>JANRMT010062855.1:2613025-2815132 GCA_026402145.1 Polypterus bichir lapradei
ACTACTTCTCCGCTGCGAAGCGCGGGTATTCTGCTAGTTTAATATAAATTAAAAAACGGTCACTTGTCCTTGTCTACTTCGCTCAACCAAAATCCCAGACCAGCAGTTACTGTAACAGTAATGTGTAAAAAAAAAAAAAATATATGTTAACCATGTCACCAATAAAAAAAAAAAAAAAACAATCCCTTTATGACAGAAACCTTAGACAGTAAATACTTTCCCAAAACAGAGCTCAAAATTAACGAGTCAGGTTACACAATTAAATCACCATTATTAACCCGTTGTAAATGAAAACAGCAGTCTGGATTTAAAGTCTTTAACACAGACTGATGATAGCAGGAAGAAATCCAAAGCAAGCTGCACAGCATCTCCTACTTAACCTCCATGGGATTAACCCCGAGAGTGGCTTGGGCTCAGAATTTTAAGCAAATACGGTTATTCCTGAGTCAGACTCAGGGTGACATGTGATGATCTGCTTTACAGTGTGAAGCCCAAATAACGCTCTGGACAGTATTCATCTCCCATCTAGTGGATAAAATAAAACCATACTGCAAAAAATCATGAATATTTTTGATGTGTTACGCCACTCTAAAGTAAACTCGTCAGTATTCATGAGTTGGGCAGAGCCACCGACCAAAACACACAATGGCGCGTAAACGAGAAGCTGTAAAGCCAGTTGTAGGGCAAACTGAAATTGAACCATTAGTTGAATCAAATGATAGTAATGACAATGTGAATTGGACATCAGACGTTGACACAGATATTGAAACAGTTGCATACGGCACTGGATGACCGAAAAGCTGTGATATACTCGGTGAATTTGGCCACGTGGAGCTTCACAGTGGTGCATGTAGCTGTGTGGCAATAAAGGCGACCAAGCAGAAAGACAAGAAAGACGTTAGTCCCGTAAACATTGCACACAGTGTGGCAACCGTCGGTGTCATGGCAGGGGAAATGTGGAAGTCACTAAGCCTTGGGCTGTGATAGCCTACAGTGACACAGTGTGCAGTTCAGGCGCTGTCACCTTCAAATATAAGAAAACTGTGCAAAGAAACACACTCCTACTCCCCCGAGTGTGACGTCGAGATGTGCGTTGGTGACTGTTTTTAAAATGTGTCACACGAAGGCCGTGTACTAAATTGCCATTAGTACAGCCATGGATGCTAGACGTACAGCGCCTACTGTATTTATGTTGATGTTTTGGTAATTGCATGTTTCATGTTACATGTAATAGCATTTTTTTAATTGCTGAAAAACACTCAACATTTTTTGATTCGTTTTCCTACAAGGCAAACCCACACCAACCTAAGTTCCTAGGCGTACATTTAAGGAGAGAACAAGCAAACAAGGCCTTAAGTACAGGTGGTCCTGCTACAACTGTCCCGTCGATAGTTTAAATCTAGACGTTAGTAGCTTTAAGTGTCACGTACACATGTGCAGTAACGTCATTTTGCAAAAAGCTCCATCTCGGTTCATGGGGGGCTACGGCAGATGCAGACATAGCAACTTGTGCAACTCCATTACGGCCCATATTGAAACAAAGCGTTTTACAAAAGTCTCCAGAGGTACACAATGAATGGGAATGGAAGGAACGCAGCAGCGTCTGTTATGCACTGCGGCGAGTGTGAGAGGCCCTTCCTGAGCCCCATAACACATGGATTGTCATTCTGCGTGCCTCTCCGGTTTTTATGTTCTGCGGTCATTTCACCTAAAATTGAATTTGAGTAAGCTGAGAGTTTTCTATAATTATGTTACTTTAAGCGAGTACATTAATATTATAGCCTTTGACAGTTTACAAGATTCTGCTTTTCCACTGGACAGCTTAGTTTAGACTTTTTGACCCGCCAACAGTCCCACAGTTCAGCAGTTAATTAACAGTAAGCTATTGTTGGTTTCCATTCATGTTAGTCGATTCCTACTTTGTTTGCTGTGTCTTTATGTACTCTCCGTACTTGCACTTTACCTGACAGTTTGTGCCAGCACTCGGTGAAGAGCGATATACAAAAATACCCGACACTGACTTGAATCTTCACTTCTGGGTACAGTGCTTTGGTAAGGCCGGTCGTGACTGCCGGAGTGACTCACACACACACACATCCTCAACTCCTCTCTCTGTTTTCCTCTTGTCTCCTTAGCCACAGGATTTCCACTGATTAGCCAGGTCTGACGATTCTAACTGTCCCTTTTTCCTCCTGCTCTTTCCAGAGCTCTATTATCCCTGGTCCGCCCTTCCTGTTCGGAGCGTGCACCGTGCTGCTGGCCCTGCTGGTTGCCTTGTTCATCCCTGAGCACAGCAGCATGGCCTTGAGGAGCAGCAGCTGGAAGAAGCACTCGGCAGCTCATGGCCACCCGCACAGCCCACAGGCCCCAGGGGAGGCCAAGGAACCTTTATTACAGGACACCAATGTATGACTGCCAGCCGAGCGTGGGCTGTGGTCGAGGGTCACTTTCTGCCCAGAAGCACTATTAACAATGTTTTTATTTATTGTTGGATTTTTTTTTTCTTTTTTCCCCTTGAGGAAGATGCACTGTGCTGATGTTCTACCACTCATTCTTTGCTTTGAACACAAAACGGTGCATCCAACCCTCGAGTTTTCTGAACTGCTTACCTGTTGATTTGTCTCTGCACCTTTTTTTATTTTATTTCTGCTACCCTCAGTCTAAGAGTGATGGCGAGTCACACTTTTAATGGAAGATTCGTCGAGTGGCTTCAGCGTTGACCGGGGAGGAACATTTTTTTTTTTTCTTTTTTCTTAAACCACTCTGAAACAAGTTAGGGGTAAGAATGGGCATCGGGAGAAGAGCGAGACAGAACACCACCTCCCTTTTTGTTGTTTCAGACATTAAAATGGACCCCAAGTTGCTCTTTACGCACACAAAAAAAAAAAATCTATATATATATTTTAAAGAGTGGCCTTTTGTACTGTGGTTTATACGAAGAGGCGATTTGTCAAGGATCAGTGCTAACCTACCAAATAAAATGGCGTGGTTGTTGGAGAACGGGTCTTACTTTTCACAGAAAGCGCTCTATTTTTTTTTTTTTTTTTTTTTTTGGGGGTGTTTTTTTTTTTTAAATTTTTTTTTTTTTTTTTTGTTTTGGTTCTGTGTCTGATAGGAATGGTGTACTGTAAGCGCGAGCCGTCATTTTCTGTGGTTGTTAATGCTCCTTTACTGCCTTGTTTTTAATTTCTTAAAAGATATGGTTAAGTCTTTCAAAGTTGTACATACTGAAATGAAAAAAAAAAGTTCAATAAAGAAAAAGTATTTTTTATTGTTAACTGCTTGTTTTGAGTGGACATCTTTGTATTATAAAAGGACTAGGGGGCTCCGCCGCCTGCTCGCTTTGCTTGGCCATCCCCGTGTTTGGTTTACCGGATATACAATTTAAAGCGATTGTTATTTTCATGGGAATTGTTACATATGCATTATTTTCACTTTTACTTTAAAACTTTAGTAAAAACAATATTCGGAATTAACTTTTCTTCAAGATCACATTGAATTTTGATTCCGTGTTTGGACTTGCATTGTGACAACGCAACGCATAAGTGCCTGTGAGTGAATATCGTTTCTTTCTCTCTAATAAATAAAACTACTCTCTCTCGAACGTTTGCCCATGCTCTTTCTTCTTCGCTTCGTCGTTGACGTGTCATCTCGAACGTATAAAATTATTAAGAGCTGAGAGCGCAGGAAGTGTGCCTGACAAAAGCATTCACATAACTGAGAGATTAGGTGACCGTGGTCTTGTTTGAAACTAGTTGTAAGTAGGGTGTGACTTGAAAGAATCTCATGTTAAATGTCTCCGTCTCACAAAACTAAATACCGCTCCAACGTTTCTGGAATCTTTTAATTCTCGCTGGCAACACTAATTAGACGATCTACAAGTCTCCAACTTAAAGTTTAAATCCGAACAATATATTTGATATCTTTTCACTGTTCCGCTATTTCACTGAGTAATAATTTCCGTATGTTTGCGCTAATGTGATCTTTCCTATCCTTTTTTTTTTTTTTTTTTGGAGACTTTCAAATTTTCGTACTTCCATTATCTCTAACCTGCTCTGCATGCGTACTGTGCTAATGTTTTTGAATTCTTTGATGTTCTACTTTGTCATCTACTCTTTGTCTTTTATTTCCGGCCCCAGGCGTGATTAAATCTCTTTTTCTCGTGGGACGTATAAGTGTCTGTCCGAGAAAATCACATCTCGTCTCCTTCCTTCCAAGTTTTTTTTTTTTTATAATAGAGAGAAATGTTGGGACAAGACATTCTCGGAGATAATTTCAAGTCCTGCAAGATGAGACTTTATGCCAAGAGATTTTGACAAGTCCCGCCCTCCTGTCAAACACTTATAACCACGCCCACAATCCAATCACTTCTCATTCGTGTGAATGCTATCGTCAGACACAGTTCACACGCACTCGGCTCCAAGTGGGGTCAGAAATAAAAGACAAAAGTGTAGAAGACAAAGTAGAACGACGTAAAGAATTCAAAAATGTTGGTGTGATACACATGCACAGCAGGTTAGAGATAATGGAAAAGTACGAAAATTCAAAAGTCTCGGATGATAGTAAAGATCAAATTAGTGCTAATAACATGTAAATTATTACTCTGTGAAATAGCGGAACAGCGAAAAGAGATCAAATATACATTGGTAATATGACAGAAGTGTGTAGATATTGTTTGGCTTTAAACTTTAAGTTGGAGCCTTGTAGATCATCTAATTCGTGTTGCCTCCCAATGAAGAGGCGTATCCGCGAGAATTAAAGGATTTGTTGTTTGGTAAAAGTGAAATCCCGCGAGAGAGAATTTCAAGCCCCACAAGACAAGACTTTATGCAAAGAGATTTGGAAAGGTCCTGCCACATCTAAAACATTTACAGCCCCGCGAGACACGGCTCAATCATTTCTCAGTTGTGTGAATGCTATTGTCAGACACAGTTTGTGTAGAGAGAGAGAAATGAGATTCACTCGCGGGCACTTGTACGTTGTGTTGTCACGATGTCATTCCAAACACGGTATCAAAATTCAATGCGATAGCCGAAAAGGTAAACGTGAAAACAGATCGAATATATGGACAGAGATGATATGACAGAAGGATGTAGATATTGTGTGGCTTTAAACTTGATAAGTCATAGACTTGTAGAGCGTCTGATTTGTGTTGCTATCAGGGAAATGTAGTGTTGCTCCCAGTGAAGAGGTCTATCTGCCAGAATTAAAAGATTTAATTGGTGAAAGCGAAATCCATATCGGCAGAAATGCCAAGTGGCTGATGCGAATCTCAGGCCAGGGGGTTGGCGAGTGAAGCCCCCTCGTCTCAAAAATGTTTTCTGTAAGTGTATGTGCTGAAAGGTCCAAGCGTAAGAGAACTCGCTCCATCCTTGTTATTTCCCCCTGCACAAGAAAGCGGGCGAGCACAGTGAGTGGAGTTGAAATCCTTGGAGCTTGCTGGTTCTCTCTGTGGCTGCCACCATCATCATCATCATCGTTTTACACAACATCTTAGGCTTATGTTTTCCAAGCAACCCGAGCCCCATAAGGCTCCATTATAAAACACCAGGACTAGCTTTGTATTTTTTAAGTTTATAGAAAACGCTCAACGGTAGAACACAATTCCACGTGGCACATGCACATATGGCGTGTTTCTGAAGAAATCACTTTGACTTGAGAAATGCCAAACTTCTCCTTTATGCAGTATTTATAGAGAAAGATGATGCAATGAGGTCAGGGAAATGAAAATTTAATTTCACAATTTACTCAAAGAAAAATGAACTGATGTGTCATTTCTGCTTGTGGAAAAGCAAGTCCACCCAGTTCTCAGATTACTGACATCGCCCCCCCACCATCAACTGGGAGAAAGTGTTTCTCACTCCTCCATGCAGAATTCTTTCAGCGGTGTGATGCTTGAGGGGGGTCTCATATGTCCAGCCCATTTCAAGAAAAAACACCCAAATCTCAATGGGATTCAGATGTGGGCCACACCAGGGGCCTCATGTATAACGCCGTGCGTAGAACTCGCACTATAACTTGGCGTAAGCACAAAAGCCGAAATGTGCTTACGCACAGAAAAATCCAGATGCAGGAATCTGTGCGTACTCCAACTTCCACGTTCTTCCGCTACATAAATCCCGATCAGCGTGAAAAGTAACGCTCGTGCACGCGCTTTGTGTCCCGCCCCAACTCCTCCCTGAATTACACCGCTTTGAATATGCAAATGAATATAAATCGCTCTTAAGCTCAGCCTTCTGTGAAAAGACAATGGGAAAAGCACGGGGGCAAATATAAGAATTTCAGCGAATACCAAGTGGAGGCAAAGGAAAAACATACTATTTGTTCAAATAAACCGTGGTATAATCTACAAAAGGAAGTTGATCGAGTGACATAGCGTGTTGGAGAAACTCGAAAGCTCACGTTCACAAAGTCGCACAGTGCCGGAAATAAAAAAGAAGTCACATATCAAAGTCGCCATGAAAAGGCGAGTTGTAGCCCACTGTCTGAGTGTCATATGAAAGCTTATTAGGGTACAGAGAAAAAAAAAAGGCACACAGTGGGAAAAAAGCACGAAATGTCAATTTCAATGTCGACATTTCCACTTTAATCACGTAGTTTATTTTGTCATTAAAGTAGAACATCATAAACTTCATCTTAAAATCGTTTAATTTACTAGTTTCTCAAATCCCATCGTAATTAAAGTAGCACGTTAAATGCTTTGTTTTGTATTTGATCTTCTATGTGCTCTATGTGTGTGAATCACTACGTGCTTCTTAAACCGACTCTCTTCCTGCGACTGGACACAGAATCCATTACATTCGTGATATTACAGCTCTCTGAATAACTAAAATACTGAGGTGTACCTGTATATGTGATATCATTTTTATGATGATAGGAGTTAAAGCACGTTATTAAACATGGGTTTCACTTCGATGAAATAATTTATTGCAGCAGTACTCAGGGGCAGCTCTAGGCTTGTGGTGGCACTGGGCAGAGGAAGAATCGATGGCTCCTCCGCCCGCCAATGTCAGTAAGGTAGCTTATGCACAGTGGATGGCCACGTCCGTTGCAGACACTGCATAGCCGCCTCGTGCTCATGACACAAGCATTTAACTTTTGCTGAAATTTGTCACTGTATTTTTAGCTGTGTTGTTATTTTCACTTTCTGTTTTATATTCAGTATATATTGGCGTAGCCGCCACTGCAGTCCTTGCTTTTCTTTCCCCAAGTAACCGATCGCCACACAATCAGCTCTGTAATAGACGTTAAGCCATCTGTAAGCTTAGAGCGCCGATTCTTCAAAACGTTTAAGGAACATTGAAATATCTTCGTAGTACATGTTTAATTATTCTATCCTTCACGACACTCTCAGTGAAGAATATAGATTATTTAAATGAAGTTAGTTTTATCTGTATAATTTAATAAACATATTTTGCTGCATTTCACCTTAAAAATGATATCGTCATCATATGTAAATACGTGCTTTATAAAGTGGCTCAGGTTGTGCGATATTATAACTATAGTGCAAGTTTACAGTGGGGTGATTGTACTAAGAAGTACCAGCAGTTCTACAAGGAGCAGTTGATTGAGTGCGTTTAGAGCTCTTGGGATGAAACTGTTTCTGAACCGCGAGGTCCGTACAGGAAAGGCTTTGAAACGTTTTGCCGTGGCTGAGACAGCGTGTCCTTGAAGCTGTATACCGATAATTCTCTTTCTGATCAGCTACTGTAGAGCTGTGATTCCCACTCAGATACAGTGATATAAATACTCCGAGTGGTGCAGTGAGAGGAATATGGAAAACGATGATCCGCTGTGGCAACTCCTAACGGGAGCAGCTGAAAGAAGAAGAAGGTGCAGTGAGAGTAACAACGCTAAAGCAGTTATGGTATTTGGAATACTATGGCTATTCCCTGGACTATTATATTGTTACAAGTTAATTACAATCAGATGCATTACACTAATAAACAATATGCGGTTAATTTCAGTTTATTCATAAAGCCGCATCAGGAAAGGAAAGGAAAGGACCACACAGGAAAAGTAGCACTGCTTTGATGCTGGGTGCCGCCAGTCTGCAAAACCGAGCGGAGAACTTGCGTACGACAAGGTATGAGGTACCGTGGAAATGTGCGTGGCTTTACGCCAAGTGTAGGTTTTTATACATCGCGATTTGAACGTGGAAAAGTTCTTACGCAACATTTCTGTGCGTACGCACCGTTTATACATGAGGCCCCAGGACCTTTCATTTCTTTCTTTTCTTGGCGGCCTTACCACTCTTTGTCACGTTGCAGAGTCCACTTTTGGTTGAGCTTTAGTCTTCTCACAGATGATCTCCCATTATCCTCAAACACCCTCTGGTACAATGGAGAACTCGTAGTTGATTAGATAATGTGGAGGTGCCACCCCAGCCCAGAACATTTCCACCACTGTGCCCCCACAAAAAAAAAAAAAAAAAAAAAAAAAAAAAAAAAAAAAAAAAAAAAAAAGGAAGACACAATTCGGGATGTGTGTTGGATACACAGAGAATTTTTCCTAAGAGTCTGCTTTGTCCTTTCTTACAGTATATAATTCCTTTGAGACCCCCCAGGCACCTCTCCTTCCTTGAATTGTGAACAGACATTTCCTTGGTTTGCTGATGTTCAACTACGGCCAGATCCCCCTTTATCGATACACCCCCATATGTGCAGTGAAGTGAGCAGCTGTCGTATTTCAATTCTGTAGTGTGCAGTACTCAGGTGTCGTACCGAATACAGAAGGGGCCTGAGTTGCCTCGAAAGCTTGCATTGTCTGAGGTGTAAAGAGAAGGGCAGACAGGCCTGGTCCTTGGGGTCCCCCAGTGTTGTTCTCACAGTCCACCACAGGCTCATCCACCTGCATATCTCCGAGTTTACCACCTAACAAAGATGGCTGGATGGCACTGGAGGACTCCAAACACAACTAGCAGCACTGCAAGGACTCGCTGTCCAGTCTTCCAGACCAGATTATTAATTGCATCCTCCTCTCCAGTCTTCACCTGTTCAACTAAGTTCTGCCAAAGCCACCATCAGACTAAATTCATTTCCATCAAACTCTTTAGCGAAGGATGCCATCCAAAAACATCTCACTTAAGAGTTCAGTGTGTTCAAAATCTCCAGATCCTACCTGCACAAACGGCCAACACCTTGTAAAACGTCACAATCACACCCAGCCAGCCATTGAGGTCCCCGAGTGTCCATCTGGTATTTAGCACCCGCAGCAACGACAGACGGACGTCAAGCAGAGTGGTGGGTGACATCACCAGTGCAGCGCCCGACCCGCTCAGCCCATTTCTGCCACACCATTGGCTTCCTTTGTATAACGCATCCTGGGTTCGAGCTCAGTGCCGTATAAAATGAATCTACTCAGAATTGCCACTTTTTTTATATATAAAGCATTGGTTTAATTAAACACAGTTTTGGATAAATCTCTTGAAATATTTACATCTCTATTTTTGAACAATACATTCATGTTAATCCTTGGAGAGAGTAGAAAAAAAAAAAAGTTCACTCGTGATTACAAACTTTACAATTTGTACACTGCAAGACAATTTAGGATACAAAGATTATGCAGATAATAAGTGAAACCGTGCGCCATCCGTTGGAGGTAGCTCAGTTTGTGTCCTTCTCTGGGTTTGCCTTTTCCTGTCGTCGGGATGGGCTGAAGGAAAAACTCCGTGCTGGGCAAAAGTGGGGCGGCGGTGAAGGGGGCACACATGGAGGTGGCCCTGCGGCTTCACGCTGACAGTGAAAGGGAGGGTCACGACTGGGTGAAGTGCCTACAGCGCCATCAAGGGGGTGGGGGGGAAACCAAACAAGGACCCCGGGGGGCTCACGTTGTTCAGATAGCTTAAGGGGGAGTCAATCCACAATTGTGAGATTTTTAACCCCTCACATGATGTTAATAAAATATAAAAGTCTCCAAGAAATTAATATGACTTCACTTAGGACCAAGATGCAAGGAGAGAAAAAAAAAAAAAAAAAAAATCACTGGTGTCTTTTGGGACAACCCAGGCTGGCAAGACACTTGAGAGAGTCAAGCTGTGCCACATCACTATAAAAAAAATAATAATAAATAATGAGAGACATGTCAAACTCTTCTGGAAAACGATAATCCCAGAAAGCACTGAATAAAACGGTCAAATACTTGGCTCAAGGTGACGTGTGCTCAGGTTCGACAGACTCTTACCTGTTGGCCCAAATCTGATGCTGCTGAAAATACTGCAAAAAATCCAAAAGGAAAAACGACATGGCACTCAGCTTGTAATACGTCACGGTCTCACACTCAAGGAGCCACTGAAGGCTACGGACGCCGCGCAGGTGTAACGGGCAGATTCAACAATAGAAGACACAGGATCACGCCGCAGCACGCATTGTCTAGCAAACGTCAGGCATTCAGCGTTGACAATTCCATTTGTTTTATCAGTGCATACAACACAAAGAGCCCCCCCAACCCACCCACCCCTTACTTCCTACATTTTGACACTTGTTACTCAGAAGCCAGCCATTCTTTTTAAAAGCTGCCTTTTGAATGTGGCCGCCGGTGGGTGAAAGCTCTGGGGAGTTGTATTACTGTCCTGGGAAGTAGGCAGAGGTTTGCTGCGGAGGTCCGAGTTTGGTGGTCACCAGCGGTGGATCTAATAAGGTTGACTTTTGGAAATCTGCAAGAGGGTAAAGAGGGAAAGTAGTTTAGTTCAGACTAAAAGTAGTAAAACAGACACATGTGACGCTCTTCTGCTCGACATGGCAGTACACGGGTTGGGGGTGGTCGTCCGAGTTACTGGTGCCTTTCTGGCCATTCTCATCTGAGCGGTCATCAACAGAGCACGTCCATACGCAGACCACACCACACCAGTAAGCTTAAGACTGTGTGTATGAAAATCCCAGGAAATCGGCAGTTACAGAAATAGTCAAAGCAGCCCGTGTGGCACCAGCAGTCAATGATGTGACCGTGAACTGAAGCTCCTGACTCGTATCTGCAGGATTTTATGTGCCACACTGCACTGCTGCCACATGACTGGCCAATTAGAGAAGTGCATGGATAAGCAATTTTCTGGGCAAGTGTGTATGCAAGGTGTTAACTAAAAACAGCAGAATCTATAAAAAAATTCAAGCTAGACTCCCCATCATACTTAATCCTCGATATTAATCTTTAAAAAAAAAAATAAATCATCCACGTGAAGAGCAACAACTGGCCGCAAATATCTGATATTTGTCATCAGTTGAACGTGCATTGCAGAATTTGCCAGTTCGAGTCGTTTCATATCTCAAGACAATTTCAAAAACTCTTGAAGGTGTCAGTCAAGGGGGTTCCCCATGTTCTTAATGTCACTCATCTGCAGACGTATATTCTCGGTGGACATTTCTAGAATTTTCAGACGGTAATGATTTCATTATATCCAAGCTTAAGCCTCAAGCCTGACCAAAGGCCGTTTGCCACAGACATCCCAGAAGGCTGCAGGGTCACATTTATTACGGCTTACCTTTGCTAGGATTTTTGTTATGCAGGATGCCACGTAAAGGGATGCTGTCGTCTCTCTTCTGGAAATACTTGGAATCCAAGCCAACAGGCTCACCACTGACAAGAAACAAAGAAGAGTAGAAATTGATGAATGGGCTGATGGAAATGTTACTGGGATTTGGACAACAGAACTGGTGGCGTGTTTTAACATTTGGCACCGCTGACTTTGACTATCGGCCGTAAAATGTTGAGTCTGTTGTCGGAATATTCAGCGGCTCTTTGACAAAATAAATAAGGACACAGTGTTCACTAAATTTGATTCTGAAATGCGTACTAATTACATTAAAATGAATGCAACTCTACGATATTTCAAAATAAAATCCTCGTAAATACACCTTCCAAATCCTAAAGGTGTGCATAAGTCTTCACCCCCTTCAAGTCAGTATTTAGTAGCCATGACGTGTGCTCAGGTGTCTCTCCGCCAGGCTCTGACATTTCCCCCTCGCTGCTCAGGTGTCATGGTTATCGCGAGTGTCCAGTAACAGATTACCCATTAGATTGAGATCTGGACATTGACATTGCTGTTATGAAGCCAGTGCTGCTTGGGCTCGGCGTCTTGTCGCTCTTCTCCAAAGGTGCACATTTCCTGCATCAGGTTTTTCTCCAGGATCTTCTAAGTATTTTGCTCCATTCATTTTACCCACACAAGCTTTACAAGGGCCTGCTATACAGAGAGATGCCCTCACAGCCTGATGCTGGCACTGCCATGCCTCACGGTGTGTTAGTTTCAGACTACAGAACCTTTCATTCAACAGAATTCAGAGTCTCCCCTGTGCGGTTTTTTTTTTTTATTTCTCGTTACGCTCTCCCATAAAGCTGCGACTGGTGAAGCACCCCAGGGCACATCTCCTACCTTGACCACTGTAGTTTTCAGAGATTTCACTCATCATCTTCATTTTTTTTATGGACGGCATGCTCCATTTACAGCTGTGCCATACTCTTCCCAGTTCTTAATGGTTCATTTTACTGGATGTTCAAGTGACTTGGACATTTTCTTGACTCCATCCTGGGTGTTCTTTTGTCTTCATTGTGCATGCTGGGGCCACCATATTGAGTCAACCAAAGTTGGACCTTCAGGTACAATCAACTAAAACCCCAGACAAGTGATCTCCATTGAGCTAGAAATGGGACTTCTAAAACCAATCGGCCAAAACAGGATCATATTAAAAGGGGCGGACTGGCACCCTGTCCAGGGTCTGTTCCTGCCCTGCGCCCTATGCTGGCAGCGATTGGCTCCTGCTTCCCCCGTGACCCTGTTCAGGACTAAGCAGATTAGAAAATGACTGACTGAATACTAATGTGCTATTATATCTGTGATTTAGTCCACTTTGCAGAGACCTGTTGAAGTCTTTTTCTGTTGGCAAGTGTCAAAAAGGCAAATTAAATCCACTGAGATTCGATGTTGTGTAACAATGTAAAACCTTCCAAGGGGGTGAATACTTTTTATAGGCACTAAAGTTCATACTTTAGCTTATGAAAGTGTGGTGTTAAAACTGAAAATTATGAACATTACAAAATAATTTTCAAGATAAGCTGGTATTGTACTCCTATCACTTCAAAGTTTTGCAGGTGCTTAACAAACAGAATTGAGTTCTCTTCACTAAAAATAAAAGGATGAACTTGGACTTTCCCCCCTCTCTCTCTCTCTCCATAATGTACCCTCTGTAATCGGTACTGTTGTGGTCTTTCTGTTAATATTCTCACGGGCTGCAGAACATCTTGCCCAGTTCAGGACCATAAAGCACTACAGCGTGTGGTGAAGGTGGCTCAGGTGGTTACAGGTACACGGCTCCCTTCTGTGCAGGACATAGGAGAGCAAAGAGGATAATGATGTTCATTGTGAGAAAATGGAAGAATCAAACTGTACGCTTTTGAAGAAGGAAGTCGCAAAAAGCAACGAAGAAGATGAAGTAAAGCAGTGAGCACAACTAGAGTGGTGTTGAACTTAAGGTATGGCCTTGAAAAATGGTGCAAATTTTGTGATCCTTGTTGACAGGTGAATGCAGGAAAAGCACCAACAAAAGGGAGAGGAACTAAAATAGGCATTTGTAGATTGAAAGAAGGCATTTGACAGGGTGCCAGAGGTGGGCACTGAGAAAGACCGGCGTGAACAATTGGTTATTGTCTCAGAAGACGTCAAGTGTATGAAGAGGAGCAAATGGTGGTCAGTCTAACATATGGATATAGTGAAAGTGTTGTAGTGAAGGGGGGGCTGCACCAAGGATCCGTTCTGACATCTTGTGCACTGATGATCTCGTATTGATGGCAGCAAGTGAGGTGGAATTACAAAGGAGAGTGAAATGGAAAGCCTGATTGGAAGCAGAAAGGTAAATGCAGGAAAGGCCAAGGTGATGGTCACAGGCATGAAAAAGAGGAGCAAGGCTGGCCATGTGGCCTGTATGGCTGACATGTTAGGAGCAGCTCAACCCAGTGTACAGACTCTGTGTGACGTGGGTGTTTGAAAACATCTAGCGCTATGAATAGCAGTCTATAGACAGAGAACTGGATCTTGGAAGAAAGAGAAGGCTGAAGTAGTAGGTGCAGATTTAGATATCACCAACTGAAGTTTTTTGGCAGAAAGTCATGAAGTCTGGCTACATATGCAATGCATGGCACGAAGACAGAGCTGTGGGCACAGAAGGGATAGCGAGAGTAAGACATGCATGGCGATGTCCCCAACTCTGACACCGAATAAAAAGGTTTATATAAAAAGGTTTATGAAAGCTCTGTGAGTAACAGCATACTGAATTGGAGTGGGACATGACCGATGAATTGAAAACAAAACCAACACATATTAGAATGTGGGGTGTCATGGAGTTAGGGGAAGAGATGACTGCCACGTTTACAGAAAGACCTGGTATGGAGATGATTGGTGTCACGCTGAGGAGCAGCAGGCTGATGTGGTTCAGGCATAGTGAGCACAGGGCAGGGGATGATTGAGTAAAGTGATGGAAGCAGAGGGTATGAGGCCCAGAGGGAGCCTGAAGGTTGGAAGTGGAATTGGATGACATGAGAAGAATGAATCTCATCCCAAAAGGATGCTAAGCACCATGAAAAGAGAAGCAAAAAAGAAAAAAAAAATGTGGATGAAGGTCATTCTACACAGTCCGTTTTCTCTCTCCAATTCTGGGGAACAGTACAGGACCACTGGGCACTTAAACCACCAGAATTAGTGATGGTTTACATCCTTGTGTCATTACAGCTACTCATTAACTGCTTATAATCCTGACAGAGAACAAGTGTGCACTCAAAAAAAGCAGACGTACTTCTCTTTGTTTGATGACCCCTGCAGGGGATGTTCTGCCGGTGTCACCGTTTTAGGTTCTGTTGATATACTGGGCTTGGGCATTGGAGGATTGTAGAGCACCTAAAAAATAAAAGAACCATCAGGTTAGAAATAAAGATTGAAAGATCCGCAGCATCAAATTGTAAATCTCTAAACTACCTGCGTTAGGACAAGATACTCGAATGGAAGATTCCTAATCAGCTTTCTGTAAGTCAGAAGGAAATCGATGTTCTTTGTTAACACAAATGAATACAATTCTTTTTACAAGGATCTGTTATTTTATATTAGGTTTTTTTCAGAAATCGTAAAGAAATCTATTTAAATAAGATCATAATACACTGTATGTCTGTGTTTTGAATCTTTTTGCTTTGTTTGATATTAATTATCCATTTTGTACACTAACGACTTCATTTCAACCCTCCTATCACATCTCACCTGTTTGTTTACCAATCACACAAACGACAGAACACTTTTTTGCACGTAGGTTGCAGTTTGTCTAAGTTAAAATGTGGGCCGTATTGCGTGTCAAAATATTTTGGCAACACTTTAGCTAAGGTACTCTTATGTAACAAGACCTTAGCAGAGGCTTCTTTGGCTCTTAGATGTGACCGACTAACGAGAGAGAGAGAGAGAGAGAGACTTTATTAATCCCAAGGGGAAATTCACAATCCTTCATATTAACAAGTACCATCATTTCAATATGCCACACGGCACAGAGATGAAGAACCCATCTACTGTTTTAGAAGCATTATGAAGAACCAAAGAAGTCTTGCTGCATTAAAGGAAATGAGTAATAGATGCATTTTTGCAATACCTAAATCTAAATGACTAATGACTAAGTGACCAATATTTGATCAGGAAAGGTGGTTTTGGGGCTCAAAAAATGCATCGTTCCAAAATGTGCCGACGTTCATAAAATTCTGCATGCATATTACTAATGATACAACTTAAAATCTAAACTTCAAGGCCTTTCAAAAGTTCCATTGAGAAACTGAGATGTAAAGTAAGAGGTGGTTAGATGCAAAACCAGGCAATGGCGTAATGCTTACGTTTGGCCCCACTGACCGTGAAGGCCACATACCACTCCTGTGATTCAATGGAAACAACAGCTGGGTGTGGTGGGGGAACCGACACAAAAATCGTGCATCACTCAAAAACTGCTATGTCTGCCTTCACAAAATTGTGTATTCTCTTTATTGTTCATGTAATTTAAAGTGTAGACTTCATGGAATTTCAAGAATGTCATTGGGGAGTTAACCCAGTTTAGCATAGAGAGTTTATGGAGTCTCAGAAGTTTCATCATGAATAGAAGGAACAACACAGAAACTGGTAGTTTTGCAAAGCTTACATGCTATATCAATAATTCAATTATTCGGCCCTACTAGGGCTCCTTTATACATCTGTATAGCGCCTCACTGGGAATGGGACTGCTGAGTCAGGAGTTTAATTTGAAATTCTCCTTTTTAGCCATTCTGGTGTGTGTTCAGACCAAAACGTGTATGTATGTCTGTGTGTGTATATGTACATTTTATCTTACCTAATTATGTATTTATTTAGTGACCAAATTTCCCCCTGGGGACAAATAAATGTTCGGCCTATCCATCTAGCTAGCTATCCAGTTTATTAACATGAGATTCAAGTTTAAATTCATGAAAACACAGTAAACAAGTACAAAGTAGTTATGTTTGTGATGCCAACACAGCAAGGAGTTGCTACAATTATGGTACCCAGTCATATACAAAAAGAACAAGTTCTCGACTGAGAGCACAGAAGTTGAGAGAGATAGTAGTACAGAGGATGGGTGTGTATATATTACACATTAGTCATTAATGTAAGTGTAAAGTAAGCACACTGTCCTGAATTATGTTATTTTCTGTTTTAATTTTACACAAAGATGGGACTCTTGTCACTTAGCTCTCTGGGTCGAGTGGGGAGGAGTGTCGAGTTTCCTGGTTTATCTTCAGGACATACTACTGGACTTGTTTGATTTGATTGTGTTTTCATATTTGTTATTACACTTTTCTCTCTAAAAATGTTCAAGCCAAACTGGCAGAGGTGGTAAAGAAGACGCCATCAGACTTAATCAGGAGGTCAGCAGGTTTCAAACTTCTTAGCAGAGGCAGAAACACACCGAGTGTACAAAACCGATGAGACTGCACAGTGCAGATAAGATCTTTCAGTGGGGTCTGGTTATTTAAATGGGACACTATTCTACAGAAGTTGCCCCCTTTAGACTCATACAATTCCAGCAGTTCGCCTAGTTGGTGTAAGGTACTTCTAGTCGCTAACTCCATCTTTATGAACATCTACTTTGTGTTACGGGGATCAGGCACACTCTCTTCTCACATGCATATCCCCATTCTGAAAATAACTGATAAAAATAAATAATTCTTAATTTTTAAGCGTGGGAAACAAGATTTATGCAACTCTCCTACAATTACTGTGCGATTCTTTCCCTCTGAAAGCATAATCTACCTTTGGTCCAGGGCCAGGGTTGAGGAGTGCCAGTGAAGGCTGGCTGATTGGCACAGCAGGAAACGATTGTTGGAGTGAATGCTTGGAGTTGACTGTGGATGTGATTGGATAGTTCATTCCTGCAGGAAAGGAGAAAGGCCGGGCATCAATCTGAAAAGAGAAGAGGAAAAAAAGTGGTAATCAGAAGGATTTCATCAGAGGTGTTTGATTCTATCAAAATAAAGTAAGTGCATTTAATGTTGTCTGAAGTTCCATCTTAGAACTGATTTAAACCATTTGTTCAATTTTGCACTTTACATGCTATCTGTGTAATCAAACTGTTTTTATCTGTTCTATCATCTTAGATTATGTTTGGTTTTGTATTTTACTTGCTATTTGTTTAATGTGACTGTTTCTAGCCATCATTATAACTTAGATGGAGAGGGCACTTTAACAGCCATCCATGCTGGGAAGCCAGAGGGTTCACTAAATGTTTTTTAAACAGCTGCATGAGGATGCCAGTACGGTATGCCAAATTCACGGTCATCATTCTGGACTGCATATGTAGTGCATGGCATCACCTGGCTGTGTAACCCATTCACAGATGTCCTGGACCTCATAGACAATGTTTAGATATTCTGTAAAATATCTGTAAATGCTGTACTATATAAAAAATAAATAAATAAATAAATCGAGGAATCAGAGGGAATTGAAGTGTGGGTTAAAAAGCACACCCAACACATAGCATCCCCATGGACCTGCAGGTCCACTGTTTGAAACTTGGCAGAAATGATCAATAGACTCATGGGGTTTGTACCATGCTTGAGTCCTCCCAGCAGTGTGAATTAGCAGTGGCTAGGATTCATCACACCAAGCGAGTGTTTTCATGCCTGAAGTGTGCAGTATTGAGTCCCTCAGCTCGGTGGAACTGCACTCTTCCTAACTTTTAGCTGGAGAAAGTGAAACTGTGTTAGGTTATTCGCTACAATACCCCATATCATCAACGGGTTAGGACAAGTTCTGCATTCCCCTGTTGATTTCTTTTCTCATTACCACAAGCTGTACTCGGCTGTGTGGCTGGCGTACATATGACACTGTACACGTCATGTCTGGTTCCACTGTATCATGTCCTTCAGTAGTCCATTTTAGGCCACAAGACCGCTAATGGTGGAATATATTTTGTGAGGAGGTCCATCCTTAATATATCTGGGGCCCCAATTAGTCCAGAATGTGGCTCCAGGCACCAAAAACCAGCATGACATCACACCAATTTTAGCTTCTCTTCGCTACAGGATTAAGCTTCAAAGTTTAATGTTTGGTTTAGCCTCCTCCTACCTTACTGAGCTCTTACACCCTTCCCTTACCCTCACTTGCAATCACCGAGGTCCTCTGACCAGAAGTTAACGATCGTGCTGAGGTCTTAATTTAAGCTTTGAGGAGACTGTGGCCTTTGCAGTAGCTACACCTAAGCTTTGGCATGGCCTACCCTTTTTATATTAGATCAGCGCCAACATTGGTCCCTTCTAAATCCAGTCTGAAAGCCTCTCTTTTCATCTTAGCTTTTTAAACTTGCTTGAAGAAACTGCTTTTTAATTTATATATATTGGTGTATTCATTTACTGTTTTTATGGAAACTGTACAGCACTTTGGTCAACTACTACTGTTTTAAATGTGCTCACTGACTTGACTATTTGGACAGGGGTAGTTTGTACGCTGGGCGGTTGAGTATGGAGTCCTTGAAGTTGGTCAGCACCCCGTAACCAGCATGTCCCAATTGCACGTAGTTAACGCACATGTACCATCAGTTCGGAGCACACTATCCACCTTCATTTATTACAATATGTCCATTCGCATTTCTAAAGAGATACATAATTTATACAGAAAAGCAAGCGAGTGCATTTTAGCGCACCTTTGGACGGACCTTTGAGGGGATATAAAACTTCCAAACTCCCATACCACCACCCCATAAATCCATGTACCACGGGGTACAACAGAAATTCCAACATTGCTGTATTAAGTGCAGGATAACCTCTACTTTAATACAAGTGGGTTTCTAAAGCCCAATTCAGATGGGTTTAGTTTTATACCAGAATTTGGGGTAAAGTAATTATTCCTGGTGGACCTCTCTAATTTTAGTCCCACCTGAATAACTCAAGTGACAGAAAATTTATTGACATATGATGGATGATTCACATGGACTAGTTTAACCTGGGGTTAATTTTTTTATGGACTTTCTATAAAAAGTAGAAGGCTCCATAATTTTTACCAAGACATGAATGTGCAAATCGGTAAAATGTTAGTGACATGAGCAATTCAGACTGGACTAAAATTCCAGACGTCCTCCAGTAATAAATTGCTTTACCCAGCTCCTGGCATAAAACTAATGATGTCCGAATTGAGCTTTAGACGCTGGCATGTATTAAAACTTGGTTATTCTGCTGTTAAACCCGTATTGCTGGAGTTCCAGCACTCCCTCAAATTTTCCCACCCTGCCTCTGACCTGCACATCCATAAAATCTCCAGTTCTACCTTACCCACTACACAAGCACCTTCCGTACATGTGCTCCACTCACCAACTAAGCTGTTAATTACATTACGAATGACTGGTGGCTCTAACAATGCAGCTATTCACTGCATAAGAAGGTTAATAAAATAATGTATATAGAAAGCATCCATCATTTTTCTAAAACCACTTTTGATTTACAGGGAGTAAAGTCATACTGGTAGCGCCAGATACATGACAGGAACCATTCCTGGACAGGATTCCAGTCATTTCCAAGGCACTCACATCCAGGGCCACTTTAGTGCAGCTAATTAACCTAACCTGCACATTTTAAAATGAACAAAAGATATTGTAGTACTTGCCGAAGTTTGTAATTTGCACAGTGAGAATCTATAGACTCTATGCATGCAATTTTCATGGCAAGTACCATCAACAAGGGCAGAAGTACAAAACGTTAGATGAAATATTAAATAAAACATTTTCAGGATTGCGAAAACTTGAATTACTTGTTCTTTCCACTCTAGGCATTTTTTTTTTTTTTTTTAAGTAGTACTTTCAAAATGTCTGTGAACAGTTTCTGCCCAAAAGTGGGCACAGCACCACAATGCACTTCATAAAAGGCTTTGGTGTATTCGGTGGGTTTCAGTTTCATTCACATGGAAGCAGAACACGCATGTCTTTTATTGGTGGCTTTTTCTGAGTCACCACACACAGCAGACATGAACACAGAGTTTTGGAATATATTCAATAATGGTGAAGTGCACAAGGAGCTGGGCTGCACAATGGACGTGGCTTTGAGCCAAAATATTGCCATTCTTAGTGAAGACCCATTTGTAAGTACTTTGAAGTTATCAGTTCTTCAAATAAAATGAAGCAAAAGAGTGAAACAATTGTGGATATTAATTGGGAAACAACTGTGTGTGGCACCTGAAAATGAAAAAAAAATAAAAAGGGCATTAAGTCTGAAAAGCTCCAGCAGCTCTGAACAGAATTACTGCACTAGATAAAAAGGCCTGCTTCACCTTGGATGTGTGTGCCTTTTTATATTTTGATTTTCTAAACAGAAAGCCAGTACCACCCAATAGTGCTTTATCACAACTACAGGGTCCCGAGATCAATGGCCACCTTAGACATTGTAATTTTGCACTTCTTCTCTGTGGATGCCCTTGTTAGGCTAATTAGCATCAAAATAGCATCAATAAGAGAGAATGTGGGCAAAAATGCCCACGCTTGTCAGATATTTCATCCAGAAATTGTTACTGCCGTGTGTGACAGAAGCTGGCAAGGAAGGCTTCAGCTGTCTATTTGCTCTGTAAAGGGAAAACAAATTTACGATTTCAAAAACAGAATATAACTACAAGGCCTGAAGACTTCTTACCATCATATTGGGGGCCACTGTCACATTTCGGAAGCCCCCAGCAGATGTGGCACCCACCGGTGATTCAAAAATGCCCACTGTGTCTTGTTTTTTTGCTGTCTGGATTTCATTCATCTGCTTATTAAGCCACGTGATTACTAAAGTAAATAGGAAAAATGTTAATGTAATAACACTGAGTCAAATATTGCAGTTCACAAATGGGTTAGCTACATCCACATCCAGTTTCAAAAAGTATAAAAAACAGAATAAGGCCAAACAAGCTACAACACAACATAAGATGCTTTTGACACTGTTCCCAGGATTAATAGGATATTTGTACAAGGCTGGTGATAGTGAGTGTATGCCACCTGGTCTTCAAGGCCCAGCTCTTAAAAACACGCATACTGAAAGCCTAACATTTGTTTAAAAAATAAATAAATAGATACAGGGAAGCAGCTTTTCCTTCAAAGATTTGCTCTTTTGGTAAGAGCTTCTCAGATATAATATTCTAAACCATTTGTCATGTGTGCCTTGAGCACATTTAAAAAAAAAAACTACTAAAGAGGTAAAATTCAAGGGGACAACGCATACAAACCATTTTCACTGTTTTTAAGTTGCTGCATGCTTTCTTCAAGTTTCTGAGTGGTGGTTTCCAGCTGCTCTTGCAGTTTGGTCACCTAAACAACAAACAGAAGAAAATGGAAGGTCCATGTGCCACTCAGAGCAATTCCCTTACTGGGTTATGGCATGTTGTTTAAAGCACACACACAAAGGCAGAGTGGCTGGACATGAGACATGCAGAGGAAATGGGCACCTATTTGGGCCCTTTTACATACCCACTTATTTTTCTACATTTTACTGGAGGTTATGAGACTATGATGGGCACCTCATTCACCAACTATGCCTTCTATCCTAAAATAACTAATTTTAAATAAAAAACAAAACCATGCTTACTTCATCCTGCTTTAGCCTTAGCGCGTGTTGTGTATCCTGTAGATCCTTGTGTTCTTTCTGATACATTTCCTCTCTCTCAGAGAGCCGCTTCTCCTGTTGAATGGTCACACTGTTCTTCATCTTCAATTTGTTCACCAGAATTTTCATTTCCCCTTGCAGTTTTTTAATGATTTCATTCGCCTGTTGAAATGTAAAACCGAGCTGTCTTGAGCTAACATTTCACAGTGACAAGAAGTGCAAACGGTGCACTCTCTACCCCAATTCTTCATGGGTTAAGAACAAACCTTAAGCAATTCCCCTGACAAAGACAGAACCGCTGCTTCGAGTTTTCCAATTTGAATTTGTTTTATCTCCGCACCTTCCTCAATGGTTACCTAAAAAATAAATTAATGCCAACCTTTAATAAAAATTACACAAAAAAAAAAACTAAGAGGAAAGTCAAAAATCAGAGAGAGTTCATTTACCTGCCTACTTTTTGTATATGAAAAAGGATAAAAAAAAATTGAGACACAGAAAATGACTAATGGACTTTAAGATTTGCAAAAAACAAGAACACAAAAATTAAGAAACTACACATTTGCCAAATTGTAACTTATATGCCTCAAAATTACCATATATACTGGTGCAGTAACGCGCTGTATCAGCGTGTGCTCCTAACCTCTCTCTCTCTCTATTGTGCCTACGTGACCACACGGTATTTAATATTCAAACTATTCTGAAGCAACGTTTCCACTGATTGGTGTTTTTTGTATCTCACACCCTCATACACCTTTATCATAAGAGCATCCCTTATCAGAAGAAAATATGACGCTGGTTTTAAATGAAACATTGTTGAAGTGGCTTAAGAAATTGGTAACTACGCTGCTGCAACAAAATTCGATGTGTCTGAGAAACTGATGAGACTGGAGGAGGCAAGAAGATGTAAAAAAATAAATAAAATTAAAAAAAAAAAAAGTGTCGCTTTTTTGAACGGGCGTATAAGTCGGAGTCTAATTTTATGATCAATTTTTCGGGTTTCAAGACCCAGCTTATACATGAGCATATATGGTACAGTATATTACTTTTGGGGGTTTTCTGCCTGACCCGGAAGTACTTTCTCCATGCAGAAGCCTGACATCAGAAGTATTCCCAGGTCCTGCGTAAAAGGAGCCATCTTACGTTTATTCAGTTAGTGGAGATGGACAAGAAAGAGAACTAATAATGAAGAACAACTGTGGTAAAGAGAATGTACAGAGGCATTTCTGTTGATAAAAAGATTGGTTTTGTACCCATGACTGTAGTGGGTGCAATTATGTCTGATGTTTTTGGGGGTGACCACAATAGCATATTAAAAATTCCAAGTTCTATAAACACAGATGGTTTCTATATCAAAATAACAAGCAACTTTTGTAAAGAAATAAATAACACTTTTTCCAAAGTGTTCATTATAACATAGGACAGGTGGAGTATCCCTAATCCAAAACGCCCCCAAATCTTAAAAGTTTTTGAGTGCCGACATCATGGCATTTGTGGTCCTTCTAATTTTTCTTTCACTGCTGATTGGATGTGAAAAGCATAGGTGCAAGTTCTATACAGCGTTATTCATTCTGAGCCAGGAAGACTAGGGTGTCCTCTGTGAAACACAAAGTCAGCACACATAATCGATGACCGGGGTCTGGTGTCCCTTGTGAAGCAGCAAGCGCCATGAAGCACCATCACTCAATTGACTCTCTGGGGTTGGGCATCTGCCAGCGAAGCACCACAACACGGGATAGAAACTGTGATGGGCGTTTTGGAAGAAAAACAATAACATCTGAGCTATGCGTTAATAAAAATTTAACTACTTATGGTTAACAAAAGCAGCTCCAGTCTCGCTAGCAGCCCTAATTGCAGCAGGAGAGCAGTAAATTGTTCTGATTACGTTAGAACTGGACACTGCTGCAAATTGCCTTTGAATGTTGGCAAAAACAGGTTTTATGTATGTACACCTCTAAAGGTCAAGCGAAAAGTCAGTTTTCCTTCAGGGGTCATTAGTGTTCCAAAATACACTCGCACCATATGAAAAATGAATGAAGCATCTTGTTGGTTTGTGAGGCACGAAGGAGTGACTCTTGGCTGAGCGCTCGGTAATTCACCGAGAAGTGACAGCCACTCTAATCTGTGACAAAATAGGGAACTGAAAAATAGTCTATACATCTTATTCATCACTTTTGAGGTTTAATATGTTTATCACGTCAATGCATAGGGGCAGCACTGTGGCACAGGGGTCGCGCTGCTGCCTCACAGTTAGGAGACCCGGGTTCGCTTCCCAGTTCCTTCCTGCGTGGAGTTTGCATGTTCTCCCCGTGTCTGCGTGGGTTTCCTCCCACAGTCCACAGACATGCAGGTTAGGTGCATTGGCAGTCCTAAATTGTCCCTAGTGTGTGCACCAAGTGGAGGGCTGGCACCCTGCCTGTAGATTTGTTCCTGTCTTGCGCCATGTTGGCTGGGATTGGCTCCAACAGACCCCCGTGACCCTGTGTTAGGATATAGCGGTTTGGGAAATGACAGACGGATGTCAATATATACTATATAATAACTGCTCAGGGGTATGAATTATTATACATGCGAGTCGTCATTTAGCTGCTTTGGCTACATATCCCTACTTGATCAAGGGTATCCAAAAGATGTCTCATTTTGTAACAACGGTGGTCTTAGGGATATTCAACCTGTAGTATTGTTTATCAATACATTCACAGAACATTATAAAGAAAACATGAAAGAGAGGCAAGGAGAGAGCAGATTTACAGTAGTTAAAGAGTAGTGGTAATGAGGCTTCTTTGCAATTTTGTGCCTCAGCATTTTTTTCCTGGCTTTAAGATGTCAAACAAAACATTTAAATAAAAAGTCATTGACAGTATGAGAAAATAAACTTTGAACTGTACATGAAGATCTCAAAGCAGAATTTCAAAACAATGAAACAGCTAGGTCACAGTCCCAATTTCAAGCTAATTTACAGGTGTTTGTCATTGCATTCTTTACCATCAGCAATCCACTCCCTGTCACTTGCACTGCTGCTTCATTAAAACCACTGCTACAAAGTCAATGTTACCTTTTGCCCCTGTGTTGCTTCCAAGGCTTCCTTAGTTCGGCTCAGTAGCTGGTCCTTGTCCTTGATCTCTTGCTCTAACACTGCTACACGGGTCTGCAGCTGGCTTATGAACTTTTCCTTTTCGTGGCATTCTGTGTCAAGGGTCGAGTTCTCCCTTCGCAGTGATAGTACCTCCTGCTTGGCTCGATGAGACTCCTTATCAGGCACATAAAAAAGAAAAAGAAAATTCTCAAATAAGCCAAGATGCTTTTAACCAAACATCACCACCAAATTTGGTAAAAACAGAACTGGCTTCAGTTTACCTCAACTCAGTTCACTTCACATGGGTAATGACAGCACCAGCAAAAGAAATAAATAATCCTTTCATTTTAAGCAAACAAAGTGTTCTGCTATTAAAAAGTTTATGAAACACGTTAAATATCTAATGATTAAATTCTCACTTCTAGCAGACTGAGAAGCAGTTTTAACTGACACAGACAACTGTCATCAGACTTTTATTACCCATTCATAAACTCTGGCGGTTAAACTGTTACGAAAAGCAAATGGCCAAACATGCCATCTACCTGCCTTGGTGTTACAGAGTAGATAACTCCTCATTACAAAGACTACAGATGACGGAAGCCTAAAGTAAGTTATCCATTTACAGCCGAGTAAACCAAACGGTTTAATTTTAATGGGGTCGTTTTGAGTTTGGGTACAAGTGGGGCTATCAGTGGAAAGAATGCTGGCAACATGACAACCTCATCATACAGCAAGAAAAAAAGAAGGCCCGCTTTATACAAATGGATTTCTGATCCAAGGTAAAACTACATTCACATATTACTTGGTTTAATGTAGAAACCGGTCATTTTCATACCAGGAGTAATTTTGGCTTGAAAAGAATATGACCAAGTAAGTTTTCTGCATGTTAACTTGTGGAATAGTTAGGCCACAAATCCAATCATTTCCATGTCTATCATAATCCTAATTAAATTATGCTAGCTGCGTGTGGTGTTTAGGACAACAAACAACCCGAAGACTCCCTATCAGTTTTACAATATTCATGAACTTGGAGAGGCGTCAGATAACTTTTAAGAATGACCCAGTGCAGAGGACATGGACCCACCTGTGCTTGCTACCTCACTGGCTTTCATAAGACGACACTGGCAGTACCATAACTTCGCAGGCCTATCGAGTCCTATTAATCTATGCCTTGAGAAAATACCTCCAGATAAGATGTTTTTAATGAAAACTTCAAGCCTTGGCCCCCCATGACTGAAGTATTTCACTTGCACATTGCTGAGCCACAGTTTGCTTCCTTTCGATGATGTGTCTCTTAATTTCTGTCATTACCATGGCATCGTTGTTGTGCAGCGGCATTTGCTGCACACAGGTCTTTCCTAGTGAGAAGTAAGGTACATGCAAGCACTGAAAAAATGTAAAAGTGTATGCATGCGCCATCTAGTGGCTGTGATTGAGCGTGAGCTGTGCGGTCGTTTATATACGTCTAAATTTATGCCTTTCCCTCAAGTACCATGTTAGCATTTTTCCTCCAATAAAAACTTCATGGACCTGGTGTTTAACTCCTAATGAACATACTGAAAGCTAGAAGAATTTCTTCAGCCACTGGCTAAATGAGTAAGTCATTTATTTTGAAGACCACCGGGGTGGGGAAACCTATAGAAATTAGCCTGTGCTATCACAGTTGGTAAACAGATTGAAGCAGGACAGAGACTTTAGTAAGATGCCAGGATGAGATGTTTGTTTGGTACATTAAAATTGTTTAGCAAGTACCATCATAATACATGATTTACTACTCACAAGTGTATGAAAAATACTGTACATATAATAAGCCTAAGGCTTCACCATCTTGTGTGCTCAGAGTTTTTCAGTTCCTCGCCACACTCAAGTTTCTTATTAAAAAATGAATGAATGACGTAATGCTGAGGTGATGAAACCTGTCAATCCATAGCAGACTTTAATATCTTACAGCAGTGTTTACGACTGCAGTCCTAAAGAAGGAGGGCAATCGATGACCCAGGGCCAGGAGTGACATCTGGGCAGATCAATTAATATGTTAATCTACTGGAGAGAAAGAAAAAAAAAAGTTTGACTTCTTTTTTAACCCCCCTCAAAGAAACTTTTCTTAGAGTTTGGTATTTCTAAATGAACTATCCATCAATGTAAAATGTATTAGCAAGTTAATTATTTAAATCATGGATAATATTCACTGTCTGAAAGTAGTAATGGAAAGCAGAATACGTGGGTTCTCAGTAGGACTAGCATGTCTATCACATAAGTGGGTGGCCATAAAGGTGCACCTTACCTTTACTGTAACAAACTTAAAACAAACACATAACACATATAGGTAAGGGGCAGCAAGCATGCATACTGAACCCTAGAAGGAGAAAATAAAATGGTGAATGATCTTACATCTTCAAAGCCCACAAGTTTTGCCTTGAGGTCCCGTATCATGGAATCGGATTTGTATTTCCGCTCTGTCAGCTCTTTGTTGGCCGTCTCCAGCTCTGCCAGTTTTATCTGAAGTTGTTGCATGCTCTTCTGATGAGAGCTTTCTAGCTCTTTCCTCTGCTGCTCCAAATTCTGCTGAAATGTTGACTGTGCCTGAAAAATTGACACAGATTTAGTATTTTTTTTTGTCCTACGAAAATGTCACACACTTCAATGCTATGCTATGAATAAAGAAAAATTAAGTACAGTGATCTCCTGCTATATCACGGTTCAGCTATCACACCCCCGCTATAGTGCGGATTTTTCTGTGGAATATATCTAACATTGAAGCAATACAGTAAATCATTAAATATATGTACATTGTACACTATGGTAGACAAAGTTTCGCGTTACAGCACCCAGATGATTTCTTACAAGGCCCGTTACTGGCTAAAAGAGGAGACTCAACCAATCAGAGCGGGAATTTCATTCTCTTGGGCTCTGATTGGCTGCTGCTAACGTGGAGTAATCTCGCAAGAACATCGAGTGTGGGTCCCCCGACGAATCTCAGTTCTCTGCATATCGCGTACCTTGCTTGTGGTCCAATTGTTGTGAATAAAATTTTTGTGAACTTTTCGTTTTGTTTTAAGCCCTACAATGGCTCCCAAGCGTCCTGCATCTTCTAAGCCTTCTCGTAGTAGTGAGCCTAAGCGCCAGAGGAAGACCTTGACCATTCAGGAGAAGGTAAAACTCCTGGATATGCTTCAGGAAGGAAAGCGTTACACGGCTGTCGTTCGCCATTACGGCTTGAATGAATCGACGGTACGCTACATTATTATTATTACATTATTATGTTACTCATATCCTTAGCCCAACATCCACATATGTGCTTACAAAGTGTGTTTTAATAAGTTTACATGTGTTTAAAGCATGTGGGAGGGGTATTTTAAGGCTTAAACTATAACAAATATGTTATATATATTTATATAGGTCTTTCTATATCACGGATTTTCACCAATCGCTGATGGGTCTGGAACATAACTTCCACGATAGACGGGGGATCACTGTAGTTAGATTAAAGATGGGAGCGGAATTGCATTTTAAACTTTAAATTATAAACATCAATTCATGAAACGTGAGTTACTGCTCTTTGTACTTAAAACTCCATTCATTCTCCTCATTCTGTTTTTCTTTGTTACTAGCTATTTCTCCTAGATACTCCCTATGGGTTTACTAAGCCAGCAAATGTTATGTAGACTGTTATGTGACATCGATAATCTGGGGTAAATATTTACAATCCAATAAAAAGCTTGCATGTCTGAGATGAAAGACTAAAGGAGAAGTAAGATCAAATAAGCAAGTAATTAAATTAAAAGCCAGAACTAAATCGACTGAGCAAAATGCTTGGAACAAAACTCAGCAGCCTTTTTTTTTTTTTTTTTAAACTATATAGATCCATTGCTCTAATATTATAACCCATCATTCAATTTCAACAGACATATTGCACAGTCTAGAGGACCACTGCGATTCTCTAAAAGCAAGACAAAGTATTTTATTTACATGTTATTCACTAGCCCCGATTAAAGTGTAGTTTTAAAGTAAACACACACTTCAAAGTTCAAAGTTCAAAAGCAGATTGGCAGTAATTCCTGGAAACTATAAAAGGGTGGCGTGCCTAAGGTTAGTAAATTCATTCCCCTTTTGACTAGATTCTTTAAATGAACTCTACTGAAGAAAAGGATCACCCAGCACCTTTCACAAAAAAGGCACACCAACTGTAGTACATCAGCAGATTCCTGGTACAGCATATTCAAAATGGAGTGTGTTTACTTTGTGAACAGGGTACAATATGTGGACTAAACTATGGCACGGGAATACTCTGGCTAAGACGGTGTAGCATCCGCATAATTGCCATCTCCTGCCATCTAGCCCATACTACAGCTCATTGAACACAGAAAGCAGTTTATCTTTAAATGATTAGCCATCAAGTACATGCTAAAAACAAAAGAGCTACACAGCACAGAGAGAGAGACAGGCTCACTCCTTAAAGGTTCAACATGGATAACAGCAGAGAACAGGAGGTTTGCACTGTTTGTCAGTAAACTGCCAACTGGCTAGCACACATGCCACTCTTCATTTCCCTAACAGACTTGGGGCACTACAAACTTGCTTTTCCTGCTATCTTTTGTATATTTTTTTTTTGTATTTGTGAAAGTACTTAACCACATCTGTGAAGGACTATGACACAGTGGTTTCGTAATACTGCCTTACAGCTCTATGTGCTACAAAGAATGAACCCCCCCCCCCCCCCCCGTACCAGTTTTGTCAATATCCATGTGCAATCTGCCAACCCAAAGTGTCCATTGTGGTTTTTTTCTGGGGAACGGTTGCATCTTTTTCAGCGCTCATTGGATATGTTAAAGTTCAAATCTAAACCACCTTGCAATGGAATGGAATGGTATCCTCATTCCAAGCTCGGTTCCAGACTGGTGTCTAATGCCGTTAGGAAAGGCACCAGCTTCTGTAACCCGGAGACAGGATTAAGCAAGTACAGAAAATGGATTAATGGGTCAGTCATTAGTACTCTAATCTAAAATTACAAGGTCTAAGTGTAAATCTGTCCCATTTATAGGCTTTTAGAACAAGGAAATTCTTGAAAACTAATCTGCAAAATGACAAGCTTTCACTGTAATATGTCACAGCTACATACCTCAAGTGCTTTTTGTTTTTCAGAATTCAGCTCCTGGGAATGCAAACTTGACAGAGAGGACGTATGCGATGTCCACTCTGATCGTAGCCTGTCCAGCTCCTTGCTTTTCTCGGACAACATCTACATAAAAAAATAATCAAAAGACAGAGATCATAAGGTTAACAACTTCCAAGTGGTGTGCAGGTAATCTCTGAGTGGAAACAGAAAACTAAGCTTGGTCATGGTGACCTATTAAGCAAAGATTCTTCCATCCATTATCCAACCTGCTATATCCTAACTACAGGGTCACGGGGGGTCTGCTGGAGCCAATCCCAGCCAATACAGGGCGTAAGATCTTCTTTCCACTTATAAAGCTATCTGTATCTACATTCATTTGTAACACAGATAACGACAGACACATGGAATAAGCAACCAAGTAGTGTGGTAGACAGTAGGACTTATGGGACTTTCAAAATTCGACTTGATGTTATTTTAGAAGAATTAAGTGAATAGGACTGGCATGCTTTGTTGGCCTGAACTGCCTGTTCTCTTCTAGATTGTTCTAATGCTGTAATAAATGACGACACCAAGAAAAATATAATTGTACTCACTTCGATAGTAACAATGCCTTGGCTGCATTTAATCATTTAATATCTTGTGCTATAACCTTGTCACTCTTTCAGATTTACCTTTCTTAGTGGCTTTGTATTGTCAAATTTTAAAGCTTGTTTAACTAGAACCTACTCTTAAAGTCGTCAGGTATGCTAACTATGCTTGGCATTTATGTATTTGTTTAAGTATGACTAGAGTAGCTAATAGGATATCATAATCTTATTTGTTCTGTAAACTAATTATGCTAAAGATGCTACAAAAACTTAATGAAGAAACTTAAGGAAATATATATTAGCATATTAGTATATCAGTTGTACAGTTGTAAGATGACTAGGAATGGATGCTTCATATTACCAGTACATAATGCTCTTCAATTAAACAACACGCTTGCCAAAAAATGGTGGAGGAGGCTACTAAAATAAATAAATTACTGATGAGAATTGTAAATTCTGACATCCTTATAACACTTCTGGATCTCTCTATTGCATAAATAGGCATAAACTAACTTACTGTCCATAAGCACTAGTGGCGGGGTGAGGAAGAAAAAAATAAAATAAAATGAGAAAAAAAAAAAAAAAAAGATACAGCAGAGTATTTGCAGTTTTTCCTTTGGTTACAATTTAGCAGCTTCTGAACTCCCACAGATGGCTTTTTTTAAGATCATTTGTGCAAAAGCAATATATTTGACTGATACTTGCATAGCAAATGGAATTGCTCCTACATTCCCATAAATGTCCTACAAACTGTACAATGTGAAGAACTGGGTCCCAAATGCCATGTCCAGATTTAGTCAAGTGTTTTGGTTCATTTTCACAGTTATTAAAAGAAAGAGGTTAATAAGGAACATGCAATTTGCAGGCCTGATCATCAGATGTATTCAATTAAGTCTTCATCTTTCTTTTTTTCATATACAGACCAACTGTGAAGACTGTACTCGGTAAAAGATTAGATTTTACTGTAAATCTGTCCCATATCAAAACTTTATGGAAAAGAAACTTCAGCTGAAAATAATGGGGTCATGTTTAGCTGCAGTGTGGACAAGCTTCATGTCCCAATTGGCCAAAGTGTGACCGCACATACAGAAACTTTAAAAAGGTGAAAGTAGATTAAATGAAAGAGACTAAACACGGAGCCCCCGATTCTTAACTTTAGTCTTTACTTTGCACATATTCTAGGTAATGCATATGTAATCATGAAAATAAAGTTTGATTATAAATGGAGATAAATGATTATATAATGATGAGAAACAAAGACATGATACTTGAGAAATATTGCACAACTAGAACTGGTTCTGATGACCTTTTCCTCTGCTTCAGTATATGAGAAAGTCAATGGAAGCACACTCCCGATTTTTTTATTTTAGCTTGTTATGTTCATCTATCAAACTCAAACCACAATTGTAAAACTTTGAAGCTTTTTTTGCTGAGTACGCAGGAGACCCGACGACCAAAACAACCAATGAATACTCATCTGGAAGTACAATGCATAGAATGTAGACACAAGAAATAAGGAACACACGTGTTGAGCTTAATAAATAAAAGAAAAGCTAGTCTGTCTGATGCCTCATATTTTACATACCAGAACAGAAATGAAAAAAATAAAGGGCAGAGATTGCAGCTATTAACTCTTCGTAAAGTGCCGTGCCTTTAAGCAGCACAATATTGGCAGAAAAAGGGGCAAGCACAACTGCAATGGAAGGTCAGAGTGGGATTGGTAAATATAAAACGGGCTGAAAGTTTCAGTCTTATGGTTTGATAAGGTGCAATGATGAGATCAGCGATTGCGAGTGGCAAATCTTTTTTTTTTTTATTTTAATTTTATTGCAATCATTCCATACAAATCGATCAATTTTTTACAAAAAGTAGGATTGAGAAAAAGTCAACCCCCACCCCTGAGAGAGCAAGGCCAACGGTGTAAAACTTACGACTTGTAAACATACCTAAATTAAGAAGTTTGATAAGCCAATAGAGATGAATGGAGAAGAAAAAGAAATACAGGAATAATTGCTTCCTCTGTGCTTTAAGAGCTTATTCTAAAATATTACTGATTAGATCCTGCCATGTTTTGAAAAAAATCTGTACAGATCCTCCGAGTATTTGATTTTTTCCAATTTTAAAATAGTATAAAACATCGGCTTAAAACTGACTTAAAAGAGGAGAGTGGCAAATCTGACATGCACCACAACAAAAAGTCGCATAATGTGACATTGACTTTAACCAGCTCACAGATTATGCATTTGTAACAAGGCAGATGCTAAAATTCTAAGCGTAATGGTTTGTGGTTCTTTAGCAAAGGTTAAAACAATTACCAAATCAGAGTGCCCATGAAGGTGAAATCCTCAAGAAGAAATGCAACCAGTTGAACAAAGACAAACATTTAATCCAAATTACTGGAAAAACCTGACATACCTGTTGCACATTGCTAAGCTGCCTTGATAGATCATCCTCCGTTTTTCTGAGCTTTTGTTCCAACAGCAGCTTCTCATCCTGTCAAAACAAAATATCTGGCAGATAAGGACACACAGACATCACAGATTAAATATCCAACTAACCATTGCATCAACTTGCTTAATCCAGTGTGGAAAAAAAAACAGATAAAAAATATAGCTGCCTACCTTTATGCACTTTAGGCAACCTGCTAAGTATTTTTTAATTTCCACATCAGTGCCATGTAGAAATTTGAGGGAAAGATGTGTGAGGTGTTTGAAAGCATTTGTCTCAATAACATTTAGGTGGGAAGGAGAGTGGTCTAGCACGGACACAGGAGAGATTAATTGTAATAGAAACCTGATAGAAAAGAAAAAGTGGAACAAAATTAGGTATTGGATATGATAACAAAAGAAAATTTACAGTAGGAGGTCAAGCACATTACTAACAGTTGTCAAGTGACCCACTGGATGTTTGAAAGGACTAGGATCTTATAGAATGCATAAACCATGTATAAGTTTCCCCAAAGACAATATCACATCATTAAATAAAGTTTACTTATAACCTTAAAATATATCATGTAGTTAGTGAAGGACTACGCAAAGTCATGACTTGGTATTGTATTCTCGCCATGACTTATACTTCTAATATTTTCAACAAATTTTGTCCATGATTATTTTATTCTGCTGGTCCATCAATATTTATTCACTGATCCAATACTCCATCTGCCAACACAGCATGCAATATCTTGGATACTTAAATTATTTGCCCCAAAAGGTTTTTGAAAGAAAAATTATTCTAGAATGCTCATTATGATAAAATTTATAATCCCATGTTACGATTATCTCAAACAAACCAATTGGGATGCATATTATATAATGGCAGTAAAAAGTTACATTTCCCTTTTTGTAAATGTGATATGACCATTTAAATAAAAATAATGAAACAGAGACAAACATGCAAATCAAATTTTGGCCATGTGCATCATCAAACACCTACCTAGGATTTTCTTTATCTGCTTCCACGATGCATTGCTGTAACAAGTCTATAAATTTTTGTGGAAATGAAGAAAAGTCTACCAAGAGGCCCTGTTGAAGTTTTATACTGTGGAGCAAGCAAAAAATAAAATAAAATCAAGTCTTACCAAATAAAATGGCAACCAGATGCACTGATACAGAATAATTACAGAACCAGAGATGTAAAACAACGAAACAGTTATTTTGTTTTAAGATAAATACACATTGCATACCAACACACAATCAATTCGATTTTTGGTTATTAACGAAGTCCAAAACAAACTTTAAACTATTTGAAGAAAGAAAAAGCACAAGTCTAGTAAAAGCAGGCACAGTGGCATCAATACCTGGAAAGAGACATCAGTCTACCTTGGAATAAGACACACTGCATTATGAGAATAAATTAACAATAATGACCCAATCAGATAAGATTTCATCTCTGGTCCCTGCATACTAAAAATTTCACAGAATATGTTTTTTTTTAAAAAAAATGAACGGTCCCAAATTCCAAAGTACCTACAGGACACAAGAACAGGATATACAGTAAATAAACTACGCCACTCTCATACAAATCACCCTAGAGCACATTTTCTTCATAGACATACTGTGAATTTGTTTGAAAGCTCTCCCCAGAGAATAAATTAATCTAGATAATGTATACCAAGTCTAAGAATCAAAATGATTTGAATATAAAATTAAAATTTGTACCTTTGAAAATCCTCTTCTGATATTACAAGACTGTAGAGAAAAAAAGGGTCTATGTCATCTGTTAACCGTACTATCAAGTCCTGTAAAAAATGAAAAAGAAAAAGAAATGGTGGCCATGTGTTTGCTGGGTTAAATTTAACAATTACTATTAAGAAGCCCTGTAGTAACTTGCTTTCTTCCCCTTATGCAGTCATTAGGCCTTCCTTAGGCATATGAGTTATAGTGTGATGGCCTGGTGTACACAGTTTATCTTTACATCTCATTTTTATTATCTTATTTTAACCTTCTATTCTCCTTTACATGGTGAGGGTCACCGCATTAGCAGGCTGAAACAGAGACTGTTGCTGAAGATCAAGAATTTTCATGCCATTTGAGAGCGGTATAATCCATGGGATATCAAATTAAAAATTTAGAGATCTCATTGGGTAACTGATGTTATTATACTATTTTAAATTGGAAAAAAAAATCTTAAATTCTCACAGGATCTGTGCAAAACTTCATTAAAACCTGGCAGGATCTAATCAATAACATTTTAGAATAAGCTTTTAAAGCACTGAGGAAGCATATTCTCTCCCCATTTCTTTTTATTCTCCTTTATATTTATTCACTTTTTAATTCATTCATTCATTTACTTATTTCCACTAGCTTTGAATTTTACTCTGCTGGCCATGCTCTCTTTCTCAGGGGTGGGGGTTGATTTGTTTTCGATCCTATTTTTGTTAAAATTGATCAATTTGTATGGAATGTTGTGTGATTACAATAAAATCAAAATTAAAAAAAAAAAATTAGAGAACTCAAAACACATTTCAAGATATCTTTACGGGATATCCTGGTCACTTTCATATTTGTAATGTATTTTACAATATCTCACATGCATTTGGGGATATCTTGAGATGTGTGTGCTCTTTCAGATATCCAAAATGCAACTCCAGATATTGCAAAATGACTTCAATGGGACTTCCTGTCATTTTATATATCTCTGAGATATTTTGAATTTCATAAAGCTTATTTTAAGACACCTCTAAATGCAATTGAGATATCAGAAAATGGTCTGGGCATTATTTCAAAGTAACTCAAAAAATAATCAAGATATTTTCACATTAACTTGCATCTAAAATATATATTTAAAGACTGTACCTCAAATTCAGTTTCTGATATCTTAAAATGCATTTGTATTTAAAGATAGCCTCAAATTGTATTTCAGGATATCTGAAATTCATTAAGGTATCCGGAAAAAGATATTTAAAGTTATTTAAAGAAAACTGAATATCTTTTTCAGATGTTTAAAATACAATTAAAAACACCTCACATGCATTTACGTACTATATCTCTCAAAATAGCTTCCTGACCATTTTGAGATTATCCAAAATGCATTTCAAGATACCTCAAAATGTAGAGGAATTGATTTCTAATGTTTGTTAAAATAAACAGGACATCCTACGAAAAGAATCGGAAATTTTAAAGAAAGGATTCCTAGAAATGCAATGCTTATAATGCTAATTTGAGACATTCAAAAATGTATTTTAGATATTATGAGAAGTCTATGGAAGAGGATGATCCGCTGTGACAACCCCTAACGGGAGCAGCCGCAAGAAGAAGAAGATATTATGAGATGTCAAAAAATATTGCAGATATCTGAAAACACTCAGGAGCTAATTTTCAGAAGTCTTTGTTTGAGTATCAGATGTCTGAAAAGCTGAACTGCATTTAAGATATCAGAAATCAATTTGGAGATGAATCTAAATGTTTCCATGTAAGTAAGGTGAACAAACTTCCTATATTGTTTTTTATTTCAGTCACTACCTAAAGTGCTTAGTGGAAGTCCCCAACAGAGGTGTAGATAAATCGAAGGGACACCCAAGCCTGTACTGTACCTAAAGTATTGTTGTGTATGTGCAATCTTCTCATCAAACTCCATTCCCTCCACTCTCACGCTCACTGATTTCTTAACTTCTTTATCTGTAATTGCTCAGGCTGGATTAAACAAATCATACATGTAAACCATGAACACATTCTTGTTTCTCATACTAAGCCTGAAACTACACCCTTGGCATTTTGTATGGCACGAACACATTCATAGCTCTCTATCCTTCCATTTTCAACAGATACTAACCCCGGACATGATGTCAGTGTATCACAGGATATCTCCAAACGTGAAGATATCACCCACACTCACTCATATATTGAGTCATTTAGGACCTAGAATGACTTATTAAAATACCTAACAATTAAAAAAATAACACTTCATTTAAAGAAACTGCTTGTAATGTTTTCTTTATCCAGGAATCAACCAATCAATCTGAGGTCATTCCTCAAAAAAATTTTCTTTTTAGTTTACATAAACAACAAATTAACATTTGTCCTTTAGCAATGAATGTGAAGAGTGGTTAATCAGTTCTGACTTCTTACATTTAATAAAATATATTTAAAAAAATTATAAAATATCATTCCCACAAAAAAAAAAAAAAAAAAAAAAACACTACAAAGCATAAAGACTGCAGAAGTAACAAGCAGGTGAAACAACCTTATATAAATTGTTAAATCTCTCTGCACAGTCAGATTACCTGGAAACTTCTAAAGACCTTTTCAAGGTTAATGTGACTGGCATTCTAATTATGTGCAAATATATCCGGCACTGGCGCTGCCTCAAAGCACAAATAACCTACCAGCTTCAATTAATGGCTTACCATTCTGCATAAAAGGTAAATCCCATTAAACAGTTAGGTGACCACAGTAGTAAATTTGAATTCTATCTTTAAACTTCTTTAGAATTAATGGGCAAAGAGTCTGAAAATCTCAAAAATATGTCATGAGGATATTTTATTTAGGATATTCTCAAATCATGCCTAATAAAATAACAGAAGACACAGCCTGTCTAAATTATACATGACTTCTTTCTCTAAGCATGTAACAAATTTCATACACTTGAGCAAGACCAAGTCATATTTGTGGTATAGACTGCTTACATATGGATGAAAGTTAATAATAAATTCAAATCATTAGATGAATTACAGTTTTAAATTCATGATGTTTGGCCGGTGTAGTAATTACTTTAGGGTTTGAAATTAAAAAAGATAATTCATCACAGATGGAAGAAAAGAGAATTTTGAAAAGAATTGGCATTGTAATATCATGCACAATATTCAATTTTGATTCCCATATTCACTCACTGTAAATAATAAGTAGATTACTACAAGATAGAAAAGCCATTCATTTCAAGGCAATTTACTTCAGTAAACCTCAACAGCCGCCATTGAGCCCTGCTTTGACATTGAATATATAGGACAGGGATGCTAACCCATGTCAACTCAAACACATTCAATGCTGGTTGCAAGTCAGCTGCTCCTGGATTTCTTATCCAAACTTCATTACGTTAAGATTTGGAATTGGGGCACCAACAAACCAAAAAAGGTTGTGCGTTTGTGTGTTGCATTATCAATAAAAAAGAATAATGACTTGAACGTTTTGATGTGTATAGGGTGGTCCAGATCTAATTATGCAGATCCAGATCGTCTGGATAACTTTCATTTATGCGGGGACGATTCCAGTTCGGCACGAAGGCGATTCTTCATGTTGTCAGTTTGCACACTTCTCGATGGTCCGGGATTTTTCGGGTGATTTTCTATGTAATAAACTTAAGTTATGGCATAATGAAAATTGCATAATTAGATCTGGACCACCCTGTATGTTTGTTACCTTTAATAAGCAGTTAAATGAAATCTGTTTATTACTCTACACAAACTGCATTAGTTTTATCCATCCTCTCACCACAGGCCCATAAGTGAATAGATGATTAAAGGATTTGGGTCTGTTTCTTCTGTAAGCTAAGAAATTGTCATGTATGTAAATCCTAAGTGTCCTAAGAGACATTTATGCACCCATTGCCAGGTAGAACTTACACTACTATATTCAAAAACCCTTATACCTTTCATTCTTGTCCATTCTCCCTCTGAACTGCACACACAGTCCATTGTTATAAATCAACCTGGTTTAAGATGTACTTTATCCACAGCCTGTATGAGCTACTACTGTTGAGAGAACCTAATAAGGTGAGCACTGTGTGTACAGTTATATTCTGTGGCAAATTTTTCGGCCTGCTTGCATAAATCAAAATAGAAATATGTGATAAATATAATGTTTACATGAAAAGCATACAGAAACCAAACATTTCACAACATTTGGAACGATACTCACTTTTTTGTGGATTGGGTTTGTCGTCAGTTGTAATTCAATGCAGACTCTAATATGTGCCCTTCTGAAAAACAGACATTAACATACACATTACTTATTGAATACATCTTCCACATTATTCATCCAAGCAGTAGATCATAATACAGATAAACACAATGCATCTGCTTATAACATCCATCTGTAAGCTTAAATTAACAATTTTTCCAGAACAAGGCTGATAATTCTCCGTTTTCTTCAGAAGCTTTTACAAAAATGTAATGAACCTTTAGTAATTGCAATGAAACTGGGAAGAAGAAGGAGTTGACACATAAAAGATTTGAATACACATTTAGTCTTAATCCGTCAATTACAATTCATGAAGAAAGAGTCCAGAATTAAAGTCAGGTGGTGGTTTCAAGTTCCCAAAGTTGCTATTTCCAAATGCACTACGCTGTGATGGAACTTGAATTTCTTGTGTCATTTTGGCAAAATTAACTTGTAAACAACTCCACATACTGTGGTGGGCTGGCACCCTGTCCGGGTTTGTTCCTGCCTTGCGCCCTGTGTTGACTGGGATTGGCTCCAGCAAACCCCCGTGACCCTGTGTTAGGATATAGCAGGTTGGACAATGACTGACTGACATCTCCACATACCCATGAGTGTTTATGTCTACAAATGCACTGAAAAGAAAACCCACAGGGATCAACCTTACATATTCCCTTCACATTTGAATTACTTTTACCATACCTTCCATTAGTCTCAAACTGTTTAGAATTAATTTACATCACTCCTAAAGTCTTTCCCTCATCACACGCCATATGTTGGAATCATAAAGTAAGATCCTCCTAATATAAAGTACATTAAATGTGGCCTCAAACACACTACACTGCTTAAACATAACTCTTAACTTCTGAATTACTTTCCACTCAAAGATCAATAAAGCACTCTTTATCAAAACAGAGTCCTCTCCATGTAAAGTGTAATTATTTTAACTTTTTTTTGTACAAGGTCGCTGCTTGTGTACAGTGATAAGTCCACTTAGACTCCATTTTCTAATACGGTGTACTTTCAAGTTCCATGGCACCAATGCAAAACCTTTCCCTTTAAATATTTCTGTTACACATCTATCTAAAATAGTTTTTAGATGCATAAGGTTTGCCCACAAAGGCTACAGATTTTTACTCTGTCATTTCTTAATTAGAAGCCAACTCACTTTTTTAATGAGACTAGTAGTTTAAGTGATGTGTTGGTGCCTCACTTTGCCCAATAAGACTAATCTAATATTGTAGATGTTGTTTTCCTGAAGAAAGTGACCACATATTTTGTGGACTGACATATAGATATTTCTCAGTCCTTTATCATTCAGTTTTACTTAAGCGTTTTTAGAAATAAAAATATTTGCATGAAAAACAGTTTTCTAAATAAGACATTGTCTGAAAAAAACCTGCACCTACTGCTGCCTTGAAGGACCCCCTGCTTACAAATATCTCCCAATTTACCCAATTAATGTTCATCAGCAAATACACAACAATCACTTACTCTATTTTGCTTTTATTGAAATTATATATATATATCATGTAAAAGGAACAACAGTCCACGCACTTGCATCTGACCTCCATTTTGGTTGTAGCTAAGATGAATCAGAATTCATTAGAAAAATGCTGTAATCACCTTCTAGCTTCCAGGACCTGACAGATCTGTTTACCTCCACATATTAACGTGACGAGTTACAAAATTCTGTTAACACTCATGACTTTTCACTGCATGTATCCATCCATGTACCCACACAATCTTTTTTCTAAACCACCCATCTGGTTTAGGGCACAACACACTGAAATGATCCATTTTTTCCTTTTCTCACATTCGAGTTGCAAGACAAAGTAAGTGAGCACTTTGGAATTTCCTGGACTTCCGCATATTACTAATAAAATGGGGTGTGATATTCACCCCTGTCAGAATTCTAGACAAGCACAATCTGACTTAACAAACACACACACAGATGTACTTTTCATGTCTTTACTGAGCACTTTGAGTAATCATTCAAAGTGCAGAATGGAAAGACTAAATAAACCCTCAATTTTAAGATCTTGTACATCCTCATTTAGCAGTAGCAATACCCACCAAACTTTTCCCTGTAGTTGCTTCTAAGACTTGAACTCCACCAAGGATGAATTGTGGACTTCACTGGTTGTGTGTTATTAATTTAGTCAAACTGTACATGTCTGCAACTATGATTTCAATGAAGATCAGACCACATTTTATTAACAACAAATTCAGAAATTCAGGTAATTCCAAACGGTTCACTTACATTTTCTTGCAGCTTTATCTGATGAACTCTTTTGACCGTCACACATGCCTAAGATTCTTTACATGTGTTCACACGTGAATGGAACCTTAACGGTGACAATTCTAGTGACAAATTGAATAGGTTATAGTCTCATCAGCTGCTCATTAAAACTTGGCGATTGAATTACTAGGTAACAACCTGTTTAGTCCAGGTCTGCAGAAAGCCAATTCCACCTTCAGGAGGAAATCATCAATCTCAGGGCACAAACCCAAAAATAAAAGGGAAACCTGGATGAGAAATAAGCTCATTCCCCAAAATGAAACTGAAATCTGACAATACTGAGTCAACAGGAAAGTCTGTCTGTCCAGATGTCTGTACATAAAAGCCCTCTAGTTAAGGATGCACTCACCTACACCAGGATTACCAATGAAATGTTCACTTTTGTGATGAAAATCTAACAGACATACGCAACTGTGAGGAAGCATCCTTAATGACTGATGTGCCTGGTTTAAGGGACAAATATTAGCACAGACAGAGTACTCAAACAGCTCTCTTTTTATGCAACTGGAGCTTCCAGTGTGAGCTCTTCCTACTAGGCACCCTCGGAGTACAGTGAAGAGCAACAGCCACAGGATAACTCCTTTGACTCAAGTTACTAATCCGGCTTCTGGCAATGAGGGTGTCTTTTTCACAGCGTGTTCACTTCTAGCTCTGCTGAACCACCAGACAATAGTTTAATTATCAGATAGATTTTCATTAGCTGCACAACTTGTCAACTGGACCCAGTCACTTTTACAGCATTGAAATTTACTGTACAGCCTGTGCCCAAGTGTATAACTGGCTAAAAACAGCAACATAAGGAAGGCATTCACTGCAGTTAATCCTTCTTAACACTGAGAGCCATTGTCTATAATAATTTATTACTTCAGTCAGTGACATATTTTGGTGACTGAAGGGCTAAGTAAACAATGTAAGGCAACAGCAGCCTGGCTCCAAAAGAGATCAAAGTTTCTACCTAAAAGCAAAGGACAGTCTACATAAAAATGTAATTATTAAAAAAACAATAATAATGATATAGAAAAATGTGAAAATATTTTTATATTATACACTGGTATAGCTTGCTTAAAAGGTCCAGAAACAAAGCTACGGCAGCCATTCTAGAATTCAAATATCCAAAATGTCTTGACACAGTATAACAAAAGCATTTAAGCCATGAATGAGGAAAGTGGTGTATTTAAAGGGATCTCATGTTACAAATAACATTATTAATAAAGTGTTTCACTTTAGAACCTTAGCCAGTAAACAGTATGCAAATCTAGTAGCACAGGTGCCTTTTAAGATTCAATAACAACAACGTTTATTTATATAGCACATTTTCATACAAAAAAAAATGTAGCTCAAAGTGCTGTACAAAATGAAGAATAGAAAAATAGAAGACACAATAAAAAAAGAAACATAAGTCAATATTAATTAACATAGAATAAGTAAGGTCCGATGGCCAGGGTGGACAGAAAAAAAAAAAAAAAAAACTCCAAAAGCTGGAGAAAAAAAAAAAAAATCTGTAGGGATTCCAGACCAAGAGACCACCCAGTCCCCTCTGGGCAATCTACCTAACATAAATCAAAAAGTCCTCTTTGTATTTAGGGTTTTCATGGAAGGACTTGATGATGATAAATACAAAATAAATGTTTTTTTATTGATTTTGTACTTAACACATAGCTTCCTCTTCCACTGACATGTTTATCTTGGCTTCAGAAAATCCACCCGAGTGCTCTCAAGTCTTCTGAGGTATTCAAATGAGAAGAGTGCCTACGTAGGCCCTTATGCTTTTGTGCAGAACAGGTATGTTTGGGCGAGTGTTGCTGGCACAGTAAAGTCAACCTTAAATAACCGACACCATTCCTATTAGTGGGGGATATGTAGATTACAGACCACCCTGGTTATATGCTGACATAATCCCATTGATTAGCTATTTCAGACCACTGAAGATCCCAGACCTGCTCCACAAGACTCGCTGACAAAAGGAAACCTTTGCATACTTCACTGGAAATGTGCAAAAAGGCCAATCTGGGATTTGTCAGCTCTCACATATTGTTTTCACCTGCGCACTCATACATTTATATGCGATGTTCATCCACTAGTTCAGAAATATAACAGTCTCACGCTCAAATAATTCATCTGGGGGGTTACATTGGAGCAAGGAATATTTCTTAAGCTATCCTGCACGGCAAGTCCCAGTAGGCGAGTGGTTGTCACAGAACACAGATTTAATGTGGCACTCTCATGAATTCCACAATTTCACTTACTACACTCTCACTCACATCTCGCACCGAGCCTCCTTTATCTTTCTCCTATATACCACCCTTAAGTTTTCCACAAGAGTTTAGAATTATCTATTATACATGAAACCCAGTGTTTTTTCCCTGTCTACATTGCCTGCATAGCAATTTATTATATTGCAGACATTTGATGTGTAAATTACCTACTGAAAAACTCAAATGTAGATTTAGCCACCTCTCCTAATCATGTCCTACCGAAACTCGCTGAACTTAGTGCCACGCATGTAGCTCTTGTAAAAGCTGTACAAGACCCTGTTAGGGTTGGCCATAACACATACACTATTTTGCTGTCTCCACAGGGACTACCTATTGAGAAGATACTCCTGACAACACCCTTAAATACCAGATAGCACACATTTGTGGATAAACCATCTTTCAGAGCCTGACTGCAGTTCTCTCAGACACTTGGCAATACTACAACTGAACAGAATCTCTAAGCTCACCTGCTAGCTATCTACCACACATTTTATGCCACAGTTCTTGTCCCTTATCCAGAAGAATAGTGAGGTGCGCATTTCTACCAGACTCACATGACCATCCAAGAAATAAAAGTTTGGCATAGATAAGCTTTCCCACTGTGTCATTCCCTAAGGATTTTTAGCACGAAACTGCGCACCACTTGGTTCAATTTCTTTCACAGTAAACTTATATTTGTAGACATAAGCTACCTAGTAATTACAGTCTCTGCACACACCTTCATAGGCAATGCCTTTACATGGCCCACCATGAATCAATTTTATGGCACCATTAATAGTATAGTTCTTGACATTGCTAAAACCAATACAATGCACTACGCAATTTAACAACTGAACGATAGACACAAAAAAAGGGTGAGTGACCACTGATACTAACCTTTTAGCTGCACCTCAAGACCATCCTACAGTTAAAAATCAACCGGCACACAAGTTCCACACCAGTACTCTTGTTTAACAATTTACACAAAACTACTACAGTAACAGCCATACCTACTGGTCATGTACAACATGGAGTTGAAAATGACCAAGCCATACCATCCACTGTAGCAAAGGTGGTACACCTAAAAATAAAGATCCACACTACTCGGTCCACCTGTGATTAACTCTTTTTTTTTTTTATATACAAATTTCCATTATAACACTCTGCCCCCAGATCACATTGATGTCCCCATGTGGAAGTGGCAAAGACATACAAATACCTTGGGGTGGATCTGAATGACAGGCTTGAGTGGAGTACAAACACACATGCCATCTACAGTATATACAAGAAGGGTCAGACTTGCCACTATTTCCCAAGGAGGTTGAGGTTGTTTGGTGTATGCAGACCACTCTTACATGTTTGCTACCAGTCTGTAGCTGCTATGCGGTAGTGTGCTGGGGACATGGTATAAGTGAAGGTGGTGCCAACAAATTAAGTAAACTGATTTAAAAGGAGAGATCAAGGATAGAGAGGGAATTAGGCTGGACTCGCTGGAGGAAGTGACAGAACAGACAGTCACTGAGGAACGCTGCTTACTATGCTGAACAATGACTCTCAATCCCTGTATGAGGTTCTGGCTAAACAGAGGGGCACATTTAGCAACAGACTACAGTAAGACAACCGCATTGCTCCAGAGACCACCATGTGAAGTCATTTCTACCCTCAGCCAGCTCTATAATGAGTCACCCCTTAACCAAGGTGGTACTGTGCCCAAATGGTAATGAGCTGGTCTAGTAGACATCTTTACAAACAATGACAAAATGTGCAATATACTGTGCCAAAGACTGACATCCTGTACTGTGAAATTATGTGCAATTCTAATCACTTTACACTTAGTAAACTCCTACACAATGTTAAGTCATGTTATATGTGCATTTATACTTTGTTATCATACCTAAGTTTATTCTAAATTTTTGTTATGTGTATTTTTGCCTTTTTTGTCTGATGCAATAACCCATCAATAACCATCAGTATAAATAAAGTTTCTTTCTTTCTGTCTGTCTATTACAAGCAACATAACTAACAGTTACCTTCTCAACAGTTCCTTCCATCCCTGGCACACTAAAAAAAACTATGCGACTCTTTCACTATTCCTTAGATTCTGCCACCTCTGCAGTGATAAGGTTACTCCTGTAATGAAGCACTCAGAATGAGGAGTTTCTTCAATGATAGAAGTTTCCCTTATGTTCTGGACAGGTTGGTCAATCAAACCAGGGGCAAACCTGTAAACATTCACACTAACAGGAACCCCAATAATTAAACTTGCATCCTGCTGGCCTTCCCATTCCACCTTAACACTCCCTCTCTACCACTAGTCATTAAATAAAATGATCCTTCCATAGAAGCTTTTTTCCTTGATCTCCTTACATCAACTGCCTAACCTACACAAACTTCTTTTCTGCAGCTCACTTCACAGAGGAGGGCCACATTCCTCACCAGACACTTCCAGCTGTAACAGGAGACAAAGTGTCACTTGCTAATATGTCACCAATACATCTGGCCCCTCTGGTAAGTTCAATATTAAACAATGAGCCTCATTCCAGTTTAAAAATCTTACTACATTTTTTTGAAGGAAGTGTCTAGCAACATGCAGAAGTGAAACAGGGAGACGGCTAGCAGGCTGCTTCAAACAGCATGTCTGAGCCGTTAAAATCAAAGCCTGTTGTACTGCTGTACAGATTTCTGTTTGCTTTCACAGGATTTCAAAGACATTTTTCAAAATAAAAATGGATGCAAGTCGGTTCATTCTCAACCTGGGATTATTTCTCCAAGTCTTAATGACCAACTAACTTTTCATTCTTCCCCTTCATATTCGGGTCCTCTTTCTTCTGCCGACTTTATCCCCTCCTAAAAATGTTACCTGCTTTTCCTTTTTGATGAAGGCTATACAGCCAAAACAATTTTTGCCTTTTCTTTTCAGTGTGGAAATAACCTTTAACTTTTTACTTCCACACATACAACCTTCAATTAGATCACTCTTAACTGCCCTTCAAGACAAGTCTGAGGTTAGAAATTTGTGACATACGGTTTCTGATGCAACAATGCCCACCTGTGCTTTACCATTACTTACATTAACACACTCTTACATGGCACACACTTAAACAAATTATGAATAACAATCTTTACATAAAAACAAACGTCCACTGCATCAGACTTACGTAACTCCCTTGGCCTATCTTACCTTTACAATGTTCACCTACAGCTACTCCAGCACACGTCTGCTCCTGCTGCACCCTGACGTGCACCACACTGCAAAGCTTGGATTAAAGATTTCTGGAACAAACTTTGCTACGAAACACTCATAAGTGCCCCACCAGGCTGACCTACAGTTACCCGGTTCTTGTTCCGCCTGGTGGCCTGTTGTCTTACGGTGAGAACTTTCTACAAACGCCTTCCATTTTGCCTCTCTATCTCACCGAACACTTTCCATTTCCATCCATGTTCCACAAGGCAGATATACCGCGCTTACCCCTCTACCCCGGCTCTAAAATGTCCAGCTGGCCCGCCCTCCCTCCCTGCCCGTCTGTCTTGTCGCACACCTGTCGAGCTCCCCTCGCTTGCCTCGACTGGACTCCCTTGGGACGCCTACCTGTCCTCGCAGTCTTTACACTTGATCTGCAACTGCAGCGTTTGGTTGAAAAGAGTTTCGGTCATGGTGAGCTCATATTCCTGAGCGAGAACTTTCTTTTGACTTTCTCTCGTTGCTATATAATCTTCATGTAATGAAAAAAATATCCCTTTTGCCGTATGCTGGATATCCTTGCGCAGAGGCCCGTTTTGACTTTGGCGCTTCGCTCGAGCGAACAGCCGTTACAGGAAAAAGCCGGAAGCCGGAAAATGCGTCAAGGGGCGGGGTCACGCAAGCGCGGCTTCCTCTGTTTTTCTTTCCGTCACCCTGACAACGTCAATCTCGCGCTTGACATCCGGTGCGTCGAAAAGATTCTCATGGCAACGACCTCAGGGCGCGAAGCTATCCTCACCTGGCCCAGTTTGACCGTACTGCCGGGGACAGGTATGAAGAGCCGTTTGAAAGTGAAGGGAAAAGCAAACAAAAAAGCTAGAAAGAAACGGCGAAAAGGTTTGGAAGGAGCAGAAGTGCGAGGAGCCTGCGCTGATAAGTGCTTTCACGTGACGTGATTGCTACATATGAATAGACCAATTTGTGAAGCCTCGGGGCGTTATCGTTTTAAAGTTCTGATAATACCGTTACTTTTATTTTATTAATTTGTTATACTTTTAACATTTTGTAATATTACCTATTTCTTATGTCTGATGCAGTAAACTAACACTGCAGCTTCATCATTCCATAGTCCTGGAATCAAATGGTTTCTGTGAGGAGACTGCGCTCATTCTGGAGATCTTTGTAGGATTTCATCCTAATATTGTTCCTGTCAGGGTCTCCCTAAGATGGATATGCAGCTTATACCTTATATAGAGGTATATAAAGCATTTTTTATTTTTCTTGTTTTGGACAAAATTCAATTTGTCTGTGATGATTTTACTTAATCCATTTCTGTAAACAAAGGTGAAGGCATGCTGTGCTCCATTTGAACTGGAAACTCGGAATTTCTGAGTTCCTAGTCAGACTTTTCAACTGGAATGCCCCCACACGTTGGATTTCCTATTTAGAAACTTGGGACTGGTCTGTCGTCCAGGTTTATCTGATTTAAGATTATAACATCAATCCAAAATGGCGACATGCACCATGAACTTTAGTAAAAGATAGATAGAACTTTATTTGTCCCCAGTGGGGAAATTTGGCCTTTTACAGAAGATCTTTAAATAAAAGCTGTAGTATTATACTGTTTGCTAGCACTTCTGTCTGTTTGCGTCTCATTAAATCATACACACAGTATTGTCCAATTTCTATCTGTGGACACATTGCTGCAGTGTTTTGATGCACAAAATACCACATACTGCATTGTTATCAGCTCTTATGTATTCTGAATGAGCGACCACAACAACAGTTTTCCTGGAGACATTCATAATGGTTTTCTGAATGTTTTACTGGAACGTGGGCAACTCGGGTGTGGTGTCATACCCAGCTCCGACATCCAGCTTCTGAGTAAATGTATTACAGTGGAAGTCTTCAGTGCATGACTTTAAAGTTCATCCTATATGTTTACCTCTTGATACTACAAATGCATAATCTTTAAGAGAGAGTAACTGACAAAACTAGAAGCCTTAGGAAAATAGCAGCAAAGTCATATACACTTACCAGTCAAAACACACCCAGACATAAATAGATAGATAGATAGATAGATAGATAGATAGATACTTTATTAATCCCCAAGGGGAAATTCACATACTCCAGCAGCATCATACTGATAAAAAACAATATTCAATTAAAGAGTGATAACAATGCAGGTATAACAGACAATAACTTTGTATAATGTTAACGTTTACCCCCCCGGGTGGAATTGAAGAGTCGCATAGTGTGGGGTCTCCTCAGTCTGTCAGTGGTGCAGGACGGTGACAGCAGTCTGTCGCTGAAGCTGCTCCTCTGTCTGGAGATGATCCTGTTCAGTGGATTCTCCATGATTGTCAGGAGCCTGCTCAGTGCCCGTCGCTCTGCCACGGATGTCAAACTGTCCAGCTCCGTGCCTACAATAGAGCCTGCCTTCCTCACCAGTTTGTCCAGGCGTGAGGCGTCCCTCTTCTTTATGCTGCCTCCCCAGCACACCACGGCATAGAAGAGGGCGCGCGCCACAACCGTCTGATAGAACATCTGCAGCATCTTATTGCAGATGTTGTAGGACGCCAGTCTTCTAATGAAGTATAGTCGACTCTGTCCTCTCTTGCACAGAGCATCAGTATTGGTAGTCCAGTCCAGTTTATCATCCAGCTGCACTCCCAGGTATTTATAGGTCTGCACCCTCCGCACAGTCACCTCTGATGATCACGGGGTCCATGAGGGGCCTGGTCCTCCTAAAATCCACCACCATCTCCTTGGTTTTGCTGGTGTTCAGGTGTAGGTGGTTTGAGTCGCACCATTTAACAAAGTCCTTGATTAGGTTCCTATACTCCTCCCCCTGCCCACTCCTGATGCAGCCCACGATAGCAGTGTCATCAGTGAACTTTTGCACATTCATGTTTTCGATAAAAATTAACCTTTTTATCAAGATACCATTTAATTGTTTTAAAAATATAGCCAATATGTTACTACTGTTCATTTCTGTGAATTCATTTCTCAGCATATTGCAATGATATAAGACATTTACATTTATTTATTTGGCAGGCGCTACTGTGCAAAGCAACTTACAAAAGAGGTTAACATAATCAAGTAAAATTAGGCTAGGACATCCATCATCTGCAATATTCCTTAAATGGAAAAATGCCCTCCTAGTAGTTTTGTGAATGTGAAATTTAAAGTTTTAGGTCAGAGGCCATGATTACATCTAAATTGTTTACTTCTGCCTTGACTTTTAATACTGAGGGATCAAGTTTATTTCCATTTTTACCGACTATGATTTCTGGTTTTTTTTCTTATTTAACTTGAGGAAATTGCTACTAGTCCATTCAAAAATAAAAGTTTAGACATTGGATCAGAGGCCCAGAGTGTCAGATTTATCGAGTGCTTTAGATAAGTAATGCTGTGTGTCATCTGCATAGCTGTGGTAGTTCACCTTCTGTTTCGATATAATTTGACCTAATGAGAGCATGTAGATTGAAAATAACAGGCAGATAAACTGCAATTATTGTTCACCTTTTTGGTAAAATCTCTGAGGTTGGGATCTGCTTGTGACAATTTTACTTAAGCTGTCTCAGTAAACAAGGGTAGAGATAGTTGTCACTGCAAGACTTTAAAGTTCATCTTATTTTTTCAAAAGAAGGCATCCTTCCATTAATCCACTAAATGTACCTACACATGTATAATGATTATGAGAGAGAAACTTAGAAAACCAGGAAACTTACAAAAATTGCAGCATATACACTACCTATAAAAGTCTAGAACCATTTGGAAATGTTCATCTTTTTGATAGAAATTGAAAGCTTTTTATTAATGAAGATATAATTAAATTGATTTTGAAATATAGCCATTACTAGTGTTTCTAAAGTCTATTTTTTGCAAGAAATGATGGATGGTGTTTCTGCCTCGCAGTTAGGAGACCTGGGTTCGCTTTCCAGGTCCTCCCTGCGTGGAGTTTGCATGTTCTCCCCGTGTCTGTGTGGGTTTCCTCCGGGTACTCCGGTTTTCTCCCACAGTCCAAAGACATGCAGGTTACGTGCATTGGCGATTCTAAATTGTCCCTGGTGTGTGTGTGTGTGTGTGTGTGTGCCCTGCGGTGGGCTGGCGCCCTGCCCGGGGTTTGTTTCCTGCCTAGCGCCCTGTGATTGGCTCCAGCAGACCCTTGTGACCCTGTGTTAAGATATAGATGGATGGATGGATGGATGTATTATTATTGTTAATATTATTGTTATATATTAGAAAATAAAGGGGAAGGCCAAGGTGTACAACTGCATGAGAGGAGAACAAGATTAGAGCGCGTTGCGTGAGAAACAAAAGTCTTGCAGGTCTTCAGCTGGCATCTTGCTTAAATGCATGCCAAATACCAATGTCATCTGTAACAGAGAAAAGGCAATTTGGGGATGCTGGCCTAAGTGGCAGAGTTTCTTACAAAAACTCATATCTGAAACTGGCAAATGAAAAGAAAAGACTAAAATGAGCAAAAGAAGACAGACATTGGATGGAAGATGACTGGGAAAGCACAGCATGGTCAGCATTCTGGAGTCAACTTTTCACTGTTGCAGATGACATTTTATCTCACCACCCGCATATATATTTGGTGACAGGTTGTGCAATCTGCACATAATCGTTGGAATTCAGCGTAGGACTAAATGTTCAAGAGAGAAAGTGGTTTATTAGAGCAGAAGCTTTCTTAAGGCTATTGAGGAAAACATGTGGTAACCAGGGGGCAATGGGTCGTGGAGCAGCTTGTCAAGCCAGTTCCTCCTAACGACTAGATGGGGAATAAAAGATAAAGTCTGGGAATATGGGAGTGTAGCAATCTGTGGACTTAACCCTTCACATACAGGGTGGTCTTCAGTGGTGCGATAGCTCCAGGGAACACCAGAGTGCATTCTGCTGGAGGAGCCAGAGGTCTTTGACTGATTCCATAAATGAGTTTGGGGTGTCACACACGTGTGCATGGCAGGCAGCTAAAGGGCCGGAATGAGAGTGATTCCATACCAGACCAGGGCATGGCCGAGTGCACTAACTCTTTCCCTTGCTTTTCTGCTGATCAGTTCGGGGAAATTCCGCCTGACCCCAATGACGTCACATCCGGTCCCAGTCTCTAAGACATCACTTCCAGTTCCAGCCCCTATGATGACGTCATTTCCCCAACTCCCCTTTAAAGCCACCAGAGAATCAGTTCTGTCGTGGACTCGAACCTGTACCCATCGTTCTTTCTTGAAACCCAATCTGCAGCCAGGGAATAGTATACGGGTGGCTGCCCCAAACCCTTTTGATGTCCCCAGTCGTTTCTTGTGACAGGGGATAAATGGCATGGCACACTCTGACATGCTAATTGTTTTTGAGGTGATGCTCACTGACAGACACACATTTGCTATTTGTTTGGGAGAATAAGATGTGAGACATCAGAATCTTCCTTGTTGCTCTGTTTTTTTTCCTTTGGTATTATACAGTGGATTCAGAAAGTATGGAGACCCCCTCTACCTTCTGCACACTTTATTGTGGTGTAGATTTCATTCTAAATGGATACATTTGCCATTTTTTCCCATCAATTTACACTCAATAAACCATAATGAAAATGTGAAAACGTGTTGAAAGGTTTGCAAATTCATCTCTAATCAAAAACTGAAATCTTTCATTTAGAGAAATGCTTCAGAAACTTAAGGGATGGTGGCAGGATTGTCACTCCACCTCACACTGTCCCATTCCATTTGAACTCGTGTGGTGCTGAAGTGTCACCCACTGCTCGGCTGCATTTGGGTCCTAAATTGGGATCCTGAGGTGGTTCGTCATGTGGTGGGTGCAGCAACGTGCTGTATCAGTGCATGCGCCGAACATCTTCCTCCTCCTTCTTCTCCTTAATTCGGAACTTTCTAGAAGCCCCTTTGGCAGCATTTCAGCTCTTCAAGCTTTGCATCCCTGGATTTGGGCAGTTTATCCCATTCTTCCAGGCAGATCCTCTCAAGGTCTGTTAGATTGGATGGGAAGGGTCTGTAAACTGCCATCTTCGGGTCTCTACACACACATTCTACTGGGCTTTGGCCAGACCGCTCAAGGACAGTCAGAGATTTGTCATGATGTCACTCCAGTGTTTTCTTGGCTTCAGGTCATTGACGTGCTGAAAGGTGAAACATCTCCCCAGCCTAAGGTTGCCTGCACTCTGGGGCAAGCTTTCTTCAAAGACCTCTCCCTATTTGGCAGCATTCATCTCTTCCTCAGTTCTCACTAGTCTCTGTATCCCTGCTTTTCAATAGCGTGATGCTGCCACCACCATGCTTCATTATAGGGATGGTATTTGGCAGGTCTGCGGTGGGCTGGCGCCCTGCCTGGGTTTGTTTCCTGCCCTGTGCCCTGTGTTGGCTGGGATTGGCTCCAGCAGGCCCCCGTGACCCTGTAGTTAGGATATAGAAGGTTTGATAATGGATGGATGGATATTTGGCAGTTGATGAGCACAGCCTGGTCTTCACCAAACACAGTGAACATTAGAACAATCTGGACGAGAACAGGCCATTCAACCCAACAAAGCTCACCAGTCCTATCAACTTAATTCCTCTAAAAAAACATCATGTCAAGTTTTGAAAGTTCCTAAAGTCTTACTGTCTACCATGCTACTTTGGTAGCTTATTCCAATTGTCTATGGTTCTCTGTGTAAAGAAATGTTTGTGCGAAATTTACCCTTAACAAGTTTCCAACTGTGTCCACGTGTTCTTGATGAACTCATTTTAAAGTCACCGTCCTGATCCCCTTCATAATTTTAAACACTTCAATCATGTCACCTCTTAATCTTCTTTTGCTTAAACTGTAAAGGGTCAGCTCTTTTCATCTTTCCTCATAACTCATCCCCTGTAGCCCTGAATTAGCCTAGTCACTCTTCTCTGGACCTTTTCTTGTGCTGTTGTGTCCTTTTTGTAGCCTGGAGACCAAAACTGCACAAAGGACTCCAGATGAGGCCTCACCAGTGAGTTATAAAGCCTGAGCAGGCACTCCTGTGACTTGTACTCCACACGTCAAGGCGCTATATAAACTGACAGTCTGTTAGCCATCTTAATGCCTTCTGAACACAGTCTGGAAGTAGACAGTGTGCCAGATAGGGGGCGCTATTGAAAAAAAAAAGAAAATTTTAAAAATAAGATTTAACAATGCTAAGTAACAAAGAATTCAGTAAGGCCCGATTGCCAGGAGGACAGAAAAAAAAAAAATCTGCAGGGTTTCCGAGGCCACAAGACCACCCAGGCCACCTAACATAAATGATCTCAATCAGTCCTCATGGTTTTCAGGCTTCACATGGAAGAATTAGATGATGATGGTCATGTGGACCTCTGGCCTTCAATCTATCAATGGAGGGACTGCATGGTGCTTTGATCAGGTGGTGGGGACGCAGAAAAAAATGGAAAAAGAACTGCAGAGAAAGTAGGGGTTAGTATGGATCATGGAGCCACGATAAAAATGATAATTAAATGCATAAGCAGAATATCAGGGTTACACTACAATGAAGCTATGAGAAAGCCATGTTACAGTAGCAGTTTTTAAAGTGCTCCACCATATTAGCCTGGCGACTTTCTATCACTCAGCTATTCCAGATTTGAGGTGCATAACAGCAGAAGGCCGCCCGCCCGCCTCACCACTTCTTTTAAGTTTAGCTCTTGGAATTCTAAGCAGACCCTCATTTGACGATCTAAGGTTGCGATTTGCAGTGAAAGGTGACAGGCATTCAGAGATATCGGATGGAGCAGATTATTGAAGGCTTTGTAAACCATCAGCAGTATTTGAAAGTCAATTCTAAATGGCACTGGTCACCAGTGTAGTGACGCTCAGTCTGGTGTGATGTGCTGGGATTTTTTTTTCCTAGTTAAGATTCTGGCAGCTCCATTCTGGATAACTGACTGGTGTCTTTTTTGGGTGGTCCTGAAAGGAGTGCATTACAGTAATCTAGCCGACTGAAAACAAAAGTGTGAACATATTTTTCAGCATCTTGCAAAGTTATAAGGGATCTAAAAAATGCTTTCCTAGTGATCTCATTAATATGTGATTTAAAATTCAGGTCGCAGTCAATAATTACCCCTTAATTCTTTACCTCTGTATTGACTTTTAAACCTAATGGATCAAGTTTATTTCAAATACCCTCACTGTATCCATTTTTGTCAATCACTAAGATGTCTGTTTTCTCCTTATTTAGTTTGAGAACATCACTACTCATCAATTCAGAAACACAAGGAAGACATTGGGGTCAGTGAACCAAGCGAGTCGGGGTCATCAGGCGCTGCTGATAAATACAGCGGTGTGTCGTCACCTTAGCTGTGGTAGCTCACATTATGCCTTGAGACAATCTGACCTCATGGAGGCATGGAGCTGGAAAAGTGCGGCGCACCTGCAACACAGTAAGGAGTGCAGAAAGTGAAGGGGTCTGAATAGTTTCTGAATCCGCTGTACCCCTTTGTTTAAATCTGTCTCCTTTTTTAATACAATGTACTCAAACCTGCCTAATCCAATCAAGGGTCATGCAGGCCCAAACCTACCGAGCAGCACTGGCCACAAGACTTTAAACAGTGTCAGACAGAATACTCGTCCACCGCTCACACACACGCTGTTTACAACAACATTTATTTTAAGAGCACATCTTCATACAAATGATGGAAAGTGCTTTACAGGATGAAGAAAAGAGAAAAAAGACAATTATAAAAATTAGATTAGGTAATACTGATTAACACAGAATAAAAGTAAGGTCCGGTGGCCAGGGAGGACAGAAAAAAACAAAAAATCTGCAGGGGTACCAAGGCCACGAGACCACCTGGCCAGCCCCCACTAGGCATTCTACCTCACATCAATGATCTCAATTAGTCCTCATGGTTTTCAGGCTTTACATGGAAGAACTTGATGATGAGGGTCATGTGGACTTCTGGCCTTCAATCCATCAATGTAAGGACAGCACGGTGCTTTGATCAGGTAGTGGAGATGCAGATCGCCATCACAGAAAACCAGAAAAAGAACAGCAGAGAACGTAGGGGTTATTACAGATGTCTGAGCCACTATGAATGATAATGATAATTAAATGCATATACAGAATATCAGAGTTAAACTAAAATGAAGCTATGAGAAAGTTTAGAGTCTCCAGTTAACCTAATTCACACATCTATGGAGACATAGGAGAAAAATACAGAGAACATGCTAACTCCTCACACACAGCAACAGGATTTGAACCCAGGAGGCAGGAAGCACGAAGCAACCATACTGTGCCACTTCTTGTTTTTATATGAAGAGCGTTATTTGTATTGATCATCCTGTTTCCATTCAGGTTGGCACACAGACACTATCAGTGGCCCATTTCTGGGCATCGCACCAAACTCCAGAATATGGCAAATGTTTATGTAAACGCCTGACCAGCACGTCGATCTCGGGAAGGAGGCCAACAGAAATTTGACAAGTTATGTTGAAGCCAGCAGAAAAGCAGCAAGCCAAAGTAAACCATTGACGTGTTATCTCGAAAGTTCAGAAATGTCAGCTGTCAGCGCTTTTATTCTTTTGGTTTACTTTAGGCTATGGATGTGTTTTATACACTTGAGCAAAAACTACCGTTGGCCAGCAAAGCGGACACCCGCCACACAAACAATCAAAGGGCCTCAGCCAGGAGTCTCCAACGCCTGCTCCAAGGGGCCCCCAGGGTTGGGCTTTCCATCCAGGTGTGTTGTTGAAATGTTGACTTAGTGGGAAGGGATCTCCTGGAAGTTCACTCCATTTTGTTTTAAAGTTGAATTCCTCAGGAGTGTTCATGTTTACCAAGCAGAAGTGTCCTGCAGGGGGGATTTGCTCTCATTTATTGAAATGCCAGCAACAATATTACTTTTTCTTATTGTCTAATTCTTAAAATAATATAACGTTCTCAGATTTTCTTAATCCAGTGCAGAGTTTCAGGGGACTGAGCACATCCTGATGTAACAAGTCCAAAACCCACTATGGACACGGTTGTTGTGCTTTCTAGTCACAGATATGGCCAAAGAAGTATGACGTCTCCAAAAAGCTCCACAAGCAGACCCAGACCTTTGTAGGCCTGCCCAGAAATGAACTTATACTATATCGGCAAAAATATCGGGACCCCCCTCCAAATTATTGAATTCAGGTGTTCCAATCACTCCCATGGCCACAGGTGTATAACATTGAGCACCGAGGCATGCAGACTGCTGGCTTCTACAAACATTTGTGAAAGAATGGCTCGCTCTGAGGAGCGCAGTGGATTCAAGTCTGTGTTATTCATGAAATTTCCTCATTACTAAGTATGTATCCATTATCCAACCCGCTATATCCTAACCACAGGGTCACAAGGGTCTGCTGGAGCCAATCCAAGCCATCATAGGGTACAAGGCAGGAAACAAACCCCAGGCAGGGCGCCAGCCCACCACAGGGTGCGCACACACACCAAGCACACACTAGGGACAATTTAGAATCACCAATGCACCTAACCTGCATGTCTTTGAACTGTGGGAGGAAACCCATGCAGGGAGGACCCAGGAAGCGAACCCGGGTCTCCTAACTGTGAGGCAGCAGCGCTACCCACTGCGCCACCATGCTGCCTGCTATTAAATATTCCAATGTCAACTGTTAGGGGTATCATAACAAAGTGGAAGCAATTGGGAACAACAGCAACTCGGCCACAAAGTGGTCGGCCACGTAAATTCACAGAGCGGAGACAGCGCAGGCTGAGGTGTGCAGATGTCGCCAACTCTCTGTAGAGTCAATAAGCTACAGACCTCCAAAAGCTCAAGAACAGTACAGTGTAGAGCGCTTCATGGAGTGGGTTTCCATGGCCGAGCAGCATCAGCCAAGTCTGATACCTCCAAGTGCAATGTAAAGCGTTGGATGTAGTGGTGTAAAGTCCACCGACCCCCACTGGTCTCAACAGCAGTGATGATGCCTCCTCTGGATTGACAAATCACGCAATCCGATGGATGAGTCGGGGTTGGGTGTTTGCCAGGTGAACGGTACTTGCCTGACTGCATTGTGCCAAGTGTAAAGTTTGGTGGAGGGGGGATTATGGAGTGCGGTTGCGCTTGGCCCCTTAGTTGGTCATGAGGCGTCTAGTTATTCTATGTCTATGGTCTAAACTGCCGTTGTTGGAATAAAGTGATCACGCGCGCCCTCGAGCGACATGAAGTAACAAAAAATTAGAAGGTTCGTTCTCTGTGCATGCTGGTCTGTGATCGACTTCTCAAAAAGCTTCGATTTCGTCCACAACAACAGAAATTTGTTTCTGGGTTGACTGTGCCTTTGGGTTTCAATCTGTCGAAATCCTTTACGCTGAATACGCACCTTCGTCACTGCTGATAACTGAGCGCATCGTACAAACTGGGCGGCGCGCGGCTTGAGGAGGAACTGCGCAGTAGTGGGCGATACCAATTAATAGTGAACGGATAATATTTTTTTTTTTTTATCTTGGAATACGCGCCATACGCGTGCACCATTTTAAAGAATACTTAATTCCATGCAAGGTTTGATATCTTCCACGAAATGCGTTCTATTTTCTTTCCAATTGTATTCTGTAGTTTTTATTCTTACCAACCCCCCCCGTTCTTTAAAGTTCACCCAGCCCACGGCCAGACCGTTCAGTGCAAACATGGCGAAGGAAGTCGCGGACGGGGTACACGTGCCCCTTCCCGGAAGATGCAGCTTTTACGTGGACAGAAAAAAACGTTTCTGCAAAATGATCGTTGCGCATGGGAAGACTGTCTGCGGAGAACACATGAGCGCCGTACGTGTGCGTGGGTACAGCGAGAGTACTGAGTTGTCCTTTACGGGGTCCTCAAGTTCACTTCTAATGGGGTCCTTGTAGCTACAGGTTTTTGTCCTAATCAGTTTCTTCTTTTAATTGAGCTCCATCCTTAATATGGAGCAAGCTGGTGTTTACTATTTCTATTTATTTTTATTTTTTGTATAAGTGCAGATGTTGCATACTAGATATGCTAAATGCTTACTGAATGAAACAGGGGTTTGTGTCTGCTAGATGGACTTTACACATCTTGCTTTTTAATATTCTTCTAGATATTCAAGCCACTATGCACAGGTCCCTTCATTTAATTTTCCAGTCAAGTAAATGTTTCCATAGAAACATGGAGTTCTGCACAAAGCTTGCATGCAGTTTTTGACTCCCATCAAAGCATCAGGGCCGACTTAACAACATTATAGGCCCCCTGGCAAGGCAGTGCACTGGGGGTCCCTACCTGCACAACTGCTCGGCAAGTCACAACATACATAGACTAGCATGGGCCCAGCGTGCCCATCCATTAAGACGGCCCTGTTTAGCATACCATCTCCACTCCAAAAAAGGCCCTGAGAAGAGCGCGTGTGACTTTCATGCAGTTTTAGGACATCAGCACTAACCGTTTCACCAAATCTCTCAAACGTGTTAAATAAAGAAGCCATTGCCGAGCACACTTCAACTTTTTACCTGCTTTTCCTAGTGAGGGTTGTAAACATGTAATACAGACAGTAAATTAGTAAAGTGTATGATTTTCATAAGGAGAAGTTGCATGTGCAGAAGGAACACCGGATAAAGAAATGCCAAACATTTGCATTAAACTTGACTTTTTATATTTCTCTAAACCAGGGGTGTCAAACTCTGTTCCTGGTGGTCCGCAGTGGCTGCAGGTTCCATTCTAGCCATCTTCTTAATTAGTGACCTAATTAACTTATTTTGCCTTAGTTTTAATTAACTTGACTCAGGCCCTCAGAGTTGTTTCTCTTTCCTTATTAGCAGCCAAACAATAATGAGACACAAAACAAGCCACCACGTGACCACCTCACCTCTGCCCACCACACAGTATCTGAAAATAAAGAAAGGTGAAGGTCTCAGTAAAAGGTCACCAGAACATCTCGAAGATGTTCTTAGAAAAAACAGAAAATCAACAGTTTTGGAAAATGTCTGCTGTGGAAGAATGAGAGCAGCAACAAGCTATGGAATTAAATAACGGGTTTAATTAACAGCGAGAATGGGCTTCTCATTAAGAAATTGGTTGCAGTGAAATTGGTTGGAGTTTGAAGCCCCAAGTTAGCTGGTCATCTCTTGGCTCGTTTCATGTCTCATTTCTGTTTGCTTGCCATTTAATGAAAAGAATCACTTCAGAGGACTGAATCCTTAAAAACAGGGTTATGAAATTGAAGGGAAAAGGAGTTAATTAGCAGTGAAAACTGGTCACTGATTAGGAAACGGGTTAGAATGTAAACTTGCAGCCCTCCAGACCTGGAGTTCGACACCCCTGCTCTAAACTGTTAGGATTGAGGCCTTACTGTATGCTATGCTATTGTACATTTGTGTGTTTGACTACTGATTGGGACTTTATTTATTTTAATTTTATTAATTTTATTGTAATCATTCCATACAAATCGATCAATTTTTACAAAAAAATAGGATTAAAAACAAGTCGACCCCCACCCCTGAGAGAGAGAGCATGGCCAACGGGTTAAAACTTAGGGCTTGTAAACATACCTAAATTGATGAGTTTAATAGGGCAATAGAGATGAATGGAGAAGATAAAGAAATGAAGAGATAATTGCTTCCTAGGTGCTTTAAGAGCTTATTCTAAAATATTATTGATGAGATCCTGCCAGGTTTTGAAAAAGTTCTGCACAGATCCTCTAATTGAGAATTAGATTTTTTCCAATTTCAAATAATATAAAACATCAGTTACCCACTGACTTAAAAGAGGAGAGTTAGGATTCTTCCAGTTTAGCAAAATAAGTCTGCGTGCCAATAGTGTAGTGAAAGCAATCACAGTTTGTTTGTCCTTCTCCACTTTAAGCCCATCTGGAAGAACACCAAACACAGCTGTTAGTGGGTTAGGAGGGATTGTGACCCCAAGGCTGTCTGAAAGGTAATTAAAATTTTTGGTCCAGAATGATGTTAATTTGGTGCACGCGGCCCAAAACATGTGACCTAGTGAGGCTGGGACTTGATTGCAGCGTTCGCAGGTTGGATCTTGCAGTGGAAACATTTTGGACAGTTTTAAGCGAGACAGATGTGCTCGATATATAATTTTGAGTTGAATAATTGTATGCTTTGCGCATATGGAGCTCGAGTGAAGTCTCAGGCGGGGGGGCCTGCTTGGAACACTCTAATTTTTTCAAAGTAAACTCTTCGGACCCCGCGGGTCACTCAGTCAAGAGCATCGAGGGGGCGCCGAGAGGCAGGGGCTGGGACAGGCGTTAGCTCGCCTCACGGTGGACCGCCATATTTATTTATTTATTTGTGTTGGCTCTTCCAAGTGAAAATGTAAAGATTACTTCATATGCCCTTGTTGTACCAGGCAAAATCCTACAATCCCGGCCATTCTTTCAAAAATCATGGCGTCGCTCCCAAATCGGTTATCGTGGCAGCCATCTTTGAGGGTCTGTTCAGATTCTTACTCAAGTGTCATTACAGCTGCATTACCACCCCTGTACTGGCATCACTGTCCCTGCATTCATTACATTCAAAACTCTTATTCTCTCAATCAAAGCCGCCCATGGCGCAGCCCGTCGTTACGTCTGTGACCTTGTCAGGCCATTTGTTCCCTTGTGTTCTCTCTGCTCTGCTGGCTCTTTCATCCTGCAGCAGTTCCAAACTTCGGTCCATGGGGAGGGAGCTTTACCTGCAGTGCCCTGCCAGTAGCCATCAGAGACACATTGATTTGAATGTTTCAAAAAGCATACTTATTTCATTTAAGATTTGCTTTTCTTTTACTTGGATTTTTGTCTGCCTATTTTTTTGTTGTATACGTATTTGTTAGATACTGGTTTTCATTTTGTTATTTGCTACACAGTTTATACTTTTGTTATGCTTTTTGTAGCATTTCGGGGTTATGAAAACCATGTGAACAAGTATTTCAGATTTCAGTTTTTACATCTATAAAAATATTTTGTATTTGAATGGATGTAGTGAGCCTAATATCATCTTGCAGGCTAAAGAGCAATGTACAAAATATACTGTCAAATTTTGCAACTGTGCCAAAGTTTAGAAATTTTTTACTTAAGTAATATTTTTTCTGTGCCATGCAAGTTTACACTTTAAATGATTTGGATATTCTTAGATATGAGCGTAAAGTAAGTATACTCGCAACTGCTTGTTAGGACTCTTCAAAGACTGCAGAATCACGGCAGCATCAGAAGACTCTCAGAATTGTGTGGACTGTTAAATGTTGCTCAGTTAAACGTTTGCAGCGAGCAGAAGAGCCACCACTTGACGTTTTTCTCATGCTGAACAGAGCGAGTCTGTTGGAGCCGTGTGCATCGTGAACAGGAGACGCAGCAGCCCTTCCCAGATGTTAAAGCTGGTAGGTCATACTTTGCTTTTTTGGATAATTGAGTTTTCCTTAATTTTTATTTTCCAGAAAGAAGAAGGCAACAGAAAACGAATTCCATGCCCATTAGATCCAAAACAGTAAGTATTAATAAATCGTAATCTGCCTTTACAACCGGCTACAAATAACAGGAGTGAGAGGTTATGTATTTAAACAGAATTCACAAAGTACCAACACTCACCTTGAGGCACCAGTTACCATACAGTTCAGAGGACTGGGCCACTTCTTCTTATGCCTGTCATCCATTTATATTCTGACTCTTCTATTACAATACAAGCACACAATTGTAAACAAAGGTATGAAAAAAAAAATTCCACATCCCATCCGGTAAGGCACATTATCCTCCTTCTTCGTTTGGCTGCTCCTGTTAGGGGTCACCACAGCAGATCATCTTGTTCCATATCTTCCTGTCCTCGTCATCTTGTTCTGTTACCCCCGTCACCAGTATGTCCTCTCTCACCACATCCATAAACCTTCTCTTAGGCCTTCCTCTTCTCCTCTTCCCTGGCAGCTCTATCCTTAGCACCCTTCTCCCAATATACCCATCATCTCTCCTCTGCACATGTCCAAACCAACGCAATCTCGCCTCTCTGACTTTGTCTCCCAACCGTCCAACTTGAGCTGACCCTCTGATGTCCTCATTTCTAATCCTGTCCATCCTCGTCACCCCCAATGCAAATCTTAGCATCTTTAACTCTGCCACCTCCAGCTGTGTCTCCTGTGCCACCGTCTCCAGCCCATGTAACATAGCTGGTCTCACTACCGTGCTGTAGACCTTCCCTTTGACTCTTGCTGATACCCGTCTGTCACCAGTTACTCCTGACACTCTTCTCCACTCACTCCACCCTTCACTTCTCTTCCACAATTCCCATTACTCTGTACTGTTGATCCCAAGTATTTAAACTCATCCACCTTCATCAACTCTACTCCCCTCATCCTCACCGTTCCACTGACCTCCCTCTCATTCAGTCACATGTATTCTGTCTTGGTGGTCCTACTGACCTTCATTCCTCTCCTCTCATATCTCCACCTCTCCAGGGTCTCCTCAACCTGCTCCCTACTTTCGCTACAGATCACAATATATACTTTATAAGTAGCTTCCGACTGATTTTTACCATCTCTGTCTCTTATGTGTGTATTATTCTTGATATCACTTTGTTCCAAAATACCCTGAAAGAAACATGCTGCCTACGCTACCCAGTTAGGCACTGACTGCTTCTTTTCTCGCCCGTCCTGTAGCACAGTGTTTGAAGACAAACTTGAAAAGCATCTTAAGAAGTGTAATTCCCGGGAGAAGCCAAAACCCGTAAGCCATTTTTAAACATACTAATATTTACATGTTTTTCTCTCGGTCTTTCTGTTTTACATCCTCCTGTTTTTAATTTCAAAAAAAGAGATTATGTACTTTGAATGCTCATTCTACAGGTTTACTTCATTCAGAATATTAACGCAGGTCAGGAGGACGATGCTGACGCTGATTTTAAGCAGGTCAGTTTACAAGTGCTGCCTCAGTTTGCGATCATAAAACAAGCTAAATAAGACTAACGGCTGGCTATCAACATTTTTTCAGATTCCCTTGGCCTCGCGATCTAAGGAGGATCTGGCCTCTTTCATTAAAACGCTGAAGCAAGTGACGGCTGGTAGGTCACCATGTGTGGTCAGTGGCCACTGGCTTGTGTTTAACTTTTTGTTAGGAATTTCTGCTTCATATAAAGCTTAGCAAGTAGTCATTGAATGTATTCTCTGTATGCATTATTTTTTACTTCTTCTTTATCAAATTTCTTTAAGCAGATTAGGGTCTGATCTAAAAAATCAGGATCTAAACTAGAGTGGGGTTGTCTGATATCCTTGGTCATGACAGGATGCCAATCCATAGGAGAAATTTATATTTTAAATCTTGTGTGTGTGTGTGTGTGTGTATATATATCTGCTTGTATATCTCTCTATTATAAAAAAAAATCCTGAAAAGGAAAAGCAGGGAGTCGAGACGTGATCTCCTCGGAAGTCACTTAACAGACCCGCGAGATGCAAACAATATCAAATAAGAGCACGGCCAGCAAAACACTCAGTCGTGTAAAGGCACCCTGTGCTCTCAGCACATATAAAGCGTATAAGGACAATACGTTCTGATGAAACGTCAACGACTAAGCAAAGATGAAAGAGCAGCGCGGAGAAAAGAGACCCAAAAGCGTTGGAGAGAAAAAACGGCAGAGAAGAGATTACGAAAGCAGTGGAATTCGAAAGGCTCAAACAAACGATAGCGCGATAACATGCAGAGAAAGGTACAGAATATGAAAGCAGTGAAATTCGAAAGTATTGTAGCGTCCCAGCCAGGCTGAAGCCTTTTTGGTTTTAAGTGACTGTTAGGTCCGATTGAGGGAGGGTGGAGTACAGCACGGAAGACTGATAGCGGGGTATTGATTGATGCGGTAAGGGGGGTGAGGGGTTGGAGGGGGTGCTAGAAAGTTGCGTTTGGGGTTACGAAGTCAGCGATTGTTCAAGTAAAACTTTTGTGACACTTTATTATGTCAGTCACTACAGTATCAAATAAAAGATAGTAAAGATCGCATTAGCGCAAACAAAAGGAAATGAATCATCAGGACCAGGTGTGATTGGAAAAAATAGCAGGACAAAGGAGATCAGAAATAAAAGGCAAAGAGCAGAAAACAAAGTCTTTTCACCTTCGCATCATTCAATGCACAAAACGTGGATTTACACAATAATAGACCAAACGCTATGAGAATCTGTGGTCCCGCAACAGTTAAAGTAACGACAAGTTTAATTTCAAAGAAAACACAATTCGGTCAGGTGTATATTTATGATTACGGAGAAGCGATGCAAATTTTAACAGGCGACAAGAAAGGTGATGTATATATTCCTCGAACAACATGAGACACCAAAGGATATCGTGATATGCCATTCGTATTAAAACGTTTACAGTTTCCCGTTAGAATTGCTTTTGCTATGACAATCAATAAATCACAGGGACAAACATTAGAAAAAGTCGGATTATTTATTAGAGAAACAGAAACAATATTCACTCACGGGCAGTTATACGTTGCGTTGTCATAATGTGTCTCCAAAAACGGAATCAAAATTCAATGCAATCCTGAAGAAAAGGTAATTCCAAATATTGTTTTTAATGAAGCTTTAATGTAAAAGTGCAAATAATGAAATTGAAACAATTCCAAAGAAAAGAAAAAAGCTTTTAAAATTGTATATCTGATTAACCAAACACAGGGGTTGGCAAGCGAAGCGAGTATTAGACATATATAAATGAAAGCTGTGTGTGTATAGAGCAGTCTCTACCGTCTCGTAAATGGTTGTGGACTTTTTAAACATTCCCATTCTGTTATAACAAATAATTAAGGCACATACCTTTTAGTTTATTTATATAAAGCTAGTAAATGTCATTGGTGTAAATAGTATATGGAAGACAAGTAGATTAAGGGATATTTTAACCCTGCTTGTAACGTGTACCAGGCAATTATTAAAAAATAATAATTCCAACTTGCCAGTTATTCCATTTCTTGTCAAATTAAAGAGTTGAACAATTTAAAAAAAATAGTAGTTTATTCATTTACTCTGTTTCTGAACAGAAATATGTTTAGGATGGATAAACTTTAGTGCCCAGAGGGGACTGGTCAGGCGGTCTCTTGGTCTGGAATCCCTGCAGATTTTATTTTTTTTCTCCAGCTGTCTGGAGTTTCTTTTTTATTTTTTCTGTCCACCCTGGCCATCGGACCTTACTCTTATTCTATGTTAATTAATGTTGACTTATTTTCTTTTCTTACTGTGTCTTTTATTTTTCTATTCTTCATTATGTAAAGCACTTTGAGCTACATTTTTTTTTTGTATGAAAGTGTGCTCTATAAATAAATGTTGTTGTTGTGACTAAACAAAACAAGTATGTGTAGGAAAAAGTGCATAAAGTGACATTTCCGTAGACTTGAACTCTAGTTCTGTTCATTTTAATTAACTGGATTGATATTACTAGACCTCGCTGTGACGGACTGATGCCCAGACATTAGCACAGTTCTTTTAAAAGTTGGAAGTTATTTCCATTGTAAAATACTAGAAGCCCAGTGATTTATTTATTTATTTATTTATTTTTTTGAGAAAAAATCCATCCATCCATCTATCCATCCATTATCCAACCTGCTATATCCTAACTACAGGGTCACGGGGGTCTGCCGGAGCCAATCCCAGCCAACACAGGGCACAAGGCAGGAAACAAACCCCGGGCAGGGCACACACACACACACCAAGCACACACTAGGGACAATTTCGGACCGCCAATGCACCTAACCTGCATGTCTTTGGACTGTGGGAGGAAACCCACGCAGACACGGGGAGAACATGCAAACTCCACGCAGGGAGGACCTGAGAAAAAATCGCTCTACTAAATTTTGCTTTACAGAGAATATGTTTTTGTTTTTGTTGTAAATACTGGCCTGGATTGTTTTACTGGTAAAATGACAGCCTTATGTCAGTAGCACTAGGGTGCTGTACTGTGTTAGCCATTGTGAATGTAGTGAGAAGTCAAGTAAAGTGACCCCTTTTATTGGCTAACTAAAAAGATTCCAATATGCAAGCTTTCACAGGGAACTCCAGTTTCTGTATTCCACCTCGCCTGAAGAAGGGGCCTGAGTTGGCTCGAAAGCTTGCATATTGTAATCTTTTTAGTTAGCCAATAAAAGGGGTCATTTTGCTTAACTTCTCACTACAGCCTTATGTAAGAAAAGTGGTCATGTAATGGACACATTGAATTTTTATTAATGTTGTGTTGTCTCCTGTTTATAATTTGTGTTAATCATCACGGGATAACTTTTGTCATTCATGGTCTATATTAGAATAAAGGCATGTTCAGAGGCTGTCTCAGACCTTGAAAGGTTGCATTTAAATTAGGGTTACAAATTCCTAATTAACTTTTTTTTTTTTTTTTTTCTTTCTCCATCCCAAACATCTTCAGGATTAAATGGTGACTATGCAGACCAGACACTATCCCACCCTGCTTTACAAGAAGCATTAAGTGATAACAAGAATGGAGATTCTGCTATTAAGCACTTGAAGCAGCAGGTATGCCCACCCAGACCCTCCCTGCCTTGACATTTGAGCTTTATTTATATATAATCTAGAGTGTTGGATGGCTCAGAATACAGAACTACGACAAGCTGAAAAGAAGCGGCGGGGTAGTAGCTTGACAGTGCTCCTATTATCTCTGTGCAGTGTATTTCAGAAACAGTAAACCTCAGATTGCTTAGTTAAACTTTTACACTGTCCTAGTCAGAGCACACCAAAGTTTCAGGTTTTCTGTTTTTAGTTTGATTTTTCCATTCTGTGAGTTTAATCTGTGTATTATCTCTGAAAACATAAGACACCAAGATGTTTAAAATTCGGCTGAACTCCACATTTCTTTCTTTTCATTCATTTTGCCAGTCTTTATATGGCATCTTTCACAAGTCTGCGGTTGTCTGGCACCCTGCCCGGGGTTTGTTTCCTGCCTTGTGCCCTGTGTTGGCTGGGATTGGCTCCGGCAGACCCCCGTGACCCTGTAGTTAGGATATAGTGGGTTGGATAATGGATGGATGGATATTTGGCAGATGCTGAGGACAGCCTGGTTTTCACCAGACACAGTGAACATTAGAACAATCTGGACATGAACAGGCCATTCAGCCCCTTAAAGCTCACCAGTCCTGTCCACTTAATTCCTCTAAAAAAACATCACTTCGAATTTTGAAAGTTCCTAAAGTCTTACTGTCTACCATGGATGGATGGATCTTTCACAAGTACTAAGCAAGTCGCAGTAGCAGTTTTAATTACAATAAAATACAATAGGAAATGCTAGAAAAACTGAAAAGCTGGAAATGGTCTGGCATTAAGGTAAGAATGCACACAGGACCCTCATGAAGGTATAAACTAATAGATTATTTAAATAAAAGCAAAGTTAGCATTAAGAAAGGTAAAGGTAACAAACCACTCTGGGGGGAAAAAAGGTAGAAGACACAACATTGAATCTGATGTGCCTGATGAAGACCACACAGGCAAAATGCGGCGTTTCTTACCTTTTCTTCGTGGGATTTATCTTTGCAGATGCACGCAGACACAGCTCTTCACTAACTCCAAAGCTGGCACTGTAGGCTCAGTTTTGTCAGAATTCGTAGCATTAATAACATGTATTGTTGCTTTGCCATAAAGACAAACAAAGGCAGTTCCAGCATACATTAACCTATCATGTTAGCACTGAGCTAAAGGCGCCTGAACCACAGACAGGATACCAGTTTGTCGTAAGTTGCACTCAAAGAAACACCAACAAGTATTGTGTCTCAATAGCCTAACATGCCAGCCTGTGGAGTGTTGAGTGCAAACCAGAGTACCAGGAGAAAACCCACACTGGTGTGGCAGAGAACTGGCAGACTCTGTATGGACCACGACTATCCCAGGAATCCTGCTTATGTTCTTGGAGTTGTGTGGCACCACTGCCAACATGACAGACATGCTTATAGGGTCATTATTGTATTAAATTCTTTCTTTCGTATGCTAATGGGAATATAACATGTTGCTCTTCTCCGGTGCCGTGATTAGTGAGTATAACAGAGTTATGTTGGAACTTCAGTCTCCCTTATCAGAATGCAGTTTACAATATTGTCCACCATCAGGAGACGTATTCATTTAGCAGATTTTGAAAGATGATTACAAAATGGCCATAATAAAAGTAAATATGCACTTTGACCACTCAAGCCTAACAAATTGTTAAAGGAGCTGTGGAACATCCCGGGTTCATATAATAATAATAATAATTTAAACAAAAGGCAAAGGAATAGAAAAAGAAGTAAGACATTTAACATGAACTTGTTAATCTAGTTTAGAGTTGCAGAGGGGCCAGAGTCTGTCCAGACAGCACGGGGCACAAGGTGGGAAACAGTCATGCACAAAGCCCTGTCCACCACATGGCACACTCGGGACCACCCTGACATTGGGCTGATTTAGAATCGCCAGTCATCCCTACATGCTCGTCGTTATTGAGGACGGGAGGGTTTTAGGCAGAGCCGACGACATCCACTGGACATGACATTTTTGACCCCAGGATGCTGGATCCTTATGAGACAGTAACATTAATTAACTGTGCCATATAAGAAAAATGTTCTCCAGTATAAACCTACCGAGAAGGAAGTCACAACAATTGCTTTCCTGTTGCTAAGCGCCACCCTGCCACTGAAACACAGCAGCCCAAAATTGCAACCTTTATCTTCAGGTCAGTTTAAAAGCAGTTTACTCGGGTTGGCCATTTACCCCAGAATTGCTTACTAGTTTAATTTCATGTGTTTTCAGAAATGGGGTGGCAAGGTGGCACAGTGGTAGTGCTGGTGCCTCGCAGTTAGGAGACCCGAGTTCGCTTCCTGGGTCCTCCCAGCGTGGAGTTTGCATGTTCTCCTCGTGTCCGCGTGGGTTTCCTCCCACATTCCAAAGACATTCAGATTAGGAGAATTGGCGATCCTAAATTGTCCCTAGTGTATGTGTGTGTGCCCTGAGGTGGGCTGGTGCCTTGTGTTGGCTGGGATTGGCTCCAGCAAACCCCCATGACCCTGTATTAGGATATAGCGGGTTGGATAATGGATGGACTGCGGTGGGCTGGCACCCTGCCTGGGGATTGTTTCCTGCCTTGCACCCTGTGTTGGCAGGGATTGGCTTCAGCAGACCCCCGTGACCCTGTATTAGAATATAGCGGGTTGAATAATGGATGTTTTTTCAGAAATAGTTCACTTTATGTGCTTCACACCTTTTTACAGATGTTGCAGCTCATTTCATTTCACTGCTTTTTAATTGCCTGTGCTAGATTCATAGTACCCGCTGTTACTGTCAAACCAATTTATCGTAAACTGACCAGGGTTAGCAGGTTTCTTCATGCCACCACTTTCAATGTGGTTTGATAATATTATTAAAGTGAAATTAAAAAGCATCTCCTCCTGGTCGATATCTGACTGGTTTCTGGAGTGCTTCCTGTTAACCTGCTTGTCTTTATTAGGGAGCTTTCTGGTTCGGGTGAAAAATGGTGGACACACTTCTACTACTGTGTAGTGCTAAGCTCTGTCACCCTCCTCTTCCTCAGGCATCACTTCTTGGAAACATGGACCGCTTGGGACTGCTGGGTCCAGATAGGTGTTTTGTGGAATTTGGAGCTGGAAGAGGAAAGCTGTCCCATTGGGTGGACATTGCTTTGAGGGATGTTAGTAACGTTCACTTTCTTCTAGTGGAAAGGGCCACCACCCGGTTCAAGGTACAAGTTGCACATGCGTTATTTTTAATTTATTTTAATTTATTTATTTTTTTATGTATTGTGTCCCCAACAAGCAGTTAGAATGACAAACATGTTGAGGGGGGAAAAAGGAAATATTTTTGCTAACTACGTTTGTATTTCAGACTTGTTCAGTTCTTACATTTTGATTGCTAGATGATTCAAGTCCTGACTTTGAAGTGCAAAGAGACTAAAAGAGAACAAGGGTCATGTAGGACCTCTTGTGCGACTACAGTTTTTTTAGATGGTCAAAGCGTGTGTCACTCATCAAGTTTGAAGACCACCATTGGGTCCTTGAGAGCCCTGAACTCGTCCTTGGTTAGCGACTTGTGTTCTGGTATCTGGTTGTCGATGTCCATGAATGATACCAAGCTGGCGTGTGTGTGCCCATTGACCACAGCTGCATTTTGGGTTAGCTGTTTTCTCTCTTGCAGGTGGATGGAAAGCATCAGGGCAGCTCTTCAGTGTTTGAGAGGCTGCAGGTGGACATTCAGCATCTTTGTTTAAGTAAGCATTGAGTGGAGGACGACGGCCTGCTGATTTGCAGCACAACTTCTAGTGAAGTCCACACAACGGCTTCTCTTTTTGTATTTCAGGTAAGGTTCCCCTACTCGTGAAAGAGCGTCTTCCCGTGATTGGAATTGGGAAGCACCTGTGTGGCGCTGCTACAGGTTGGTTGTTGTTTTTTTATTCGTTTTTCTTAATTCTGAAACACTCGTCTTAGTGGTTTTTTTTTTTTTTTTTGTTAATTGAGGTGTTCTGAAATTCCTTTTGAAATCTATTGGTTGAGGTAATTTTGGATAAAATACTAGATATTCAAAAATATAACCGTTTGTCTACAAAAAAAAACTACACTACTATTTTGTTAAGGCCAACAATTTCAGTTTAAGTTTTTGGTTGACCTCATGCAATCACATCAAAACAAATTTGTATTTATTTCAGGTAAAATCTTCATTATCTCTTACTAGCAGGAGTACCCGCCGTTGCTCGGGAATGTATAACCGGTGAATTTCTCCAGAAAGATACAGAACATCGAAATAGAACAAACAGTTTTCTGATTGACATTTTATTGTAAGTTCCTCCTCTCTGGATTCTGTGTGCTGTGGCGTTTCAGACGCCCTTGAAATAGACTTTGTTGTGGCATCTGAAGTGGACCTTCCAATTCTACGTCTTTTTTTTCAGTGGCAGGACAATTATATGTTACATGGTATTACGTACGGAATAAGCACCACAGTGAGATGAATTAGCGTTATTAACAATATGTCGGAAAGCGGGCGGATAGCACCAGTCAGTCAGAAAGAGCAACCCTGAAATCGTACTGTGAGTTGGAAAGCGAGCAAATAGCACCACAAATACGGAAAGCCAGTGAGAAAGAGTAGCACTGAAACCGTACTGGGAAAAATGGCAGGGAGGGGTGCTCTGTTTGTAAGGAGCGTCTGTGTTGAACCCTGATGCCATCTAACGGATGTTGGCGATGGTAACTACAGAGAGAAGTGACATACAACCGGTGCTGCGTTTGGGGAAAATGGTGGGGGAAGGATGGTGTCTTTTTAAGGCGAGTCTCTGTTCAAATGTGCTTGCGTATAGCGGACGCTGGCGAATGAAATACAGCACTGCCAGTGCGTGTGGGAGTGTGATGTGCAGAAATGCGGGTGTGTCTGCCGGTCACACGCACTGGGTCGTTCACGTTTTACATCCATGCCGATCAAAACAGTTGGCCTTCTCATACTTGGACACTTCCGCCATCTGTTGGCAATTTAAAGAAACATGGGTAAAGAGCGACGCACAGGGACCAAAGCTGCCGCTAGATGGCGCCGCGGTGAACGTCCGTTGCAATGTGCGCCCATGTTGTCGATGATAAGTACGGGGACGTGTGCCAAACATTGTGTCGGTGAAAAGGTGCCCAGCGGTTCACCACGAACATTTTTCCGAACCAAACATACCCTGTGACCTTCTCCTGGTCACAAAGGAGCCCCATCCCCAGTTTGGTGCCGATCGGACGCCCGGTGCAGATTTTTATGGCGGACAAACAAACACATACATACATCGACTCTGCTTTATATATTAGATAAAATACGGATTACAAACATAATATGTATGCATAGGCCTAAGATGGCATTATAAGCTTCAGAAAATCTGATAGTGACAGGTGTTTAACTGTTTGCTGTTTAATTATATGTGTATATAATACTGGAAACGTTGATTTTTTAGTCTTTTAAATAAAACATTCCAGTTTAGTGCTAATCATTCATATGGAACAGAGGTCATCGTCAATTCAAATCCGCAATGAGATTTGAGCAAATGTTTATCCTTCCCTCCTCAAATGCCTCAAACTATCGACACATTGCACATTTTGCTTCTAATTTCCACCATTTTAAGGAGCATTTTTGCATAAGCAAACACCCCAGTAGTGACGCTCTTGTTCAGCTTCGTTTTTTTTATGCATTATGCCCGACTGCGAGTGACAGCCACTATGTGTTCATCTACATCAGAACTAGTTTGCTTTGTTCACAAGTAAAATGTGGACGTCACTAGTTGAAACATCCGTCCATCCATTATCCAACCTGCTATATCCTAACTACAGGGTCACGGGGGTCCGCTGGTGCCAATCCCGGCTATCACATCCCCCCACCGGCGCACAGTTTTCTCAGCTCAAGTCTCTTTACCTGCATGTCAGTTGCTTGGAGTTGTATAGAGTGAGATGTCAAGCAAAATGACACCTTTTATAAATACTATATCGTTATTTGGAACACATGCATTTCATGTGTGTTCGTGTCTACAGCAATCTATGTAAACACATTGTTAAAACAGAAACGTTTTTCATGTTTTGGTAATAATTGACAAAATGTAGATATGAAGTTTATAATGTGTGAAGCCTGAATTCCAAATATCAAAGCAACACTTTCACAAAAGGTACAAATATAACAAATGCGCTTCCATTCAAAAATATAACCGCAGAAAAAGAACCTGCATTAGGGTGCGACATTTACAACCCTTTGATACGACCGCTTCGGTGGCGCAACGGTATCAACTGTTGACTGGTAATCAAAGCTTCACGGGTTCGATCCCGGACAAGTCTGTTTTGAGAAGTGAGCTGCTCTTTATTCTTACTATTTTAGAATAAAAACACACATTTGATTCCAGTCTGTAGCAGCCGGTGTAAATGTATGATACTTGTAAAGGTTAGCTTTTTTTTTTTTTTTTATTCAGTTTTATTCTCTCAGCCCTGTTCACGATCCCAACTCCCTTAACCACCCATTACCCCCCGCTTTTGACACTGCTATTTTCATATAAAGACGCGCTATAACAGAGGTGAACTCAGATCATGATGACGGTTCTACATCGGATCAAAATTGCACTTTTGCCATCGCTGTACTTTGTATATGTACATGGGAATAAAACTGAATATTAAAAAAAAAAAAACAAAGCTAACCTTTACAAGTATCATAAATTACACCAGCTGTTACAGACTGGAATCAAATGTGTGTTTTTATTCTAAAATAGTAAGAATAAAGAGCAGCTCACTTCTCAAAACGGACTTGTCCGGGATCGAACCCGTGAAGCTTTGATTACCAGTCAACAGTTGATACCGTTGCGCCACCGAAGCGGTCGTAGCAAAGGGGTGTCAATGTTGCACCCTAATGCAGGTTCTTTTTCTGCAGTTATATTTTTGAACGGAAGCGCATTTGTTCTGTTATATTTGTACCTTTTGTGAAAGTGTTTCTTTGATATTTGGAAGTCAGGCTTCACACATTATACACTTCATGTCTACATTTTGTCAATTATTACCAAAACATGAAAAACGTTTCTGTTTTAATGATGCATTTAAATAGGTCGTTGTAGACACTGAACACGCGTGAAATGCAAGTGTTCCAAATAACGATATAGTATTTATAAAAGGTGCCATTTTGCTTGACTTCTCACTCTATACAGCTCCAAGCAACTGACACGCAGGGAAACCGACTTGAGCTGAGAAAACTGTGTGGTGTTGGGGGGATGTGATAGCAGGCTGCTTGCTTTTTGCTGCTTATCAACACATTTAAAGGACAAAAGACGCTGACGGAGAGGTGCAAAGTGTCTACAAGTTTTTTTCGTAGGCTCTGGTTATTCTAGTGTTATGAAGAATCTGGATGAGAGATTAGGACGGCTAAGCTACTGTAGCAGCTAAACAAATTAGCTTGATGGACTGAATGGTCTGGTCTTGTCCGTCATATTTCTTATGTTCCAGGTGTCTGCCCTTTCCTCAGGGCACTATCCCTTTTTATTATATGTTTTACCATCATACAATGCCACACTGGCATGATTCTATCAAAGTCCATTACATGTCAAGCAAGCAGGTTTGCCACATCTGCTAAATTCTGCTTTCCAATATTGCTTGGTTGTGGAGTTCTTTATCAATTGCCATCTCAAAGGTCAGCGGTGTACCTGCTTTTACCGAGTCGGCTAATAACAAATACAATATATACTGGATTAACAGTTTTATACTGATTTATACTACAATTATGGTTAATACTTCAACATTTCAACAGTCCCCACCCCTTATCGTCCATATTGAATCAATCACAGTTCCACATGAGAAAAAGGAAGTGAAAAGTGAGAGTCTGTGAGGATTACCTTGTGTGCCCCACATGTATCTGAAGAGCAACGAGAGCAAAGGAAGAAAATAAACTTAACAAAACAATATAATGAGAATAACGCTAGTTCCTATAAAGAACGTGAAAGGTTTCTTCATCCACATCATCTAGTCTGTCTGCCAATGGCTATCAGAATCTGCAGGATGGTTTATGCAGTTCTTTTGTTGCAGAAAGGCTCACAGTAGATGTAACTTATTAGAGGGACCGTCGGGTACATATGAGGGGGTACCCAAAAATAACTGGAATTGGGAAAAAAAAAAAAACAATTGTTTTAATAACTTTTACTTCCTGAAACTCCTTCAAGGTCCTCTCCATGTCAATGACTACACTCGTCCCAACCGTTTTCCCAATGGTGGAAACATGTTTGGAATTGCTGAAGGAGGAACGTTGTGCAAGGCCTGCAGCGATTTTTCTTTGACTTCCTCCACGGTACAAAAAGTTCTTTTTTTCATATGCGAGACCAAGAGAAAGTGGCACAGAGCAAACATCAGGTGGGTAGAGAAGGTGGCAAGAACTCCAAGACACACAAGTCAATTCCGAAATCTCTTCAGTAGTCCAATGATGATCTTCGTGAACTGCATTGCGAACCTTTAAGATTTTCATCATTCCTAATTGTGGAGGGTCGGCCAGATCTCGGTTGGTCTTTGAGTGATATTTCCTCTCGTTTGAAATGTGAGAACCACTCCGTTGACTTAAAGCTTCCTCTTTAAAAGCCATTTCAGCAGCTGTTGTCCCCTAAGAGAAAACAAAATTGAACGCAGACTTGCTGTTCTTTGTGATGGGGTGTACTTTGAAGGAGACTTACAGGAGACGTAAAAATGATTAAAACAATTTTTTTTTTTTCCGGTTATTTTCGAGTAACCCCTCGTATGTGCAACACTGGCTTCCAAGCGCAGCCCACGTTCCTCCCTACCTTGATGTCCAGAGCCGTTCAGTTCTAAAGAGCGACAGTACGCATAGCAGCCCGTTCAGCAGACATCTCACAGAGTCCTTCTGCAGGGTTGCAGTCCAGTTGTATTCAAGCGTCGTCACACCAGCGGGCAGGAGTGTGACCGGCATTAGTGGAGATCTTCAACAGCCATGCAGGATCTTAAACTGTATGATATGCAGAAATTCCACAATTGTAGTGGCAAGACAGTGTTAGAGTGCTGTCACAAACTGATCACTTTGTATAAAGTGTTGTCACAAAGTGTTTGAGTGAAAATACGGACAAAGGAATGAAACAAAGCAGCCAACACACACACGCGGATAGTGTACAGTTATGCTTGAAAGTTTGTGAACCCTTTAGAATTTTCTATATTTCTGCATAAATACGACCTAAAACATCATCAGATTTTCACTCAAGTCCTAAAAGTAGATAAAGAGAAACCAGTTAAACAAATGAGACAAAAATATTATACTTGGTCATTTATTTATTAAGGAAAATGATCGAATATTACATATTTGTGAGTGGCAAAAGTATGTGAACCTCTAGGATGATCAGTTAGTTTGAAGGTGAAATTTGAGTCAATGGGATGCCAATCAGGTGTGAGTGGGCACCCTGTGTTATTTAAAGAACAGGATCTATCAAAGTCTGCTCTTCACAACACATGTTTGTAGAAGTGTATCATGGCACGAACAAAGGAGATTTCTGAGGACCTCACAAAAAGAGTTGTTGACGCTCATCAGGCTAGAAAAGGTTGCCAAACCATCTCTAAAGAGTTTGGTCTCCACCAATCCACAGTCAGACAGATTGTGTACAAATGGAGGAAATTCAAGACCATTGTTACCCTCCCCAGGAGTGGTCGACCAACAAAGATCACTCCAAGAGCAAGGCACATGTGTAATAGTCAGCGAGGTCACAAAGGACCCCAGGGTAACTTCTAAGCAACTGAAGGCCTCTCTCACATTGGCTAATGTTCATGTTCATGAGTCCACCATCAAGAGAACACCGCATGGCAGGGTTGCAAGGAGAAAGCCACTGCTCTCCAAAAAAAAACATTGCTGCTCGTCTGCAGTTTGCTAAAGATCACGCGGACAAACCAGAAGGCTATTGGAAGAATGTTTTGTGGACAGATGAGATCAAAATAGAACTTTTTTGTTTTGCTGCATCTGGGCCAGGACAGCTTGCCTTCATTGATGGAACAATGAATTCTGAATGATATCAGAGAATTGTAAAGGAAAATGTCAGGACATCTGTCCATGAACTGAATCTCAAGAGAAGGTGGGTCATGCAGCAAGACAACGACCCTCAGCACACAAGTCGTTCTACCAAAGAAGGCTAAAGAAGAATAAAGTGAATGTTTTGGAATGGCCAAGTCAAATTCCTGACCTTAATCCAATCGAAATGTTGTGGAAGGACCTGAAGCGAGCAGTTCATGTGAGGAAACCCACCAACATCCCAGAGTTGAAGCTGTTCTGTACGGAGGAATGGGTGAAAATTCCTCCAAGCTGGTGTGCAGGAATGAGCAAAAGTTACCGGAAACGTTTAGGGGGTCACAGCAGATACTGAAAGCAAAGGGTCACATACTGTTGCCACTCACAAATCTGTAATATTCGATAATTTTCCTCAATAAATAAATGATCAAGTATAATATTTTTGTCTCATTTGTTTAACTGGTTTCTCTTTATCTACTTTTAGGACTTGAGTGAAAATCTGATGATGTTTTAGGTCACATTTATGCAGAAATATAGAAAATTCTAAAGGGTTCACAAGCTTTCAAGCACAACTGTACCTAAGCAGGACCGTACTGCTGAGTGCACAGTGAAATATTGATATGCAGTAACAGCAAAAACGAAGCACACATGGTGGTTGTTCATCTGCTGGGTTTGTGTTCAACTGCAGCTTGCTGCTGGGTAATACATATGAAGTCCCGGCTGTCAAAATCATGCCCTTTGTTGCTGTCGCCCACAGATCTTGCCCTGAGATGCCTGTTGAGAGACTGCCACATTGCAGCTGGAGAACCATCTCCAAAGCGCACAAGGTGGGACTGTGGCTGCACCGATCCCCCCAGCCCCGCCACGCAGCCAGAGCTGTGCGTTTCTGGGGTTGCCATAGCCCTGTGCTGCCATCACCGATGTGACTGGAAACACTACGTTGGCCAGGAATTCTTCAAGTCTCGAGGACTGGGAGCGGAGGAGTTTGAAGTTTTCCAACGCATGTCCAGCTGGGCCACTTGTGGCATGAGGGGCCAGGCGGAGGAATTTGAGGAGCATGACCAAGATGAGGAGAGTGCCCTGCGGGATGTGGAGGGGTGAGTACCTGCCAGGGCAGACTGTTGAATGAAGGTCGACAAGACAATGAATGTTTAATGGGGGCACCAAAACAAATTTTGAGTCACTACAAGGTTTCCCCCCCCCCCCCCCCGTAAAACCATCAACACCACTCACGAAGGAGCCATGGCTTGTCCTGCATTATAAGTCAATTAATTGTTGAAGCGTCTTATGTGATGATAAGATGGATTAAGATTCACCTCTCCATCACTGTAACCTTCATATTGTGCAGATGCCACTGTATGGTGGATTCTACAGCAGACTCCTTTGGCCTGTGCTCTTTGCCACCACTTGTGTTAAAAACCTTGAGGCTCCCAGTGTGAACCTCCATTCAGCCACAGCCACTCGCTTTTGGGATCCCATGACACCTGGAGAAAGCCAGTGTAGGCGCTGTGTCCCAGTCGCTGTGAGTTATGTCCCAGTTGTGGTTGACATTGCAGATGTGCTTCTGACACTCGGAATGTCCATATAGAAGGCCACCTTATCAGAGGGGGTCCAGAAAGCAAGAGTTTAGAAGTCAAAGAGCTCACAGTAGTGCCTCTAGTATCCGTAGTCACCCACCCCACAAGTCAGGTGACCTGTCAGTATTTTGTGTGACACTCTTGATACCAAGAGAAGAAGAATTAAAAGATTTGTTTTCAGAAAGTCCCCACGACCCCCATTTCCAGCTCCCTCTCCATCGATGGTATAATTGCCTAAACATTTAAAGAGTGTTGTGTGTCTTGTCTAGGATTTTGACACCAAGTGAGCGGGAGCATCTGGGCCGCCTCTGCAAGTTGCTTATTGACCAGGGCCGGGTCCAGTACCTGCGGGAGAGGGGCTACGATGCCAGTCTGATGTACTATACTAGCCCGTCGGTGTCGCTGGAGAACGTCGTGCTCACAGCAGTGCCAGTCAGGGGGCAGGAGGCTGCTGCGGTACTCGCAGCTGATAACACAGACCTGGGAGTAATCTGAAGGACAGTCCTCTATCCTGTGGCGTTGTCAGCAGGAACACGCAGCCAAGTCGCTCTCATACTGGGAACTTGGTGGTCTGCTTTCTAAAAAATACAAGATTGGAGCTGAATTAGTGTTGCAGCAGACAGACGCACGGCTCTGTTCGGAGCTGTAAATTCTCAGCGTCCGTCATCGGGAAGGGCAGTGGCCAATGAGAACACACATAAAGGGTATGTAGGCGCAACGCTGCCCACCTCTGCGTCTGGACTCCTGGATGTATGCCAGCATGAACTCTCTTCCAAACATCTCCCTGTCGTCCTCTTCTTCCTCCTCCTCATCTTCTTTCTCTTCCCATGGAAGGCTTACCTGAATTTTCAGAGGATTGTCTCTGAAGTTTACAAACCTGTAAGTGTAAGCACATGACACGTCCGATTAGACTTGATGGGACCACCTTATGGTGTTTTTTTTAACCTGGTTTTGTGTTGGTCAATTACAATAAAGCTTTGTGTCCCTTGTTTGTGAAACCAAAGCAATGTGTGCCCTTGGAACACAAGCTGCCTCCCCACAAGGCACTTGCCATTCTGATTGAGTGTACCACTTGTGGCCTGTACCTCAGATTGTCCATCTTCTCCATGCAGGTGGGGATGTCTTGCAGTTTGTTGCTGCTCAGGACGAGTGTGCCAAGGTTTGCCATTTCACTCACACTTTCGGGAAGGCAGCAGATCTCATTCCGCTGCAGCCACAGGGTGTGAAGATTTTTCATCCTGTAGTTTCCAGACAATAATGGTGTCACGTCAAGAGCTACCTTGCCATTAATAACCTGGTCTTAAGGTAACTGTGGTCAGGGTGGGTGGCCGCTTACCTGTGAATGTCATGTGGCAGCTCTTGGATCTTGTTGCCTCCCATATCGAGCCACTCGAGGGCTGGCATGTTGAGAAGAGCTTCAGGGATGGCAGTGAACTGGTTAATGGACAGGTCCAGGTGCTGGAGGTTTCTCAGCTGACCTAACTTGAAATGGAAGCAGAGGTGGCACCTGAATTCAACCCATAAACCAGACTGTTGGGCACAGTGGAATGAGGGGGATAATAATTATAGGAAGGGTAACTGGATCAATTACACCAGCCTTTGTGACAGTTGTGACAGTTGTGATGGTACTGGTACTGGTGTGGAGGCCATTGGTTCAGATCCAGCCTTTCAAGTGTGGTGTCACTTGTTGGGGTTGTGGTAGGCCAGGCCCCCTCATCACTGGTGGCCATGGTTTACCAGCTCATTTTATTATTTTTTTTTTTTTTATTAATTTTATTACAATCCATACAAAGCAATCAAGTTTTTACAAAGAGAAAAATTAAGAACAGATCGATCCCCACCCCTGAGAGAGAGAGCAAGCCAAACGGCGTTAAATTTAAGGCTTGGAGACATACCTAAGTTAATAAATTCTCTGTACCAGCTCATTTTAGCAGACCCCAGAAACCTCTCGGCTGGAGTTCCTACTTTTCTGGCTTGGTGACTCCATGCCCAGCTCTCTCCCATGATACTGCCCGTGTGCCCCACAACATAACGTGTGCTAATTTACCTGCAGTGGCAGGCGACTCAAATCTCGGTTCACCGCCAGCTCCAGCTTCTCCAGGCTCTGACAGCCCGCCAGTTCTTCTGGGACGTCCTGTAGCCGGTTGTAGCTGAGCAGGAGCTCCTGCAGTCTGGTGAGGCGCCCTGTTGGGTCATGGAAAGCAAATTGAGGGTCAGTGTTAGGCTGGGGGTTGAGGGTAACGTTGCACGACACGGGCGCTTGAGGACGCTGGTGCACTGACTATACGTAGCACGTGTACTTAGTAAAGTAAAGAAGTGAGAAGTCATCACAGTGAGAAAACGACGTCCAGTTTCGCTCAGTTGAAAGATGTTAAATTCTTTACATTCTGATGGGTTGGAGAAAAAAAAAACGGTATGTGAGACCTTCAAGGGTATCGTATCGTTGCGAAGGGAGATATGCGATGTTTATATTCCCTGTGAGAGAAGAGGATGAAGAAAAGCACCACAACAACATTCACATGTTGGCATTTAAGTTTGATTTGCTTCACCACATCGGACATCGAAACCCGCACGTGGATCCTCTCGGAGCCGCAATGCTTCTGCCGTCACATGTTGATCGTAAACAACGTCACATACCAAAACCTGCACACGCACGCCACCCACATCTTTGCTGGTACTGCAACTTGCACACACGTCGCGTTCATTTCTGATGAGGTGCTCAGCAGACGTGTCTACAGAATGCTGGGAATTCGTGGCAGCCATGATGCGTGCGCCTAAGCGTTCTGAGCGTCTCTATGGGACCGAACACTTCAGTGACTCTGTTCATTTCTGTTTAATCACTTTGGTGATGTCGCTGAGGCACCGTTTTCTAAATTTTGTCATCGCTGTTCCTAATGGGTGAGGCCCAAGTTTTGCACGGTTGCCAGCTCTGTCGCGATGTTGTTACGTCTGCCCTATTTAAGAGGGTGGTGCAGTGTTCCTGGCATCCAAGTTTTGGATTAAAATTACAAATCAGCTCTTGGGTGGTATCATTAGTTATTTATGGAACAGATGAAGGGTCCAATAGAGCCTGGCAGAGGACCTCCAGCAGCAGACCCCTCTGCTGTGGTGCCACTCGGGGGGCCTGTGGCTGGAGGTGGAAGTGTCTTGTTGTGTGTTTTGTGTCTCACAATTTCGATTTGATGTCCAGCTATTTCCTGGTTTGGTCATCTGTGTTTAGCGAGGTCATTCTTCACCCGTCATCGATGTCCTTCATCTATCAGCTCCACTTCTTGATCCTTTAGCTTTTCTTTCTTTTTCAAATTAAACAAACTTCCCACTGCTCGTAACGGTCCTGGAGTGAAAGCAGAGGTGACGGTTGGGTCTGGGATTCACCGCCTGTGTCCTCGTCCACCACTGGCCGCGCTGCACTGACGGTCAGCTGTTTGACTCCCGTCCACAGGGGTTCACTGAAGGGCTCCCCGTCCAGTCGTGAGTGCCGAGGGTCTTCCCTCCAGAAAGGGGCACTAAGGTTCTCCCTGTTCAGAAGGGGGGTGTGTAACCCTTACCCTAACCCTCCACCTTCCCAGAAAGCAGTGGATGGTGCAAACTGCAAGAGATTCACCAAATTAATGCCCCTGAAAGGTCTTATCAGCCAATCGGAGTGAAGTAGGTTATAATAGGAGGAGTAAACAAGAGTGGAGTGGTGACCAGGTGTGTGATTGGCCTACCCAGAATTCACAGATCAGCTCTTTAACTACCCCCCTCCCCCCAACCTACTGACGCCATACTGGGAGAACTGGCACAAATCATCTAGCAGACCTACCAGGCTGTCATAATAAGCGGGTCATGAGGCCCCAGAGTGCCACTTAGGCTGGCAGATTTCCCCTTCACCTGGAACACACTACAGCCTGGCATATGCCAGTGGGTGTCACCTGCCTCTACTACAACCTGGCATGACGAAGACAAATCATCACTCACATGTTAAAGAGCCAAGGCTCCCGCTAAGATGCCTAGCCTGACTATACTGACATGGTGGTTAGCCAGATCAGTTGGGTGCCCACTGTAAGTTCGGGGGTGGGGGGGCGCAGTGTCCTTGTGCAGGGTGGTGAACTGATGCCCACCTGCCTCTCCTAAACCCCCTCCCTATTTTCTATGACTGTGGGTGGTGCACTGAACTGACCTATTTCAGGTGGGACCTCAGCAATGCTGTTCCTGGATAAGTTGAGCACCAGGAGGTTCTCAAAGTGGCCAATGAATGAGGGGACCCTCAGCAGGCCCGTCCTGTGCAGGTGCCACTCTTGCAGGTTGGTCAGTTGTACCATAGCAGCTGGAAGAACCTGTGGACAAGGGATGCAAAAAAAGGACATTAGGACTAGCAGTCCGGTCTCGTTCAATTATTAAAGTTGCCATTTTGTCACTTTGATACCCCCAGAGGTTCATTGGCTGATTTTTGGACATGTGATGGCCGGCACGGCTAACTAGAGTGTCAAGATGGATTTCAAAGTTCATGAACTGTCTGGTGGTCATCGACTTGATCCTTGAATTACAGGCTCATTGGCTCTTCCCTGCAGGTCAAAGGTCATTTATGTCAGTGGTGCATCAATGGGCTAGAGACACACATGGGCACCTGGGCTGCATTTAGGCCAAGGATACCGGGTCATGGCGCCACCTGCAGCCTTGTTCATAATATGAAGGTGAGCCCAATGCATAACCCAAGGCTCCCTGCTGCCCCTAAATCTTCAGTAGAAACCGGGACAGAGGGGGACAGGCCTGGCAAAGCCAGTCCTCTGCAATTCCAACAGATGGTGCTGCTTAAAGCTCTTAGAGGTGTAACCTGATAGTGGAAACACCACAGGAACTAAAGAGCACTGGTGGGCTTAAATTTGGGGGTATCATTGATGAATGAGGGGTCTATGAGGGAATCCTTGAAGATGGTCCAGGGGCAAAGACAAATATGAGAGCGGTACTGTCATTCATGGGGTGGGCTGGGGGTCACTCTGATTTGTGTGAGGGCATCAAGGTGACAATCAGCTAATATTCAAAGGTGTGTAAGGACAGGAGGGTCAACCAGGGGGCACTTGGGTCTACATCAGCGACCCTAAAGGGACTAAGGCTGAGTGTCCATGGTGGCATATTGTGCCAGTTACTTCACTAGGCAGAAAAAAGAAACTGTGATCCTTAGATTGGAGTGTCATTCATCTGGCATTTAACAAAGAGGTGCCCACCCTGGCCAAGACTGTGGCTGCCCACTGCATACCTTCCATTCCTCCTTTTCAATTCTCAGAATCACTCGGCCCTCTTCGTTTAAGATCTTCTCCTTCAGCCTGGCCAGAATTATTCTATCCTCCCAGACATGTGCCAACCTGTGGAAACAAAAGTAAACCACAAGGCATGCCATCCTTTTTAGTGCCAACCTTATCATTGAACAAGAGGAGGCTCAGTCAGGTGACGGGTGGAAATGCCCTTCAATATTTTGGGGAGGTGTGGTTCTCATTTTCACCAGTAGAGGGCAGCATTCATCCAGCCGTGACACTCTGATGGCACAGGAGAGACCCCTGCCGGCCAAAAGGTGAGCGAGCTGGAGGTTCAAGTCAACAGAATATGAAGGGCCGGCATTTGGGGTAAAGTTGGCACATTTAGCTTTTAACAAATTGATGCCATCATTTGCATTTATAATGAATTTCATCAGATCAAAGCTGGGGAGCCACCTGGCTCAGGTGTCCGTCAGCCTTTGTGTTGCGCCTTAGAAATCTGTAAAGCCCATGTCTGGTTTATGTCTCACACGATTGTCACCCGTCACTGGGCACTAAGGGCCACCCCCAGGGCTCTTTGAATTGTTGAGAATAAACTTTAAAATTTCCCAACCTCATCCTGGGTCACATCTCGTCCTGCCAGATGGGCTCACCTGCTGACCACTGCCTGCTCCCTGATCCTCTTCTCCTTCTGCAGTTCCTCTTTGTGCTTCCTGATCCTTCCCTCCCAGAGGACTTTAATGGAGGCCACAGAGCCCAGACACACCGCCACGTCAGCACTCAGCTCCATTTCTGCCTGGTTGGCGATGTCTTCTTCATTGCCGGACCACCGGGGGCCCTGGGGAAACGGAATGAGGAGCGGCGTTAACCTGAGGGGGACGTCATTAAGCATCTTCGTTTCGTCACACCACTCGTTACGAACATGAATTTAAACAAGGTTGTTACAGGCGCTATAAAATGGACGCCTGAGCTCCATGAGCCTCCGATATGAGCGCAAGTGAAGAAATTTTGAGTGCGCCAGCTCCACACACACAGCGACTGGGGCAGGACTTGAACCCGGGACTGTGGAAGTGTCAGCTATAAGTGTGAACGGCCGGGTCACTCGAGACCCATGTGATGACTTTCACTCACCACAGATCTGCTTGCCCAGCACAGGGCTGTTATTTGAACCCAGGACTCTGACGCCGTCAGGCAGACTGCTGCGCCACTCGGGACCAACACGTCATCATCCAGTCATTTTATCACCCGCGTGTCCACTTCAGGGCCGCAGTGAGCCGGAATCATTCCTGGCAGCACCGGGTCAGTGACGTGCGGTGAGGTTCATGGCTGGTGAGAGGCCGACTCCTTCAGAGTCCGATTTACAAATCTGTGAGCCCCAAAGAGCAACTTATTCGCTAATCAATTGGCAGCCAGCATGCACACTGACGACTGGTTATGTTTCATATCACATCAGCATTCTTTACACACACATACAGCAGGGAAGGCGCATATTTGGATATGAAAGAAGGGCGAGTGAGAGCGGAGAGAACGCATTTGCTCCTCACCCTCCATGTGTTCTAAATTTGCTGTTGCGATTCCACAATTCACAGTCAATACAAATGAAAGTATAAAGTGGTGTATATAAAAAGACGGGTTTCAATTTTGAACTTAACTGAAATATTTCGTTTTTTAAAGCTTTTAATTCTGGCGTTTTAATTCAATTCATTGCAGATTGTGCAACAAAAGGATAACAGGAAAAACAACAGGATATTTTATTTAAGGTCAAAAGTTAGTTGTCTCTTAGTTTGTAGCCAACCTTTTAGCTCCGGCGTTGGTCTTCCGCTAATTATCACCTCCTGTTTTGACTGAAAGTCCAATTTTGAGAAAAGCTTAGATATATGATCTTCCATTTTGGCAGTCAGTCCGAACAAAAAATAAAAATAAACGGACCGCTGCGGTGCGCTTGACTCTCCGATATCGCTGACTTATTGGCTCGTAGAGCGTCTGCGCAGAAGAAGAGCGGCAACGAGCACCTGTTGGGCTCACATGCGCCCCCTTCTGGGCGCCCCGGTACTGTCGGCCTTACCCTGCGCCTTTTCACTGCGGTTTTATGTCCGATCAGCAAGACTAAGTATGTCCCACATCTTCATTAAAGATATTAGTCAGACTGTGGAAAGTGTATAATAAACGTGTCTGCAAACATTATATTATATCGAATCATTTTCAACCTTCAAATATAAACTTAAACCCCATCTGTTTAAAACGGCTTTATCTCTATGATTACAGTGGCTTTGTTTGGTTTTAATTTTTATATTTTCTTATGTTTTAAGTTGTTTATCCATCCATCATCCAACCCACTATATTCTAACTACAGGGTCATGGGGGTCTGCTGGAGCCAATTCTAGCCAACACAGGGCAGGGCGCCAGCCCACCGCAGGGCACACACACACACACACTAGGGACAATTTAGGATCGCCAGTGCACCTAACCTGCATGTCTTTAGACTGTGGGAGGAAACCCACGAAGACACGGGGAGAACATGCAAACTCCACGCAGGGAGGACCTGGGAAGAGAACCCAGACGGGTCTCCTTACTGCGAGGCAGCAGCGCTACCACTGCGCCACCGTGCTGCCCTTTTAAGTTGTTTATAATTTTTTTAAAATTTTATTTATTGTTTTCGGCGACTTGCATAAATAAAATATATTATTATTATTATTATTATTGGCGACATGGAGAGAGACAGTAGCAGGCACGCGCCAATCGCAGGCATCAGCCCCGTGTGTGAGGTGAGAGAGAGCGCAGTCCGAAGTGATGGGAGGCTCGTCGCTGCTGCACCTCGCATTTCTCCCCGGTAATGCGCCAATTCAGCGATTTTGACAATACAAATTATCAAAATTATTGGAATCATACAGAAAACAAATTTATAGCACAGACCAGTGGGCAAATGTATGTTATCATAATTAGGTTTTTACTTTTCATGATGCCTCCCCTGACCGCACATCCCTGCACAGGGTACAAGGCAGGACCCAACCCTGGAAGGGACGCCAACCCATTCAGGGCACATTTGATAGAACTTTAGTTCTAAGTCCTTGGAATGTGAGAATAAAATGCACACGGGGTGAACATGGCAGGTCCATGCAGGTTAGGATGGGATTTGTGCCCTGTGTCTGGCAACTTCTGTGCCACTCACGACCGACCTGTTGTCTTTCATCCACCCCTCCAGCTTCACACCTGCTTAGCCCATTGTGAGCTGTTGTTTAAACCCAGGACTCCGACGCCATCCCAGCCAATTCATCACCCGCTTGCCAACTTCAAGGCCACAGTGAGCCAATCCAAGCAGCAGTGGGTACAAGGCAGGAACTGACCCTGGACGGGGCACACACTTGTTGGCACTGCCTGTCAGCAGGTCAGCTACCCTGATGATTTTTATTTTAAATTTCATTTATCGCCTCCTGATATCACAAGGCTATTACGTTTTATTGCTGTAGTGTAATTTCATATCATTTGCCTGATTTCATTTTGTTAGTGTTAGTAGTTTTAACTAAATGCAGTAATAAAAGCTGCGATTCGTTCTCTATTAATAATATTATGCTATGCTAGATTATTTTCCTTGCCGTTAGAGTTTTCTGTTTGTAATTTATCCTAAAAATGTGATCAATATAGCGCCTTTCAACGATCTCGGGGGCTTTACTGAATTTCTGTGATAGCAGGGCTGATGCACTGAGTGGCTCACGTGGTGCGTCACAGCTGATGTCTGCCATTGTCACCTTCACATTCTGTATGGCGCCTTATTCATCCAGTTCGGGGGGGGGGGGGCAAAGCAGTCAGTGATGGAAAATGAAAGGGCAGCCTTGTGCTTCAATATAGCGCCTCTCGTACTGAGCACAGCAGACCTTTCTACAGATGTTAACTACTGAGCAAAAGCAGGTGATTCGGAGTCAAGAGGTGGCTTTTCCACTGTGAACACCATTGTGAGGCGCTATATAGATGCCATGACATGTAAGTATGTCTAGTTAAGCAGGGTCACCCAGAAAGTCTCCTGGGTTTTTAAGGTCAGCCACTGCACCACACAGTCTGTCAGACTTTATTGAATATAGCGCCTTTTCATTGTACTTTGTTGCCCATATTTCTGTTTTACGACCAGGGACTTGTAGATGAATGAACCACAAACCGTTACATTGAAGTGGACTCTCTTGGCCACTAGAGGGCGAAACTGTCTTTTTTTAATAAAGGTGACCTCGCTAGGGCGGACGGGCACAGCGGTTACGGCTGCAGACTCCCACGTATTGGGGGTCATTGATCGAAAACGGGAGAATCACGGCGAGGGGGGGGAAGGCGTCCACGGTGGGTTTCTGCATTACGGCCGAGGCTCACCGCGACTCGGAATCGGTTAGGATGGGCACAGCATTAGGAAGCTGAGGCGGAATACAACGGACTTTATAGCGCCTTCCGTTAAGGACTCGAGCAGTATGACGGGCGGCCCCGCGACTCGTGCAGCGCTGCATCGCGGAGGACGACAAAGCGAGAAGAAGCCAAAGAGGAGCCTTCTTACCGAACTCGTTCTGCGCTTAGCACGCTGGCCCGACCGTCAATCTTCACTTCGGACGTACGACGAGCCTGTGGTGTGGCGACATGTAACGCGACACCCCCATGTGGCTAATTTTAACCCGTGAGACGACTAGAAAGAAATGTGGCCATCAGGTGACTGACATTCCCAAATGTGTCGCCCCTCCGCAATGACGCCATGAGCGCAAAGCCAACCTCGAAAGAAGTTGGTGGATCCCGCAGGCAGGAAGACCACCAGTCCGTCATAGCAGCAAACTTAATAAAAAAAAAGTTACCGACTATATTGGGGGATAAACCAGGACCCCCTGTGTGGGCCGCCTTTCGTTTATTGACTTTTCCAAATTTATTGTTCAACGTGCACTGCTGTTGTTGTAGATGCTGATCATCGACGTGATCAGCAGAGGGCAGCAGCAGCCAACAAGTGAAGCCCTCCGCACTCCCGCTCCGGTATAAAAACGCGCAGCGCGTCACGTGACTGTCAGTCGGCGGCACCCAAGACTCGTGGCAGCTTCTCGGGCCTCCTCGCGATGCCTCGTCAGTTTTACATGATCTCCCAATGGAACGCGTTATTTTGCATCAAAGAATGGGAGGAGAGGGGGCCGTCTTGGAGTTTTGATTGCCCTAATATGATTGATTTATATGCGGGGTGGATTAAAGTGAGAGATGCCGAGCCGGATCCTCTGGTTAGAAGGGATGTCACATTTGCTGACGTCGCCGGAGGAAGATGGCAGATTACACGACCTCACTAACACAGGGGAAGACAAATTCACCGATTCTCCAGCACCACTTCATATTTAAAAATGGAATGCAACCTGTAAATAAAATAATTAAGTGAAGGGCGGCATAGCGATGCAGCTCTTATTTTGAGCTAACTGGCCCCGAGTTTGGGTCAGTGGGCCGTGGACTGGTGCCCACTTCAGAGTTATCTCCTAATTCGTGTGCATTGCTGCCAGTTCAGGCTCCTGCTGCTTTAACCGATGCCACGTTACACGACTTATAGTTGGAGTGGACATCAACCTCGGCGACTGTGGCTGTTGATCAAGGTTTCCATTGTGACGTCCTCAGAAAATGAGATCAACAAGTGCCCCCCCCCCACACATCGCTTAGCGTCACTCATAATAACAGACTCCTAACCCTGTGTGCTCCCCATATTGTAAACTGCCCCACCCTACTGATTCTTCAGCAATGCAGACCCTGCCCGACTCGGAGTGGCTGAATGTGCGTGCGTGCGTTCACATGGGTTTGGACCACAATTGACTGGCGTGGCCATCGGGCGCCACATAATCCTGTCATGAAACGGGCCGGTGCACAAAATAGAGAGATGATAATCACGTAACAGAACAGAACATACTGGCACATTCATTCGGAACATCTATGCATCGAGTCTCCGATATGCGGAAGGGGCCAGCAGTTCACCATACGACAAAATCGTTCAGGCAGAACTTAAGACCACCTGGCATAACTACCGATTGTAAGCTCTTCTTTTAGTGCAGTATCGTGTCCAGAAGCGGGCACTGGCCACCTTACCTCGCACGTGTTGTGTGCAGCACAGTGTCCAGCAGATGGCGATAACAAACGGCCTGCGCAATAAAGAGCACGGCGATGTACTCACTTGTAGTGCAGCACAGAGTCCACTGGATGGCACTGACAAACCACCTTTTTGGTTCAAGTAAGTGTACGAGCCTTCTAGTTCACTATAGTGTCCAGTAGAGGGCGCTAGCAAAAATCCTTTTTTTAATTAAACAAATCAAAATAACATAGCAAGTCAAATACGTATATAGTAGCTAAACTGCTACAAGAATAACCAACATTTCTTTTTCAATAAAGCACAAGGGGCTGTTGTTCAAGTGTAGTCTTGTGTCCAGTAGAGGGCACTAACAAACTGCCCAGTTTAATAAATTGCATAGCACTCTGCACATTTAGGGTGGAGCACAGTGTCCAGAAGACACTGACAGGCTACCTGGCACACATGTAGGTTCAAATCCCACTGTGTGGCCTTCGAGGAAGTCACTTCACCTGCCTGTGCTCCAACTGGAAAAAGAAATGCACTGTCTATAATTTATACAGTGCCTTTCATGTCTACCTATGGTATAGGCAATGTGGCATAGTAATTAAGGCCACTACTGACACTGTGTGACTCAGAGCAAGCCACTTCATCTGCCTGTGCTCCAACTAGAAAAAAAGGGAAGTGCAACCATCTGTTATTAATGTTTTGCCTTTCACATCCCACCATCCATCTATTATATAGTGCCTTTCATATATATACAGTACAGGCCAAAGGTTTGGACACACCTCCTCATTCAATGTGTTTTCTTTATTTCCATGACCATTTACAGCACTCCATCACTCTCCTTCTTGGTCAAATAGCCCTTACACAGCCTGGAGGTGTGTTTGGGGTCATTGTCCTGTTGAAAAATAAATGATCGTCCAACTAACCTGACTTCTGCACAACACAACTGCTGGTCCCAACCCCATTGATAAAGCAAGAAATTCCACTAAATAACCCTGATAAGGCACACCTGTGAAGTGAAAACCATTTCAGGTGACTACCTGTTGAAGCTCATCGAGAGAATGCCAAGAGTGTGCAAAGCAGTGATCAGAGCAAAGGGGGGCTATTTGGAAGAAACTAGAATATAAAACATGTTTTCAGTTATTTCACCTTTTTTTGTTAAGTACATAACTCCACGTGTTCATTCATAGTTTTGATGCCTTCAGTCATGAAAATAAAGAAAACAAATTGAATGAGGAGGTGTGTCCAAACTTTTGGCCTGTACTGTATATGGTATAGGCAATGTGCCATAGAGGTTAAGGCTTTGTACTTCAGACCCTGAGATTGTGGGTGTAAATCCAGCTACTGACACTGTGTGGCTACAAATAAGTGACTTCCCCTGCCTGTGTTCCAACTAGAAAAGGAAATACTGTATAATCATCCATACTTTATATAGTATCTTTCATATCTATAGTATAGGCAATATGGCATACTAGTTGTAGATTTGACCTACGGTCCCTGCAGCTGTGGGTTCAAATCCTGCCCCACTGACACTGTGTGACCCTGAGCAAATCCCTTCACCTTCCTGTGCTCCAACTGGAAAAAAAAGTCTCAAAAGTTGTAAGTTGTTTTAGCTAAAGGCGTCAGACAGATGAGTAATAATGAAGTGTGTAGCATTAAGAGGCTACCAGGGAAGTGCTGTGACGTCACTAACACCACGCGACTTTCAGGTGAAGGGCTGCGCACAACTACAGTGCAACAGTCTAGGAAAGGCCTCACGTGTTGTAATACAGCAGAATGGCCAGCAGAGGGCGAGGAACTGCTCCTGTTTCAATGAAGCGTTTAGCACTGTGCAGGCTTGGTGTAGTGCGGCACTGTGGCCAGCAGAGGGCATTAACAGCCTACCAGCGAAGCTTTGAGAGTGAAGAACACAAATCAGAGGCGTCTCTTTGGGTTTTTATTTTTAGCTTTATTGTTTTAAGTACTCTGAGCAGAATGAAGCAGAAAAGACAGCCAGCGGCCTCTCAGTCCAGCTGCAGACAACGGCGGCCCGGGTTCAGTGCCATCCCCCCCCCCCCCCAACCACTCAACTGCTTTATCAAAACCAACAGTTTGGTAAATGCGGAGGAATTTGCCACTTTTTAGGCCGTGCTTCTTTTCAAGAGCCATCAATGACTCTAGAAATGTATTCATTTCCCACAAATTGAATAAGTGGATTACAAAATCGTCCAGACCTGGCGTTCCACATACCCCTTCCCAGATGTCCAAAACTGAATTCAGGTGTGAACTTCTGGAGCTTCCCAAAACGTTTGCAAATTGCCAACGATCGTATTCCGCGGACAAGTCGATGATGCCACCTTTTGACGATTCCTGTCACTTGTATCAGTTATGTTTGTTGACATTTTTCACCTCAAGTCAAGGCGCTATATGAGCTGTGCCTTAACATCTCTTGGCTTTCCTCTTGAGATACATTAGCACAGATTTAGCTCTGCTGCCCGTGACGCGGACCTCTGGGCTGCTTGTGACTCTCTAAGCGCGTGGTGACCGCAGCGCAGTGGCCACCAGCAGCAGCTTAAATGGGTGCCCAGGCTGCCCTAATCACCAGACCCCTGCACCATGCGTGGATGTGCGCTGTTCTAACTACAAATGCTGTGGCTAACCGTGTGAGACCCCTGTGGGGTCCACAACTAACTATGGAGTCTACCTGCACAGGCACAAGGGCCGAATCTACTTGCAGTGACGGATACAGAGATGACCAGCGAGGGGGCTGTGCCCCAGTCCGGCCTGCCCTACTGGTCAGTTAAACCCCCCCCAGAATATCCACTGGTCAGCTCACCTCTGCCTAGGGGTCCGTCTTAGCGCCTACTCGTGGTAAACTGCGTACACTACACACAGCGCATACAGAGAGCCATTCTGAAAGGCGCACTCGACGAAGCCATCGGCCGCCCCGCTCCACATGCCACGGCTACAGCAGCGCACCTCCGCCCGCGGCACCGAGCCCAGCACCACAAAGCACACGATCTTATAGCGCTCGTGGTAGAGAGCCCGCACCGCCGTTTTGATCCGCTCAGCAAGCTCCAGAGCCAGCGCGGAACTGCCGTCTGCCTCGTACTCGACCCCCCGGAGACGCTCCTCCAGTAGCGGCATCACCGCCGCCCGGGTCCGCTCAGCTGAGAAGCGCCGCTCGGCCGGCGGCAGGTGTCCCGCTCCACCCGCGCCTACCTCGGCGCCCCTGTCCCGCTGCTTGCGGTGTCCGCCGACGTGCCTTCGTTTGACGTCCTGGGGTCTCCTCGCTGCAGTTCCTGTCAGAGTCTGGCGGGTCTTTGGCTGCCTCACAGGTGGGCTGGGACGCTGCATGCTGGACTGTAGGACGTGGTGATGGGCGCCGCTGGCAGACTTGGAAGCAAAAGAAGGAAAAAACAAAAAGCATTTAAAGATGATGTCATCATCCGGGGTCCTACCAGTGATGTCCTCATATATATAAAAAAATGAAAGCAAATGAAAATTAACATCCTGGGTCGTGTGGTATCCCTTGAGGGTGGGTTTCTGTCTTCCCTGTAGTGGATTACCGAATAAGGGGGGCAATGGCGGGTCGTGGGGCAGCAGGATGGATGGAAGGATGGACACAGTGACTGCTGCAGCTCAGCCCACCCAGCGGTCATCGGTGACGTTATTAAGGTGTTTGTTTCAAGGGTGGCTCATCCAAAGTTGTTTTAAAATCGCTAAAAATCACGATTTTGCATTGGCATCAAACACCAACAGGAAACTGTAAAAGTTAACCGATTACTTTTGACACACATAGCTATAGATTATATATATACAGTACATATAGATATATATATAGATAGATATATAGATATACAGTACAGTACATATAGATATAGATAGATAAGCTCACTGAACAAAAACAAACGAGTGAGCACCCATATAAGAGGTAATGCCCACCTCAGACACCCACAGAGGGCACCCCAGTATATGAATACCGTTCTACAAACTGCTGTGTCAGGCCACGTGTGTTTGCTTCTCTTTGTGAAAAATGGCAAAATATTTGGCAGAAAGGGGTGATGGCACTCAGCCAAACCAAAGGGCATAGCAAACAAGATGTTGCCCACTTTGCAGGTGCGTCAAACCACACAGTCCTGCAGTGGGTCTTCCAGCAGTGGCATACAAATGATTGTCACCAAAGCTGCGGTACTCAAAGACGGGGGCCGACGCCATGTGTCACACAGTGTGACAGTAAACAGTTCCTACACGTGTTCCAACTTTTGTTGATTACTTACAAACCCTCTGCTTGTGCAAAAGCAGTGTTGGGACAAACGGTTACTTTCTGCACTTCATCTCCAGGATGAACACAGAATGGCTACGCCAGTCCTCCATGAGCACAACTGGCACAGGCACAGAGCTGGCATTCTGTGTGTTTGGCACGAAGGACATTCGGAAGCCTTCTCGTATCTGGACTGGCCTGCAAAATCATCAGATTTAAATCTCATAGAAAAGCTGTGAGACTATTTGGAGGAACGATTGAAATGCCAGTGGAGCCATCCGAGCAATCTGGGCTGAACTGGAGGATTTGGTGCTGGAAGAACTCATGAAAATTGATGTCACCTACGTTCACAAACTTGGACAAAATTATGGATGTTCTTTGGTCTCATGGAGGAGTTACTGTTAGAAAAGATTCCTTGCATGATTAACCGGCACTATACGACCCTAAAAACTGCCAGAAAAAAGGGACACAAAATTGTTTACTGCATGGCGTGTCTGCTCCAACACGTACATTTTTCCACGCACGTCCACAGGTTCAAGCACGGGGACCGCGTGAAGATCTGAACAGGCCACACTTTGCACTTCTCCATTTCATATAAAAAGTTACAGTTCCTGTTGTGCAGTGGGAACAAAACACACACAAGTGGCCGAGCTCAAAACTAAAGTTTCTGTGGCACGTAAACACCTTTTATTGAACGAGCGTGACCTTTGACTGACGGGCGTCCAGTCCAGGCCTGGTTCTTTGCCTTAATATTGTTCTGTGCTGCGGTCTCCTGGGGAAGCAACCTGAGCTCAAAAGAAGCACAACGCCTGAACAAATTTATCAGGAAAGCCTCCTCCATCACAGGGTGAACCCTGGACGCCTTGGAAGCTGTTGTGGAAAAGAGGATGGTGGCAAAATTGGATGCCATCATGAAATATCACCACCATCCCCCACCAGGAGGCGCTCTCTTGAAGCACTTTTAGTCAAAGGCTCATTCAGCTGTCAAGAGTGTGCCAAGAAAGGCCCATGGGGGTCTTTTCTGCCCACTGCTATCAGGCAATTTAATGCATTCTCCCTTTGCCCAAAACTAAACACGGGTATTCTTTAATTTCAATTTCTGCGTAATATACCTTATTGATCGATTGGCTAGCGCTGCTGCCTCGCAGTTAGTAAACCCGGGTTCGCTTCCCGGGTCCTCCCTGCGTGGAGTTTGCATGTTCTCTCCGTGTCTGCGCCGGTTTCCTCCCACAGTCTAAAGACATGCAGGTTAGGTGCATTGGTGATTGTTAATTGTCCCTAGTGTGTGCTTGGTGTGTGCCCTGCGGGGGGCTGGCACCCTGCGCGGGATTTGTTTCCTGCCTTTGCGCCCTGTGTTGGCTGAGATCGGCTCCGGCAGACCCCCGTGACCCAGTAGTTAGGATGTAGTGTGTTGGTTAATGGATGGTTGGATGGATGATTGATTAGCTGTAGTATTTGTCCTGTATCCTTGTTTTTTTATGCTTCTGCTGCCTTGTTCTTCTAAATTTCCCCGAGATTAACAAAGTGTATCTAACTTAATCGTGAATGGAATAATGTGACACAAACTGTAATACCAAAGCTAGGCTATGTATAAGTGATTACATCGGGTACCTTTCGTGAGTGTTTCTTTCCTCCTCCGTTTTGTCAGCCCGGTGTACCTGCAGGAGTTCGCCCGGCTCGGTGCCCTCTGCTCTCGTCTGCGTTTGGCTTTCAGAGTGCGCGTTTTCCTGTTACTCCCTGGCGTGCACTTTAATTAATTTTCCGATTCTTTTCACACGTACAGTAATCTTAACCGACAGGCTGCAAACTCTGCAACTTCTGTCACGCACTCGTCATGTGCGCAATGCACACGAAACGCGTCAGACAAACGTGCGAGAAAAAAAGAAAAGAAAAAAAAAAAAACAGTCCTCTGGTGCCACCCGGTAATATGGCTACCTATTCGAGGAGATGATGTGTGCCACCACTCCCTGTGGGCACAATGACGGAATTAAGAACTGGCAGCGTCCGCACGCAAACTAAACGAACAAAAAGTGCAACGACTACAAAATGCAAAGAGGCGAATTCAATCATTTATTTACCACATCGACGATGTGTTTGGCAGGTATAACACACACGCTATCCAGGTTGTAAAGAACACAGCAACGGCTAAGCACACCAACTCATTGCACAACGAGCTGGTCTGTGATGTGCCACCCATGCCCAGTCCTGTCCTGTCATCGCCCATTCCCACCCGCTCAAGTTTACAGACCACCAAACACCGGCGCCTCACCTGCTCGCTCGCGTGTCTCTGCTCCTCCGAGTCACGAATCGCGCCCTGCTCTCCGCGCCCTCCCTCGGCAGCCTGGCGAGTGACGCGCTCTCTCCGAACACCGGGACAGCCAATGAGCGGCGAGGCGGGTAGAACCGAGACAAACTCATTAGCATAACAGCCTGTTGGGGCGGATCAGACGTCGCGCAGGCGCGATGCGCATTTTTGGCTTACTTGTCCGGGAGTTGGACGCCTGCGGGCGCGCTTTTCCCCGGCAGAATGGCGGAACGCTTCAAAGTAATCCGATAATGACACGTAAGAAAGATCTAAAGAATACCCTGCATTCCTCTTTACCGCAGTAACAAACTGCAGTAGACAGACTTTCAAATGTCATGCTGGGGTGAAACTAAATTATGAAAGACAATGCGAGGGCTGGAAGGATAAGCGTCGGGGTATTGGCAGTGAAGTCAGGTGGAAAAAAAAAAAAAAAAAAGGAAAGGCAGAACTAATTGGAGTTGCAGTACCTGCTGAGATGAACTGGCCATTGGGATTAATAGGACAAATCCGCCATACTCACTGTCTATGTAGCGCTGTCAAGCCATAAACTATAAAAAGAGTGAGCGCGGGAGTGAGAGAGAGACAGAGACACGATGTGATTGGTCCAAGCTGCATCCTCTATGCACCTAACTGTCCAATCAGTTGATCACACTACTAACTCTCGCCCACCACACACCAATGCACACATGAAAAATGTGCGAGGGGAGAGTTATTCACCAAAAAAGCGATGTATGCACAAGGGCCTGCAGTGGGTCGGCGTGTTGAAGTGGTCAGTACAATGTCATTTGTTCTTGCACATCTCCTCAGAATGGTTGACAAAAATCCAGTACAAAGAATTATTAGCATACTAGATGTGCTACCCATCTAACTAACCAGTATAGACCTCAAGATTAACATTTGCAGCGCACTATTTATTGGAGATGTAGTACATGTAGGATGCATTGCATTTTCCATTCTAACGGATGGCACATAACAAACATTTATGGTAAAAAAAATGCATTACTACAAAATGTTTGTGATACCCCACCTACCTGTTGGACTGACAAAAACGTAATGCATAACACATTCATTTTCACACTTTTCTTCCATTTTTCCTGTGGCTTGCACACGAGAGAGAGCGAGTTAGACTGTCAGTGCCAGATCAGCATGCCCCTTGTGTTATTGCAAGACTTGGTGACTTTCACATTCCACCGACAAGAACAGCAGCTGCTGAATTGTGAACTGTGATTAAGTGGCGAATGTCTTTCTTGTTCCTCCTAGCCAAGAAGCTACATGAACTTTTAGGCATGTCACGGTGATTCGGTCATACAGTGTTGTATGTATTAGTTTCTCTAGCCATCCATCTATTAGCCAACCCGTTATATTCTAACTACAGGGTCATGGGGGTCTGCTGGAGCCAATCACAGCCAACACAGGGCGCAAGGCAGGAAACAAACCCCGGGCAGAGCGCCAGCCCACCGCAGGGCACACACACACACGGGACAATTTAGAATCGCCAATGCACCTAACCTGCATGTCTTTGGACTGTGGGAGGATCAGTTTCCCTATCTTACAGGCGGAGTGGTGGCTCTGAGGCTAGGGATCTGCACTGGCAATTGGAAGGTTGCCGGTTCGAATCCCGTAAATGCCAAAAGGGACTCTGCTCTGCTGGGCCCTTGAGCAAGGCCCTTAACCTGCAATTGCTGAGCGCTCTGAGCAGTGAGAAAAGCGCTATATAAATCCAAAGAATTATTATTATTATCTGTGTCAAAGTCTGAAAACACATTGTCATCCCTATCGCTCGATTCAACTAATGGTTCAGTTTATTGTAGAACTTGCTTTACAGCGTCTCATTTACAAGATGTTTTGTTTGAAAGCTCCACCCCACTCATGAATATTGATGAGTTACTTCAGAGTGGCAAAGCATGCCACACAATGCTATTTTATCCAGCAGAGGGCAGCAGAGTTGTGTCCCAGGAGTTATTTCGGCTTTATGCTGTAAGGTGGCTCATTACATGTCACCCCGAGTCTGACTGGGGCTTAACTATAATTACATAGAATTCAGAATTCAAGAATCACACTAAGGAAGTTAAAAAAATAATCAAATAAATAGTAAAAAAAAGTAATAAAATTAAAAACAAAAGAAAACAAGGACTCTATATATAACATACTGAGTGCATAGTGGACATATACAGTATATGCAGGATACTTTTATAAAGGTTCTCCCAAAATGAACTAAGGGACCAGTGTGAGCAACTCGGTCACCAGTGAGACACACGGAGCAGACATGAAGAGAAACAGAAGCAGGCGTGAGTCCTTAACTCAGTTAGTTTATTGAGAACTCAGATTAAATGAAGACAGCAGTTTTCTCGGTCACTCACTGCACAACATTGTGTATGCGGTTTTATTTTATTTTTGTTCCCCTTGTTCTCTGTCCAACCATCAACAATACAATTCCCTCATGTCCAACTCCAAATAAATAACCGAGAGGCTAACGAGGATTGTGCATCTGAGATCCCGGCACTTCTAGTCCAGGGCTGGCATCACATCCTCACTTGTGCTCTAGTCTGGCGCTACCAGAATGAAAAGTGTTATCGTCAACAGGCACACGTCTTGAAGGGCCACCGTTCAAGAATCCCAGTGGAAGGAGACAAAACAAAAAACACAAAAAGGACAAGAAAAACAATCAGACGCCTGCTGAGCAAACCTCCAGGGGCGAAGGGGTGGATGGCAGCCTTCACTTCAGGTCCATGAGCATGGCGGCGGGGTTCTCCAAGTACGACTTCCACAGATTGGAGAAGCGGGACATTGTGGCTCCGTCGATGATCCTGTGGTCGGCTGACCAGCTCACGTTCATCAGGTGGGCTTTCACGACGTCGCCTCTCTCATTGAATCTCGGTAGAACCTGTGGGAGAAACAGAAAGGCTACCTCACTGTGCCATTGGAGCAGGTCGACTGCTGCACCCCCTCTAGAATCGAACACGAGATCCTCAAACCCCCTCAACCTAATTTAGCGTCAAGGGAGGGCAGAACGGATATTTGACATGAAACTAAATACATAAATACAAATATAAATCGTTAAACGTCAAATATAATCATTAAATGTCGGACTTGGGCTTAACTACGATTACTTTGAATTCAGAGTCCAAATGACACAAAGGAGGAAAAAAAATAAAGTGATCAAATAAAAAAATAACTAAATAATAAGTGACCGTAAATAATTAGAGACGTCACTAAATAGGTTTTTGTTGCTTACATCTTTGTTTTTAATTATTTCATCATTTATTTGTTTCAGTGACACCACATGCATATTGACAAAAACAAACACACAAATAAATGTATTGTGAAATGTGACAATAAACAAATAAATGGAAATAATATGAGCTTAAATGTGTCATGAAATGTACATTTTTATGGCTTTCATCTTTGTCTGTCATTTTTCTAAACCCACTTATTCTGAGCAGGGAGCCATTCCCAGCATGCACTGGGTGCGCCCACACACACACGTGGTAGACCAATTTTACTTATCTGTTTCTTCATTTACTTCGGTGGCACCACACGTAACATGAAAGGCCACTTGAGATGAAAACGGTTCTCGTCACCCGTCAAAGTCGCGAGGGCGGGCTCTAGTGAGTCCTGTCTTCTGATTGGCGAATCATAGGTAAGACAGGACACTCACCGTCACAACTTTGCACTTACCCATGAGCCACGGGATTTCCAAGGTGAGCCAAGCGCCCATTCGGAGTTGTGACAGTGGGCATCAGTGTCACCTCGAGTTGGCCAGAATTTGTGCACAAAGTGTCTATGAAGCTCCAACATCATCATCATCATCCTCTCAGAAGTCTGCGTCTGACTGGTCTGCCTGTAAATGCAGTGCTTAATGGCTGAAGACTTACATGCGCTCACTCTACTGACCAATCAAAACACAGGAACCGCTAGACCCCACCCTCTCAACTTTGACAGGCGACAATGACAGTTTTCATTTTATTGCGCGTTTCATGTTGCTGAAATATATGTAGAAATAATTAAATTAATCCAGTAATCATAAAACATTTAATTATAATTAAACATCACTTTTTGTTTGTTGTCACGTTTAGTAGTATATTTATTTACAGTATCTGATTTTGTCAAAATGTTCCTCCATAGATGTAAGATGAAATGTGCACTGAAATAAGCGGCGGTTTTACCTGTCAAAGTGGAGAGGGCGGGCTCTAGTGAGTGCTGGCTTTCGATTGGTGAATTGTCGGTAAAGTGCTCAAGGACTGGTTATTGAACCACAGGACCCTCAACAAGATAAAGCAAAGCGCCTTTTTAAAAACTGTGGGCATCCGGGGCGAATACGAGAGCAAAAAGAAGTCGACCAGAATTATTACCTGAAGAGGTGACTTTAATTCATCACCCTCGTAGGAGTCTGCAGTAAATGTGGTGGCCGGAGGTTTACATCCACATGACCAACGACTGACCAATCAAAACGCAGCACTCGCTAGAATTCTGGTCAACTTTTTCTTGCACTTGTATCCACACAATCATTTAAGCAGGTGCTTTGCTTTATCCTGTTGAGACCTGTGGTTCAGTAAGCGCCTCTTAACTGGGGAGCAGGTGGCAATGAGGTTCACAGGTGTAATACAGTATTTAAATATGTATTGCTATAGTTTAGCAGATGATGATGCCAGAAAGGATTACAAAGATTTGAAACAAACCAAGAAAAAAATCAGTTATCAATATTTGTTAATTTAGGGACTTCTTGCTGTTTGCTGCTTATCCATACAGTACATTTAGAAGACAAATGACACTGACGGAGAGGTGCGAAGCGTTTTAAGGTGGGATGGATCTATGAGTTTTTTCACAGGCTCTGGTAATTCTAGTGTTAAGCACTTAACTGACGATTCACCAATCAAAACGCAGCACTCGCTAGAGCCCGCCCTCTCAACTTTGAGGGCTGATAATGTTGTATTTTACGTTGTGTGTGGCGCCACTAAAGAGATAAGCAACAAAAACATTTGGTGACACATTCAACTTTTATTGTTACATTCCACAATGCCAGTGTCTATCTGCATTTTTATTTAATTTTGTTTGAAATATTCTTCCCTAACTGCAGTGGACTGGCGCCCTGCCCGGTGTTTGTTTCCTGCCTAGCGCTCTGTGTTGCCTGGGATTGGCTCCAGCAGACCCCCATGACCCTGTAGTTAGGATATAGCGGGTTGGATAATGGATGGATGGATATTCCTCCATAACTCAGAGCACTCTCTGGCAGCAATGGGCACAAAGCAGGAGCAAACACTGAACGGGCATCAGTCTGGCACAATCAGACTCACACGACCAAAAGGTGCATGTCTTGTGGAAGAGGGAGGACACCCACACTGGTCCTCCAAACACTCCCGCGTTTAGCACAATATTTCATAGCCATCACAGTTCCTACAGCCATGTGGCGCGTTTCCCCGAGGTTGATCAGCTTGTAAGATCCACCCGAGTGGCTGGACCAGGCCAAGGGGTCGCCCACGTAACACCGGGCAGCGGCAGATAGAGGGTCATTTCCGGAGGGCGGGACTGGACCGAGTGTCTGCCTGGGGGGGTTGCCAACTGGGATCCCGAGTTGTTTTGACGTGTGGTGGGTGCGGCAACACGCTGTACCAGTGCATGCCCCCCAACTTGGCTTGACAGTTCCTACATGGTCCAGCACACCAAAAATGTGTTAAAAGTGAAGGGGGGCACGCCGACACCATTACCATTTCTTTTCAAAGTTGAAGGCTGACTTAAACAATGAAGAAATGCAGACTTGCGTCCCCCCCTTATCTTATTTTACTGGACGTCATGGTATGGGCTGTGGGCGGGTGGCACTGCCTCACTGATCCAGGATCCCAAGTTCAGATCCTACGCACACTCTACCCGTGTCTGTGTGGGCGTTGCTCTGGTTGGCGATTCTAAATCGGATCCAGTGTGAGTGCGCGTGCAGGACTACATCCAGGGACATATTGACACATCGTTCAGCGATGTTTCCCACCTTAAGCTCAGCACTGCCAGGACTGGAGCTATGAACTGAATGTGGGAGTTGTGCTGCATTATTCTGTTCACATGAGGGCAGCACTGAGTCACAGATAATACCAGCTGACAAAGCCATTATGGGTCGATCTCTGCCACCCAGTCTGCGGACAGCAGCATAACATGGGACAAGAATCCCACCACAAAGGAGTGACCTTCACTGTGTCACCTTTAAACAGGTCATACTCACTGCCATGACCCTCCCTCCTAGCTGCTGCTCCACCTCCATTAGACTCTTCATCCTTATGCGACTTACAGACTCCGCTGCCACATCCCTTCCATTCTGAAGCTACCTCAAGGCTGGCAGCACCAGGCTGCAGGACTGACATTTACAATTCGACGGTAACATTTTAGTTCAGCTGCCACTGGCTGTGCCACAAACCTGAATTTTTCCAAGTGCTCCAATCGCCACCTCAGGGGGCAGAATCACTGCTTTAGCGTAAGTCCCGCCAATCTAGGATTAGACAAGAAAAGAGCAAAATCAGAGAAGGGCTTTGCTTAATTCAAATGCAGCTGATATTTCATTTCAGTGATGGGCGAGTAGGGCAGCTGTCCTCTCCATGCCAGACGTTAACTGGGAGGGCGAGCACAGGGTCTTTTTCCCCAGCCGCACCTTCGTCTGATGCTCCTGTGAAGATGGCGCGGCAGAAAATCTCAAGAGACCAAATTAACGGTCGTCAAAAATGCAAGGCGGTTTACGTGACCCCGATCTAAATCAGATGACTGCACTCTTAACCCTGGGTTAGTACTGTCTGTGATCCCCACTGGCCTGCCAGACCCCTAATTATCAAACTGTGATGTCACCCAGTGAGCTGACTGGGCCCTGACTGACATTACCGTCGACGACCCCATTCTGTCCTCACCTTTGCCACTTTAAAATCCACTCATCATGTGGGTCGCATGCCCTGCTAAACGTTACAATTTGGGTACAGACGCATTTGTACTGTATGGCCAAATCAGCCCGGGATGGTTTTAAATGTTACTTTTATATAATAATAATAAATGGCGCTTTTCTCACTACTTAATGCGCTCAGCAATTGCAGGTTAAGAGCCCAACAGAGCAGAGTCCCTATTGGCATTTACGGGATTTCGAACCGGCAACCTTCCGATTGCCAGTGCAGATCCGTAGCCTCAGAGCCACCACTCCGACCTTGCCTTACTCAGCATTCACTATTAAAAGTACTTTACGACATAAAAAGTACTTTATAATATAATGGTCACTATAAAAGGCACCATATTAAAAATAAATAAATAAATAAATTAGGTGCCACTCCTGTCCCTCAGGGTCACGCATCACCGGGCACAAATTAGAGGGTGTACAGCCATCAGACTCTCTACTGTCACTTTACCTTGTGGACGTTTCTTTCCCTCATATACCCCACACCCCTTGAGGTTGGCACTGCTACTTCTAGTCTAATCACCAGTTGTACCCCCGCAGGGTGCCATCTACCCATGCCTACTGTCAATAAATGATTCCTGCTTCTGCAATTTATTTAACGCGAGGTCCGTCATGGGCTTCTTACAGATCCGATGTTGGACACGGTGAACGTCCCTCCAGTCAGGTCATTCGTCCCCAGCTGTCCATTGGCTCCTAAAGCTTGAAGGCGGTTCAGTTCTGCTGCAATGTCAAAGACGCTTAAGAGCTGGACGTTCTTCACATTCGGTACGATGAGCCCCTGCTGCGTGTCCATTGCTAGGCCAATGTTGTGTGATGCCTGCGCGAAAGATAAAGGTGTTAGGAGCAAAGCAGAAAGAGGAGGGCAGCCAGGGTGGAGTACAGAATCCCGAAATGAAGAAACATCCACCCTAGCAGCAGCAAGCGTTCCTCAAAAAATGTGGCCGTTAAGCAAACTTCGTTTTTCATTTATTTTTGGTCTTTAATTTTTAGAAACATTCTTTTTACAACTTATTTACTTTGTTTATAAAAATAAACTGTTGGAACACTTAGGTTGCCAATAAAAATAATCATAATAATGCAGAATGGCGGCATGGTGGCGCAGTGGTAGCACTGCTGCCTCGCAGTTAGGGGACCCGGGTTCACTTCCCGGGTCCTCCCTGCGTGGAGTTTGCATGTTCTCCCCGTGTCTGCGTCCCACAGTCCAAAGACATGCAGGTTAGGTGCATTGGCGATTCTAAATTGTCCCGTGTGTGTGTGTGCCCTGCGGTGGGCTGGCGCCCTGCCTGGGATTTGTTTCCTGCCTTGCACCCTGTGTTGTCTGGGATTGGCTCCCGTGACCCTGTAGTTAGGATATATAGCGAGTTGGATAATGGATGGATTGATGGATGTGTATGGAAATTTGGAGAATGGTGATGGACTTTCAAAGACTTTTGTAAGGCACTATATATTCTACTTCTAAATGCTATGACTATTACTAGATTACTTGCTCATCAATTCTTTTAAACCTTTTTGCTTTTTGTTTTGACCATTCAGCTTTATCAGTCTGTGAGAGAAATAACCTTTCTTTGACTCGCTGAGGAAGTTCTTTGTTTTGAGGAAACTTCTAGCAGCGGGTGGTGAAGCTCCTAGATAAACACCGCCTGGTGTGATTTACAAAAGACGTTTCACCACAAAGTTCTAAAAAGCAACAGACAACCCCACAACTGCGGGTCCGCTCAAACCAACGACTTCTGAATTGTTGTCCTCGGTATCCTTCCACCCTCCAAACTCCTGTGTGCTCCAGTGGCACCCGGAGAAGTTAAAAGCTCAACTACCGAGGGCACCTCGGCTAACTGCTGGGTTCATCTCTGTCACATTTCCACTGAACCCGATGTGGCCCGTGTGCTGAATGAATCTTTAATACAAGCTCATTATTTGAGCCTCGATCGTCTGCTCTTCTTGTCGTTGTTGCCGCACTTTAAGCGCATCTGCTTTCCATCGTGCGTTTCTCCGCACTGAATCTGGTCAGTTCACGGAGTCTGTGCCTTCTGCCGGACAGCACCATTAACGAAACCTTGACTAAATATTGAGCGTACTCCAGACGTCACACAATAGAGTAGAACCCCTGGTCACAAACGTTTCCGAACACGTACAAATCGGGTTACGCTCAAAAAGTGTGCCAAAATTGCGCATCTGTTCACAACCACACGCTCTGGTGGCGAACAAAAACACTGGCGGCCAGTTTCCCATCCGGTTCGTACACGCCAATGATTTCCCATTCTCCGTTTCCCATTTTCTCCGCCAGAACTCGACTCATGTTGTTTAGGGTTAGTTTTTGTGTAAATGAAGGATTTTTCAAACTTCAGTTTTTTTCCCTGCACTTAAAACGAGCGGTTTGTAAGGGTCTAGCACAGACTCTTGCAATGTTAGTTTTATCAGAGTTATTCAATGTTTTTACATTTAGTTTACTATTACACTGTGCATTCTTGTGACGATGCGGGTTCGACTCCACGCTCCCATCGCTGTTCGGGAGCCCTTGAACCCTACACCGTCGATAATGTCACCGAGATGAGCTAGACAGTTGAGGCAATAACAATTGAGCAAGGGGATGGTTCAAATGTGCAAAACTGCTTTTATTAAAAGACAATCAAATCAACAAAAACAGCGTTCAATAAATAGTGCAGTAATTAAATAAATAATCCGATAAAACGTGGAGGTTTAAAAACAACAGAAAAAACAATCCTTTAAAATCAGAGGTTAAAACGTTCATACAGGAGCAATCTTTAAAATCACTAACAAGTGCCAAGCTCGGTGCTTCTTTCCTGTTAGCATTAGCGTCTCACCTGCTTCTCCCATACGGGCCCTTCAACAGGCGAGACGCTCTCTCTCTGCAGCTGCCCTTTTCTCCTACATCCATCCACACGAGACTGGAGACCTCCCGATCCCTGGCTTCGGTCTGGCACTCATCCCAGTCCCGAGACTTGGTTCACACCAATGGCCAGGACGCACACGTTGGGGAATCCATCACCAAGCCTCACGACTCCCGCTGCCTTTCCCTGGTCACTCCCGCTACCACATCAACTCTAACGCCTGGGTGTCGGCCTAACGCCCAACTTCCTCGCAGCTGCCCACGAGCGCTCGTTCGTTCGCTCGCTTGCTCATCCACACACTCCGTGTGTCTCTCTCTCGCTCCCTGTAACCTCCGTCCTTTTCGTTTCATTTTTCATCTCTGATCTTTTCTTTTCTCTCCCCTTCCAACCGACTCGCGCTTCTTTTATACAGCGAGGGGCCATAGCAGCTGCAGCACATTAGCCACGGGAACGATCACGGATGTGGGCAGTCGCTCACCTGCGCACTCGGTGAGAAACGGCCACACCGCAGATCGGCCCGCGGCTTGCTACGACTACTACGCCCCCTCACGAAGCCGCGAGCGCGGTGATTATTTATTTAAACACTGGCCCTTGCTGAGAGCGCTGTGGACCCGCTATACCACAATTCTATGGTATAATTAACTATTTTTGTGCTTAAAAATCTTAAAAAAAATATATTTACATATAGTCTGGAACGGATTAATTGTATTTGCATACAATCTTATGGGGAAACTACATTCGAATTTTGGAGTGAATTATGGTCGTGACAGAGGTACCTGCGCTCAGACCCCAAGGGGTATATGAAAACTAACTAATATGAGAAATTGTATAAGGCGACGTCAAGAACCAAAAAGGGCCTAAATCTCGCAGATTCACTAGCCTGTTAAATATCGGCATCATTCACAGTAAGTACCACTGTATTGTTTAGAACTCTCAACACCGGGCACCTTCCACACCACTTGGTGCCCAACGTGGACAAGTTTGACTTACAGTGAAAAACTGCAGAGGCAGTAAAGTGACTGACTGACCAAACCCACCTTGTAAGTGATGTTCTGGCAGCTTTCATCCACTGAAGCATTCAGAATCGGGAAGTGCAGCAAACCCAGGGAGGCGGCCTACAAAGATCAAAAAGCTCACATTATAGAGAGAAGGCCGCAGCGAAGGTCAGTCGATGTTCAGTATGTCATCGGGGTCTCTGTATTCAATACGCTTTACACCTAACTTGCTTATAAATTCTTTCTTATACAATAGATTTCATTTCTACTTATTTCCATATATACTCGTGGATAAGCTTGATTTTACCGTATAATTTCTGGTATTTTATAACGTCGGTTGTATAAGTCGAATGTGGAAAACTCCCGCTATTGGTCCAAGAGATTACGGTATGCTAACGCCCACCTGAGGGAGGAACCACGGGGCACCCAGCCTTTGTTTTCTATGTATTGTGCCTTGTGACCCGACATTTGCGCGCTAGACATATGCGCGCCGACAAAATAGCGGCGACTAAAACGCGCCGACAAAATCGTGAAAGTTTCAATAAATATGAATTACTAGTTTAAAGCATATATAATAATGTTTATTTTAGAAGTCAATATTATGAGACGCGGCATGACATCAGCACGGCACGCAGATAGTCCTTAAGATCATGCCCTGCATGTGTAGGAAGAATTGCAGCAAGGGCGTCCCACTCTCTTGGCCTCTCTCGCGATTTTGTCGGCGCGCATTTGTCGAAAACCAGTTAGAGGGTTTGTCGGTGCTCATTTGTCCATCGCGGTTTTGTCGGGGCACATATGTCTATCGCGCTTTTGTCGGTGAACTATTGTGCCTACGTGACCACACAGTAATACCCAAACTATTCCAAAGCGATGTTTGCACTGTTTTGTGTTTTTTTGTATCTCACGTCCTCACACACCTTTATCGTAAGAGCATCCCTTATCTACGATGGAGCGTTTGATCAAAAGAAAATATGAAGATGGTTTGAAATTAAAAGTCATTGAAGTGGTGAAAGAAGCTGGTAACTGTGCTGGCAACAAAATTCGATGCGAGATTGGAGAAGGAAAGAAGACGTAAAAAAATAAATAAATAACATTTAGGTGTTGCATTTTTGAACAGCTGTATAAGTCGGGGTCTGATTTTGTTGATCGATTTTTTGGGTTTCAAGACCCGACTTATACGTGAGTATATACGGTATACTGTTGTTACATTGCGTGTTTCTATATTTTATTACTAGCCGCTCCCCGCGGCTCTGCCTGCGTAGAAGCGAAACAGGACAAACTTTAAAAATCAATAAACAAAAAGGTATCGCTAGCTAAGTGGAGGCGAGATGCGCTCCAACACGCGGCGGTAGACCGAATCCCCACGCCTGACGTCACTCTTCCCCCTCCCCTCGGCCCGCAGCGTGTCTCTGGGATTAGTGTGAATACATCACTCCTGCAAACAAACTGTGATTCTTAGCACAATGAGGGAAGTCGCAAAATCAACCGGAATGTTCCAGCAAATTCTACAAAAAAAAAAAAAAAAAACGTGATCTAAATCCGTTAAGTAGTTCTCTCATTTGCGAATGTAAGATACGCTCTGAGGCTGGCACATCAGTCAGGAGGTCCCTGCCCCTCAGCCTGCTGTGGGCCTCTCATGCAAATAAATCACAAGTGCAAGCGAACTCTGATACTCCGCGCGATGAGAGAAGTCGCAAAATCAACCGGAACGTTCCAGCAAATTCTAGAAGAAAACCCAATCTAAATCTGTTAAGTAGTAGTAGCAAAGCAGGCAGACAAACGTTGGATTTTACATACATGGAGATACCTTCAGGATATAAGAAAATTAGGAATAAAAAAAAAAAAAAACATAAAAAGGTGAACAAAAAACAACCTGGAAAGCAAAAAAAAAAAAAAAAAGACATGGAATGTGGTACATAAAGAAATCGGGACAGCAGCATAAAAACATGCCACATTAAAATGACAAAAGAAAAAGGGACATCCTAAACTCCCAGTTGAAGAACAACTTGTCAAGTAGACCAGCAGCCCTTTTACCGCCTGGATGACCATCTCCATGCTTGTGCGTTTCTACATTCGCACAGTGGGCCACTGATGAAACACGTCAAAGGTCAAACCATCGGTCTACCCCAACGGTGTGTTCTTCCATGACGTCTGAACCTCAGATAATCCTGAAAGTGATCTCTCGGATAAAGAGAAGAATTCAACCACCACACTGCTCACTCGTCTTCACCCTGTACCAGTACAAGCAGATTAGTGGCACTAAGGAGGGCGGGCAACAGCCTGGGATTCACAAAGCAAGTCTTGTCAAACAAGCTACCTAAAGCTGCGGGGTAGAACATTAGCCGACTTTATCTGCTTCTCTAGTGCTTGTAAGTCCCAGCCCAGACTCTCTGGAGAGGAGAATGGAATGCCAAAGCAGGAAGAAGAGGTGGTTGGTACCTTTATGAAGAAGGGCATGTAGGAGAGCTTGACACCCCGGGACTCCGACAATGACTTTAGTTCCTGGCGCAGCTGAACAAGCCTGGTCAGGTCCACCTCATCGCAGTAACCAAAGTGGGGTATCTTTAGGGCGACAGTCATCGTTTTCACCATTGCCTTCTGGAAACCTAGAAGTGAGTAAAACCGAGATCAAAAGGTGGCACGTCAGGAGTTGGCCAGACTCCTCAGTAAATGACACTTAGTGGTACACCGTTGCAATAAGAAGCAGGTTAGATGCTGCACAATGACGAGTATAACGGGTCGGCTCTAAGAGATGTCCATGAACAGACTGTAATTACAGTGTAATAACCCTGTACGCTGTCTGCTTACACCCTGTAGCCACAATATAGCCAGTAGTCCAGGGGGGTATTTTCCGTACGTCACTTAAATCATCTGAGATCAGGTGCCTCATCTTGGATAAGTTATTGCCGGTGAAACTCATCCGGGATAAGTCAGTTTTACAAACACAGCCGTGTAGTAGATTAGTCTCGCTGGATCTAATCATCCGAGATGAATGCGCGCGCGCCCGCACGGATTGAAAAGCCCGTATATATCGAGTCTAGAAAACATGATCAGCAAGTCTTTGATAGGCTGCAACAAAATGACGAAAAAGCGGGCGCATTTTTTCACACAAGCAGAGCAGGACCTTTTATTCGAAGGATATGAAGAATTTCAAGATTTAATATGCACAAGGGGGTAACACTGCAAAAGCAACCCAATCCAGAAAAGATGGCCGACAAATTAAATGTGTAAGTAGTGTGCACTGTTGCACTTCCTATGTGTCAGATTAATTATTACTTAAAATGTCATAATTCCAGATCAAACGTGAGCACAAGGAGAACATGGGAATGGGTTAAAGTGAAGTACAAGAATATACTTCAAACTGGTAAATAATTGTTTAAAGAATTGTTGACATAAAGAATCATATATAATATAAAAAACATTAATTTTAAAGCTAATAAGGCGGCAGACAAGCAAAAAACAGGTGGAGGTCCACGCGGTCCAGACCTAACCCCTGCAGAAGATGCCCATCGCCCTGTTTCTGAGGGCATTCCAGGGGGAAGCTCCTCCTCAGAACCAGTGGCAGGATGCAGTGGTCACTTCATTTCAGGTAAAGGATGGTCATTGCATATATTTGTCCTCAATGTGTGCCATAGGTATGTTCCATATAGTCCTCTTTTTTTGTTGGGTCAGTTGCAGGGAACCTCACATCCCTAGAACTTGTGTCTGACCAACGAGATATTGACAAAGGTCAAATATTAATGAAGACACCGTGTCTGATTATTCATCAGGAGGAGAGGCACATCTTCCAAATAATGTTTGATCCAACTCCACTCTGATCAGTCCCATGTGCCCCATCCTGGGTAATGAGAATGTTAGGCGATTGTGAGATTCTTTATGGAGCTGTGGCTGTTTTCTCCTGTGTATTACTGACCTGCAATGGCACGAAACGCCTCTTTTATGGTCTGCACACGCAGGTGTCCAGGAAACACTATGAAAAGATTTTCCGCATCGCCTACAATATATAAAAAAATGCCGCTTGCAAAAAACCTCAAAGCAATGCCTACTGTCTGTGTGGTTGTGAGAGCCCGACTTCGCCTAGTTTGACTTCGAATATAAGGTGCTAATAAATCTTTGAGGTACAATATTCCCCCTCGGCTAAAGCGGTATATTTCGAAAAGAATTTCCTCCGGGAGCAGTAAAAGATCTTTCCGATTGCGCAAAACCCTCTCTAAATGAAATTCTCTTATAATTTGCGCACCGATATCAATTGGTCACTCGTTCATGAACGGCGAAGCCATGACTGAATGAATTCCATGCACGGACACTGATTGAGTGTGTGAGCTAATCCTGCTCCGAGCAGGTTTGAGGATTTGGATGTGCTGCTATGACAACACACCCAGCAAGAGTTTCGAAAAACCGACAGACCAGGATCATGGGAAATCGTCAAGAATTATATCCGGCTAAACGAGTAATCCACGTACGAAAAATACCCCCCTGTTCCTCAGAGGCGCCAACAAAACCACATGAGGTGTCCTATTGACAAATCAAATACTGTTATCATCCCCAGTGTGCCTCATCCTCACTCTGTGATCAAATCGACCCCATGTGCTGCTCTTCTTGCCCAATGGGAAGTCAATTTGCTGCCCAAAGATTGCAATGTAGAACACCAACAGCTGAAAAGTCTGAAAAGCCTGTTGGCGACTGGCAGATACGCAAAAGATGCAGAAAGGGATAAAGATCTCAGCTACTAAAGATAACGGCTTAATCGGAAGACTGGCAGGTTTTGCCGGCAGACGTACTTCAAGGATTCTATGGCCGTCTTCTCTGAAATCCAAAAACCCACCGAATTCTCTGCACCTGTAACTTCTACTGACTGTAAATGTCACGGCACCTGGAGAAGGTAACAGCTCGACCACCGTGGGCACCTCGGCTGGGCTCATCTCTGTCAAGTTTCTGTTGGAGTCTTCCTGGCAGAACGTGATGTGGCGCATGTTCTGAATGAATCTTGAACTCTTTCAGGGCGGATGCTGGTGGTCGACTTTTGTTGAAATTCAGGAGTAGAGGACAGGAATCAGCTGTAAACTGTGACAAAACTCGCCGTTATGTTTTAGTTTGACTCTCTTTGCTAGAAGGAAAAGTTAGCTTCAGTGATCTGACCTCGATTTCCTCTGCATGCCTGAGTAGCGAACAGATCTGGTGTGAGACCAAAGCGAATGGGCAAAGCAAAAGTCTCTGTGGATGATGTTTTGCGTACTGTCGTTGAATTGGACTTCTCAGATTCCGGTTTTGATGCAAGTGATCTGGAGTTGGAGATCGAAAACGAAAGTGAGGTACCAGCATCAGCTGATCGGGACGCTGAACAGGTTCATGTAACTTGATGCGTCTACAGCAACGTTAACCTGGGAGGACCACCACTTACGATGACACGAGGTACAAACCAGGTTGTGTCGCACTGTGACTGCCACCGCTGGCCCCACACAGCCGCTGCTGCCAGAAGCCGGGAACAGACACCGTTATCAACTATAGCATGCATAGCAAGAGACATTTTATGTTGATTTACTGTACAGTATGTATGAAACAATTTCAGAAAACGGAGATCTTTGGGAAAAAATATTCAGCCCTCAAAGAGTTATTACAAGTGAAGTAGGTTATTATTTGTACCTTAATTGTCTGCTCCTCTTGTGATTATTTTGCTTCTGGTGGCCGAGCTGTTTTCTCCTCCAAGGTGCCATGGCCTCTGACATTTAATATTATTAGAAATTACAGGTGCAGAGTAATCAACGGGTTTTTGGATTTCAGAGAAGACGGCCTCTGCGGGTCCTCATATTGAACCGCTTCCTTCAGTTGTCCCTTATTGCATCCTCTGGGTATCTGCCAGTCACTAAAGGTTTCTTTTAAGACTGTTTGGCAGTTGGTGTTCCACACTGCCATCTCCTGGCAGCAAACTGACTTCCCATTGGGCAAGAAGACCAGCACATTGGGTGGACTCTATGGGTGCTTTCTCTCAAGTCCGAGAACAGGCTGGTCAGTCTGCACCCGTAATTTCTGTCAGAGGCCATGTTTTAAATAGCTGTGCGTAATGAATCCTCGATTAACTGGCGATACCCGTTGTGCCATTTTAACTTGAGAACACTGAGAGGAAAACTAAAAAACTATTTTGGAACCAAAGTATAAAAATATAAAATGAAAACGGAATAAAGTAATGCTATAAGCAAACAATATGGCAAAGTGCTGCCGCTGGTCCATTTATGGCATACTGTTACCATGCCACGTAGCTTACCTTTCAGTGGCTCAGTCCTGTCCTTTCCTGTAAACACAGGCTTTACGGAAATGGGAGTGGGCTTCAATGGTGCCTTGTCCTGTGGCTGTGGGGCAGCTGGTGTGGTTCTGGGTGGTGGAGGCACTATTTCAGGAGTGGGGGGCAGAATGGCACCCGTCTGCTTCGACAGGTAGTTGAGAATATCTTCTTTAAGGATGCGGCCATCCTTGCCACTGCCGACCACTTCGCTCAGCTTAATCTGTGAAGGAAATAAGAAAAGATCACGTGAGCGGCCATTTCGATTTCACTTTACTGATTTGATATTTTTCAAATAGGGTGGCACGGTGGTGCAGTGGGTAGCGCTGCTGCCTCGCCGTTAGGAGACCCAGGTTTGCTTCCTGAGTCCTCCCCGTGTCTGCGTGGGTTTCCTTCCACCGTCCAAAGACATGCAGGTTAGGTGCATTGGCGATTCTAAATTGTCCCTAGTGTGTGATTGTGCCCTGCGGTGGGCTGGTGCCCAGCCTGGGGTTTGTTTCCTGCCTTGTTCCCTGTGTTGGCTGGGATTGGCTCCAGCAGTCCCCCGTAACCCTGTAGATAGCATATAGCAGGTTGGATAATGGATGGATATTTTTGAAATACCCATTTGAGTGAATTGATTTAAAAAAAAAAAAACAAACCTTTGAATGAACTGCACAATACATTATTATATTTATTGAATTATATATTCAACATGCTGGTAATTTGTGTTGTGTAAAATTGTGCTGTCTCAGACCCCATAGCAACAACATTAAAAGCACCTGCCGAATATTGTGTAGGTCCCCCTCGTGCCAACCCGTTGAGGCATTGACTCCACAAGACCTCTGAAGGTGTCCTAACCCGGAGACGTTAGCAGCAGATCCTTTAGGTCTTGTCATTTTTGAGGTGGGGTCTCCATGGATCGGACTTGTTCTTCCAGCGCATCCCAAAGATGCTGATGAAGTTGGAACACCCTGAACTCTTTGTCGTGTTCTTCAAACCATTCCTTAACATTTTCTGGAGTGTCTCAAGTGCGTTATCATGAAGGGGCATATCATACATGGTCTGCAGTAACCTTTAGGTAGGTGGCACGTGTCAAAGGTAACATCAGCATGAGTGTCAGATCCCAAGGTTTCCCTGCAGAACATCACACTGCCTCGGTCAGCTTGCCTTCATCCCACAGCACATCCTGTTGTAATCTCTTACCCTGGTAAATGACGCACACACACCTGGCCATCCACATGATCTAAAAGAAGGCTACCTTCTTCCATTGCTCCCTGGCTCACTTCTGATGTTCACACGTCCATTATAGGCAGTCCAGGAGGTGGATAAGGGTCAGCATGGGCACACTGACTGGTCTGTGCCAGCGTAGCAAGCTGTGTGATGCACCAGGTGTTCTGACACTTTTCTCTCACGGCCACATTAGGTGTTCCAGCAGTTTGTGCTACAGTAGCTCTGCTGTGGGACCGGACCAGATGGGCCAGCCTTCGCTGTCCCACACACGTCAATAAGCCTCGGCCGCACCCATGACACTGCCATTCAAGTCTGTGCAAAAAAATGAAGTACCCCTTTGGCTGTAATAGCCGTCACGTTAGCATTTCCCAATGACCATCTTAAGTTTTGTTCAGCTGTGTGATGAAATTTGAGAAAGTCCTGCTTACACATCCTCTGTCAAATCCTCCCACAGCTTCACAATGAGTTTTAGACACGGGCTTTGAACTCCCCATTTTGTCTTTCCTTTCAACTGTTCCTTGTTGGAATAAAGGAGTGGTGTGGTGGCAGATTGGTGGCCCCGAGGCTAGAGATCTGTGCTGGCTATTGGAAGGTTGCCGGTTCGAATCCCGTAAAATGCCAAAAGTGACTCTACTCCGTTGGGCCCCTTAAGCGAGACCCTTAACCTGGGTATGACGTTAATCTGCATGTCGGCCCTCTAACCTGCAGGGAAAAACCTGGGGGTTGGTGGCACAAATGGCACTCCAGCCACCATAAAAAACCTGAACTAGTGTGGTGCTGAGGTGTCACCCATCGCATGGCTGCACTCGGGTCGTAATTTGGGGTCCCGAGTTGGTTTGTCATGTGGGGGTCCTAACCTCCCTCCCGCTCTTGTTGGATTGACTGGTATGTTTAGGGTTATTTTCATGCTGCAAGAGCTTAAATCCTCCGACAGATGGTCTCAATTTATCCTAAAGCACCCTCTGGTACAATAAAGAATTCATAATGGACTCTGTCATGGTGTGCTGCCCAAGCCCTCATGCAGCAAAGCTGCACATTTCCACCGCCAAGCTTTACAGCTGGTATCAAGTTCTTCTGGTCAAATGTTGTCTTTGCTTTTCACCAGGCATGTCTTCTGGTACTGTGGCCGAATAACCGTCTTATGTTTTCTCTTCAGAGCACAATGCTCTAGGGGTCCTGGACCTTGCCTGGGTGTTTATGGGCAGACTTTAGTCTTGTCCTGATGTTATTTCTGCTTTCCTCCCATGTAGATCTAACTCATGCAGCCTCTTTCTAATGGCAGACTCGTGCACTTTGACAACACCAGTGACAACAGCTACCTGGAGGTCCCACGATGAAATCCTGGGGTTCTTAAGAGACAACATTCTGCATCTTGGGCTAAACTTACTGTGTGTGGGGGTTTGGTTTGGCCAAGGTGGCCATGGTTTGAAATCTTCTCCATTTGCAGATGATCTTGCTGACAGCGGACTGGTTGATCTCCAGTTGTTTAGAGACCTCCCAGACTCCTAGGCATCTAGAACCTTCCTGTGATCTCGGAATGATGATAATACACGCTTCAACCCAAACTAAATGGCTGAGGTTTAAATAAGACGAGCTCATTGAAGGTTCTCTGTGATGATGTTCTGGTCATCTGCACCCGATTCTACATCAAGTTGTGGTATTTGAGGTACTGACAAAGGGAGGGGTGGACTTAGGCCGGGTTTATACTTCACGCGACGTGACGCATGCTCCAGCGGCCACTCAAATGTTTACTGTTTATAGCTGCGTGCGTACTTTACGTAAATCTGGAGGAATCCACCAGGAGGCAGTGTGAGATATCATCACGGTGAGAACAGGTTCGGCTTCGCTGTGTTGTGATTTGTCTGGAACAGCCATTAAATTCTGATGACACCTTACCACAATATCTCTGAAAAAAGGATGTTTAATGATTACATCCATCAATCCAGGGATGTGTCCATTCCAGCATGCATTGGGCACGAGGCAGAAACGCTCCTTGGACGGGGCATCACCTCATCGCATTGTGAATACAAGCACTCACATACACACTGGCGTCATTTTAGTGTCACCAAAAATGCATATCTTTGGAAGGAAACCGGAGTCCGCTGTGGAAACCCGGCAGGAAAAACATGTCAACTCCAGGCAGGGAATGCCAGGGACGGGACTCCCGGCGAGAGAGCAGCGCTACCGCTCTGCCACCGCGTCACCCCCTTGTGTGTGATTATTAACAGTATTCATTATTTAAACGAAATGAATGATTTATCTGTAAAATGTAACATACATACTTTAACGCATTTCATCATGAAAGCGATATCAAGTATAACTTTTTTTTTTTTTTTTTTATTAATTTTATTGCAATCCATACAAAGCAATCAAGTTTTTACAAAAAGAAAAATTAAGTTACGAACAGATCGATCCCCACCCCTGAGAGAGAGAGAGCAAGCCAAACGGCGTGAAATTTAAGGCTTGTAAAAATAACTAAATTAATAAATTCTCTGTGCTTTATGAGCTTATTTTAAAATATTACTGATGAGATCCTGACAGGTTTTGAAAAAAGTCCTCTAACTGAGTATTTGATTTTTTCCAATTTCAAATAATATAACACATTGGTTTCCCACTGACTTAAAAGAGGAGAGTTTGGGTTCTTCCAGTTTATCAGAATAAGTCTGCGTGCCAAAAGTGTAGTGAAGGCAATCAGAGTTTGTTTGTCCTTCTCCACTTTAAGCCCCTCTGAAGAACCCCAAACACAGCTGTTAGTGGGTTTGGAGGGATTGGGAGACCAAGGCTGTCTGAAAGGTAATTCAAAATTTTTGTTCAGAATAATGTTAATTTGGTGCATGCGGCCCAAAACACGTGACCTAGTGAGGCTGGGACTTGATTGCAACGTTCGCAGGTTGGATCTCGCCCTGGAAACATTTTGGAGAGTTGTAGTCGAGACAGATGTGCTCGATATATAATTTTGAGTTGTATGATTGTATGCTTTGTGCATATGGAGCTCGAGTGAATTCTCTGCACTGCTACTTTCCACTCCTTTTCTGATGTATTAATTGAGAGATCTTTTTCCCAGTGTCCTCTCGGATCTTTGAAAGGGAGGGATTGTAAAATGATTTTATATATTGTAGAGATGGAGTCTAGGTCCTTGAGATTGAGCAATATTTTTTCCAGCATGGATGAGGGTGCAAGATGAGGAATAAATCTAAGTATTCTAAATGTGCAGAGAGTTGAAATATCAGACATTTAATGTGTTCTGTGTGACGATTGCTGCTGTCAGGTCGAGAGGAAGGCACAAAAGATGGTACGTGAGCCTTTTAAAACGTATCGTGTCATTACGATGAGGAATATGCGACGCTTGAATACCAAAGCACCACGAATACATCTGTATGTCGGCATTTTGTTTCACCACATCGAGCCATTCATCAAACATCGAAGCGCACACATCGATCTCGTAGGATCCGCATAGACTTGGCTCTCTGCCACATGTAGATAGTAAACAGAGACTCTGACGTCACACTCCAACGTTTGGCACACTGCACCCCTCAACATTTTGCTGGTCCTGCAACTTGCGCATGCGTCGCGTTCATTTCCGAGGACCTGCTCAGAGGACGCGTCAAATGAACGCTGGGAACGCGTGGCAGCCCCGATACGGGCGCGTCCACGTTCTGAGCGTGAAGTATAAACGAGCCCTTGTGTCTTCCACATGTGGAATTAGCATTTAGGTTTATTTAAATTATACAATGGACTACACAATGTAAATGTGGCATTATGTTTGCTAGATCACCTTTATATAAAGATACTGCTTGAGTGAAGATGAAATCTGGGCATGTCCACATATGTTAAAAAAGAAAAAAAAAAAACATTTCATGGGGTGAATTTACTCCTTCTTCACTCCTCCAGCTGCACCTCACATTGCACCCTTGAACACAAGAACTGCTGTTAACGTGATACGAACTGGCGGCCAGTCTATTCCTAGACAGAACGCTCAGGTGAAAGGTTGCTGCTGTTGTACAATTTGCAAGATGGACGCCTCTACAGCAGGTCATATGAACCTGAGCTTACATTCTCTGCTTATCAGACCTCTATGGGGAATGTGCATTAACTGTCCTTTACTTCCTAAAGTGATTAGCAGAGTCTTCTGCCCAGGAGGCCTTGCAGATAATCACACAAAGAATGTCCACTCCTTTGCCCAGGACAATCATTAATTCCAGTAAATTGTAAACCCCCCCCATATAAACCAAACCCAACACCCCCTCCAACCCCAAGGATGCTGCTGGGAAAAAGTGAAGAACAAGCCCACATTCTTATGACTGTTGCCAGGCTGAGCCATGTAGGTCAACAGCATCCTGAACCCACTTCACGGTCAACAGGCCTCTTGGCAGCCACCATGGCAACTCCAGCAACCAGCTAAGAAATGTTTTATTCTTTGCTGTTTCTCCGAAAATGCCATTAATTGGCTCACATAAACATAAACAAAAGGATTTCTTTCTGACTTCAGCTGTGGAATGAGGAGCGTCTCTGCCTGTCACACATCCTTCCCAAGATAGCAGCCTAGCAACGCCACGGGAGGTTTACAACCTTCGTACACAGAACGGAAAAAGGGGGGAGACTGGGAGGGAGGATGGCCTGGGATCGCAGTACTTACATTATTCTCCATGGCGAGACGTCTGACCGCTGGGGTTGCCAGTGTCTTCTGGCCCTTGATCTCTTGGTGGGTGTGCTCCTCGTGGGAAACAGCAGGGGTTTCAACAACATCCTCCTCCAAAATACCATCTGCATGGAAAAGATAGAAAATGAAGGTAAGCACGGACACAGCTGCTTGGCGAGTCACGTTCAGGCTCAAGAGAATAGGCAAGAACACATTAGATCAAAAGACAAAACGCCTCATCTGCAAGGATGGGCCTGGCTGGAGTCACCTTTCATGCGCAGGTCATCTGTAACGGTGAAGGTCCACTAGGACTCCTTGGCCTATTTACACGTCCTGAGACGACTCTATGAGATGTCTACTATGATAACGGGGACACTGAGCAGTACTTTGCTCTCGATTCCCACAACCATCTGTGTGAAGATGTGCTTCCTGGGTTTCGCCTTTAAAGCCGTCCTCTTCATTTACGTTCGAGCTCTCAAGGCGGTGACTACCTAAACAGCTGAAAGGATTTTTTGAACACTAATTTTATCGATGTCTTTGAGAATGAATGTCAAGGTTAGGTCCCCAGAAAGCCTTGTCTTTGAGGAATGTAAATTGAGATATACCATATTAAATATTCTTGTACTCCACTTGTGGCACTGTGATCACTACCACCAAAGGAACGCTCTCACTCCAAATCAGAGAGACTTACATGAACGGCCAGGGTGAAGATTTGGAGCAAAAATAAATATACACTACCAGTCAAACGTTTTACAACACCTCAGTTTTTCTTAAAAATGTAATCAGTTGACATGCAATGACTGACCAAAAATGGTGAAAATGTAAGCAGTAAACTGCCAAGCGTTTAAATGTAAGGTTTAGGTTGGCAAAAACTGAAAAAAGGAAATTTCAGAATATTACAAACTAGCTGTCCCCCTCGGCTTCGCCCACGTAGTAATTAAACAGGACAAACTTTAAAAAGCAATAAGAAAATTTCAAAAACGCTTCAACGTCAAACGTTGGCCCTGTATCTGATCGTGTTCAGGTCTGACGGGAGAGCATCCTCCACGTGGGGAGAAGAGCAGGTGGCCGTGATATCTCTGCCAATGAGCAGCTACCCTCTAAAACACACGTAACTGTGGTCTCTCTCTCGAAACCGTCAAACGTTACTCCTTAACAATCTGTAGATGAAAACGTCTGTTGAACAAACAGGCATCGATAGCTAAGAGGAGGCAAGGTGCGCTCCAACATGTGGCGAGAGGGAGACTGAGTCGAACGGAGGCTGGAACGTTAGTAAGGAGGCCCCGCCCCCCTCGGCCCACAGCCTCTTCCCCGGATTAGCGCAAATAAATCAGTACTGTAAGCAAACTCTGCTACTTAGAGCGACAAGAGAAGTCACAAAATCAACCGCAATGTTCAAGCAAATTATGGACAAAAACGACCTGAATCCGTTAAGCAGTTCTCTCGTGAAAAGCAGACAGACAGACATACAGACAGACTTTTTTATTTTATATATAAAAAACGTCTGTCTGTCTTTCAAAGTAGTAACTTCCTTCTAATATCCGACATGCCTTATGGAGACAGTAGGATTTCAGCAGTGACATTAAGTTTACTGGATTAACAGAAAATATGAAATATGCATCATAACAAAATTAGACAGGTGCATAAATGTGGGCCCCCCAACAGAGATATGACATCAATACTTAGCTGAGCCTCCTTTTGCTCCTTTGAGCCTCTCGACGCTGTCCTCCTATAGCCTGTGATGAGTGTCTGGATTCTGGATGGAGGTATTTCTGACCATTCTTCATACAAAATCTCTCCAGTTCAGTTCAGTTTGATGGACAGCCTGCTTCAGATCATCCCACAGATTGTCGATGATATTCAAGTCAGGGGACTGTGACGGTCATTCCAGAACATTGGACTTCTCTCTCTGCATGAATGCCTTTGTAGATTTCCAACTGTGTTTTGGGTCATTGTCTTGTTGGAATATCCAACCCCTGCGTAACTTCAACTTTGTGACTGACGCTTGAACATTATCCTGAAGAATTTGTTGATAATGGGTTGAATTCATCCAACCCTCGACTTTAACAAGGGCCCCAGTCCCTGAACTGGCCACACAGCCCCACAGCATGATGGAACCTCCTCCAAATGTGACAGGAGGTAGCAGGTGTTTTTCTTATAATGTGGTGTTCTTCTTCCGCCATGCAAAGCGCTTTTTGTTCTGACCAAATAACTCCATTTTTGTCTCATCAGTCCAAAGCACTTTGTTCCAAAATGAAGCTGGTTTGTCTAAATGAGCATTGGCATACAACAAGTGACTCTGTTTGCGGCGCGAGTGCAGAAAGGGCTTCTTTCTCATCACCCTGCCATACAGATGTGCTGAATTGTAGAACGATGTACAGATACACCATCTGCAGTGAGATGTTCTTGCAGGTCTTTGGAGGTGATCTGTGGGTTGTCTGTATCTATTCTCACAATCCTGCCTCTACATATGCCGCTCCTGTATTTTTCTTGGCCTGCCAGACCTGAGTTGGTTTAACAGCAACTGTGCCTGTGGCCTTCCATTTCTTGATTCCATTCCTTACAGTTGAAACTGACAGTTTAAACCTCTGAGATGGCTTTTTGTAGCCTTCCCCTAAACCATGAGACTGAACAATCTTTGTTTTCAGATCTTTGGAGAGTTGCTTAGAGGATCCCATGCTGTCTGTCACTCGTCAGAGGAGAGCCAAAGGGAAGCACAACTTGCAATTGACCACCTTAAATACCTTTTACCACTCATGACTGGACACTGCTGTCTATTAAGTTCAAGGCTTTACGTGCTCATCCAACCAAGTAATCAGCATTGAGCAGTGACAGGCATTCAAATCAGCACAATGACAAGGGGACCCACATTTGTGCACAGCCAGTTTTTCACATTTGATTTAATTTCTACAACTAAATACGGCTTTACTAAAAATCTTTTTTTCGGAAAAAAAACGCAGTACTCAGATGTTCCTAGGAAATGAAAGACAAACCACTGTTATCTTTGTTGTTGAAAGGAGAGTCGATTATGATGCAGCTGAGAGGGGTTCCCAAACTTTTTCACTTGACTGTAATGGCAAGAAAACGGCAATTAACAAATGAAATGAGACCGAGCTTAATTACTCTTAGCGGTGCAGGCCTTTCATTTACAGAAACTGTATTAAAAAAAAAAAATCAAAGTGTCAGTGAGTCCAGTGGTGTCCTACACAATCCAAAGGCAATTGGAAACTGGAAGAAACTCTGATATGAAGAGATCTGGCAGAGCCAAAGTCACCAGCCAATCAGAAGACACGTTTCTGAGGGTCACCTGCTTGTGTGACAGGCGCCTCACAGCCCAACAGCTTCAAGCACAGCTCAGCAGTGCAGGCTGACAAAAGCAAATCTCAGTCTGAAGAGGAGACTTTGTGCTGCAGGTTTGACAGGCCAAGTGGCAGGAAGAAAGCCATTCATTAAAGGACACAATAGGGCCTTGCAATAGGGCTGTGGACCACTGCAGACTGGAAGAAAGTCTTATGGACTGAGGAGTCCATTTTTGAAAACTTCGGTTCATCACGGAGGTGTTTGTACGCCTTCGAGTTGATGACAGCAACCGTCAAACATGGAGGAGGAAGTGTGATGGTCTGGGGTTCTTTTGCTGGGGGCAGAGTTACTCTGGTGACTTGACTGGCATTCCGAGTCTTTTTCTTCCCTTATCTGCAGGTGACAGTAGTGTGTGCTTGTTATCGGGCCCAATAATCTACATTACTTAAACCTTGGATTATATTTCAAATCAAGGAAAATCCAGTGTGTCTCCTCAGCGTAATGCTTCAGAAATCACGTTATGAACAGCGATTACCTAAAGTGTCCTGCCTTCATCTTTCACAGTAAACTCACTGCCTGCTCAACTGGGCACCTAACACTTTTTATTTAAAAGATAAAAGGCATGTTGATGCAGTTTGGACACTGGCAGGCCTGAGAGCTCAAGAGGCTCCTCATTTATTCCTTAATGGTGTCAGCTGCTTCACATCAATCCACTCAGAGACTTAGAGAGCTGGGAAACTGAGAAGGCAGCTTAAAGAATGGGATGCAATTAATGAGAAGGGCTTACGGCAGATTAGCAGTGGGAAATGGACGGAATAATGCGACATCCAAGTGGAGGACTGCCTGGGTAATGGCACCCTCGACACAGTCCTTCTTTGTACTTTTTAGTGTGTGCCCAACCCTAACCACAACCCCTGCTAGACAAAAAACAAAAATAAGAAATGGTGCTTTAAAAGGGAGCAAAAGTTCAAATCTACACTCCATAAACTTGCCCTGCTGACACCAACAAGCATTTCATGAAAGGCAACTTGTAATAATGTATCTAATGGAAGTACAGGGGAAGAAATGCAGGTGGATGGATAAAGTAAAAGAAGATTTGAGGCAAAAGGGTCTGAATGGTGGGGTGGGGGGTGCAGGACCAAACTGTCTGGAGGAGGTTCGAGCAGGCACATCAACCAAATGCAGCGATTTTATCTTTGGCATCGCTGAAGGGGTGTCTGATTCACAAATCCATATTAAAAGTCATCACCTTCTTCTTCTTTCAGCTGCTCCTATTTAGGGGTCGCCGTCAGTACTGAAAGTACCATTTACAAATGTGAAAGAGCAATTAGAAGGAGAAAAGCCCAGGCTGGACTATTCATGTGGTGAGACAAGAAGCAGCAGCATCACAACCAGAGCTTCAGGCAGCTGGTTTGGTTTTCAGACGCTTTACTGCCAAGTCAGAAAAGTTCGATTGTTACAGCGTTCAGGTGAGCTCATTTCATATTTGGTATAGCACAGTTCATTTACCTTCTTCTCCATTCTCTAAACTTTATAATAGTCCGAATCCAAACCTGTTCATTTTCCTAATAGAAGTGCGGACTTCATCGGACATGCTGTTCAGGCTGCCATCCTTCGTGGTGAACCTGAATCTCTCTTTTAGGATTTTAGGTGCCACAACATGGATTTCGCACTATTTTCCATATCCTTTTACTGTTAATGTGGACAATGTTCCAAAAGTCTTGCAGTTGGAAGTATTTGAACCGCACAGCAACAGTCAACTTAAAAAACATGCTTACTAAAAAGTTTCTTTGCTCAATTTCTACAGGCTGAACTTGACTCGGGTTTGTTTCTAAGGCTTTGCAAGCCTGCGGTGCGCACATCATCAAGCTTTGGTAGCACGTACAGCTGCCAGCAGGTCTTCTCACACATTAAAATGAATAAAAAGCAAATATAGAAGTGTACTAACAGACGCAAATCTTTGAAATGTATTAACTGTTGGTATACTCAGCGCCTCAGCTGATATTAACAAAACTCCAGTATGTTCATGACCAGAACAGACTTAAGATGACTTTCTTATTGGCATTTGAGGATTGCTCCAAATAACTTTTAATAACACTAGGGGGCTCCACCCCCTGCTCGCTTTGCTCGCCAACCCCTGGGTTTGGTTAACCAGATATACGATTTAAAGAGATTGGTATTTTCATGGGAATTGTTACATACGCATTATTTCCACTTTTACTTTAAGACTTCAGTTAAAATAATACAGTGGCACCTCAGTATACGTCCGCTTTGGAATACGTCCAACTTGGACGCGAAAAATATTGCTTGGTATACGACTCGTGTGCTAGAACACAGTGCGCTACCATAGTTTACCTCTCTCGAGACAAACGACGACTGCCCACGAGTGTCAGTACGCCAGTTGCTAGCATTCAGTGAACAACCTGCACTATAACTCTGTGTGAATTTTCACGGGATTTTGTGTTTTTTCACGTAAATTTGAATTGATTGTTGAAAAGTGTGAAGGTGGCATGTGTATCCGGGACATGGCTGCTGCACACCATATGCCAAGAACGACGGTATCTACGATTGTGAAAAACAAAGACGTTATTAAAAAGAAAAGTGAGGTTAAATTTTCATTTATTTCATCTAATTGCTTTTGTATTTATGTATTTTAGTATTAAGCAGTGTTTAAATTATTTTATACAACCCCATCAATGTATAATATGCCAATAACAATAGGATTTTTTTTCATGGGAACGAATTAGTCATTTTCCCTTTATTTCTTATAGGAAAAATTTGTTTGGTATACGTCCTGTTTGGTATAAGTCAGAGGATCAGGAACGGATTAAGGACGTATACCGAGGTACCACTGTATTTGGAATTAACTTCTTGTCAATATCGGTTTGAATTTTGATTCCATGTTTGGATTCACATCGTGACAACACAACAAATAACTTCCTGTGAATGAATTTCGTTTCTTTCTCTCTAATAAACAAACCGACTTTTTCGAATGTTTGTCCCTGTGATTTGTTAATTGTCATAGCAAAAGCTATTCTAGCGGGAAACTGTAAACGTTTCAATACAAATGGCGTATCAAGATCTCCTTTTGTGTCTAATGTTATTCACGGAATATGTACTACATTACCTTTCTTGTTGCCTGTTAAAATTTTACGTTAGAATTGTTTGACCAATTTTTAATACAACTTTTAATAGTCCATCACTCAGACATAAATGACGCAATAACATTACGACACATCCTTCTTTAAACAGTAATTCGTGTTAACGGATAGTAGACGGTGTTAACGGTTGTAGATACTCTACGGGATATTGTAAGTTGATGTTTTCATCTTCTGCATCATCACCAACTGGTTCAGCATAGTCTATTGATACGCATTTAATCAATTTGCCATGTAACCGATCGACAATTTTCACGTTAATTCGTGTGACTTCGTTTCTTGCTGCAATATTTAAATGAATGGGTGATTCTAAACTCGATCTTCGTAAGTGTGTGTGTGTTCATAAGTAATCCCATTAATGGATTGGTGTCTGTCCAGGTTAAGTGCCGGAATGAACCTGATGACCGTAGTCTTGTTTGAAAATAGTTGTAAGTATGGCGTGACTTGAAAGAATCTCACGGCAAAAGTCTCCGTCTCGCATGACTTGCTTCCAAAGGTTTTAAGTATGGCGTGACGGGAAAGAATTTCATGGTAAGTCTACATCTCGTGGGACTTCCTTCCAAAAAGTCTCTTCAAAAAGTTTCATCTCGTCCCAAGATTTTTTTATTATAATAGAAAGATGTTTTATAATTAAACTATTTCTTTGGACATGTGTTTTAAATTCCATGTTTGTCATTAACACATGTAATAGATCCCACACTTAGACTTTATGGGACTCACCGTAGGAGACATTATTGACAATCTGACCCATCACAAAAAACATCTGCCCATCCCGATCAAGTAAGTGCACTGAAATGGCCACCATAGTAAAAAATAATAATAATAATAAACTGTGTATTACGAGCAGCAGACATCACACAGATTGACATGTTGGCAGTGAAGTACAGGTTGACCGCTCTTGTAGTAATAACTGGCCACAGAGCACCTTATTACTTTAAAATGGTTAATCAAATGAACATCTTTTTGCTTAAAAAGGACCAACCAAACACACATCACTTAAACACGCAAAAAAACAGACTTGCTATCTGATGCTCAATCACGGTCCTGGGGGGCCGCAGTGGCTGCAGGTTTTTGCTCCAACCCAATTCCAGTGACACTTCTGCTTCACTTTAGTTGTCTCGCACGTTAAGATTTTGAACCCTTAATGCTTATTTTAGTCTCAAACAGCCGTATTCTCGGTTTTTAATTTGCTCCTAATTAGCAATGACATGCAAATGACAAAAGACACCAGCAGCATTTCTCCATTGAGCCTGTTACCATTTACACCCCTGTGTGTATTCATCATGCACCATTGGGTTTAATGAAATACTTGGAAGGAAAGTGAAGAGAAAAAAGTGAAGGACTGAGAATTACTCCGCCATTTTAGCCTTCAAATCATTTGGATGAGATCCTTAGAAAGGGGAAGAAAATCTAAGATATGAGAATGAGCTGACATAGCAGAGTTAAAGCACAAACAAGCCCATGAAATTAAAGTATTGGCAAGAAGTGCTTTCTAATTAAGCAACCGGGTGAGAACAAAAAACCTGCAGCCACTGCGGCCCTCCAGGGCTGTGACTGAGGACCCCTGTCTTACGCAGTTATTGATGCTTCATTTCCATTAAAATCCTAAAGTCACACATAATGTGTTTAGGAGAATTAGAGCAGTAGGGTGTTGCTCCGTGTTTGCTATTATGGAAGCGATGACAAGTCAAGCAAACCAACACCTCTTATTGGCTAACTGAACCAATTACAATATGCAGACTTTCTTGCCTGAAGAGGGGGCCTGAGTTGCCTTGAAACCTTACATCAGTGTTTTTCAACCGGGGTTCCTCCAAAAAAGTCCCATGATATAGGACATACTGGTGGATAATTGCACAGGGTTCCACGAGCAAGGTAACCATTCGCGCAGGGTTCCACTCCAGCGAAAAGGTTGAAAAACACTGCCTTACATATCGTAATCTTTTTAGTTGGCCAATAAAAGCCTTCATTTTGCTCGACTTCTCGTGAGAATTACAGGAAAGAGTAAATTTCCCGAGTACTGCATGCATTTCCTGCAATGGACTAGCACAGGGATGGGCAGCGTCGGTCCTGGAGGGCCGCAGGTTTTTGTTCCAACCCAGTTTCTTAATGAGAAGTCAATTATTGCTGATGAAGCACTTGTGGCTCCATTTTAGTGGTCTCACTTGTTTAGGTTCCCCACCCTTACTTGCTTATTTCAGCCTTGAACAGCTGCAGTCACTGTTTATTAATGGCTTCTTATTAGCCACACGATGCAAATGACAAAGGAGTCAGCAGTTCTCCATCTAACTTGTTTCCGTTTACACCTGTGGGGATTCATCCTGCACTAAATAAAACACTTAATATGACAGACTGACAATTATGTATTTTAGGCTTCAAATCATTTGGATGATATCCTTGGAAAGGGAAAACTACAATATAAGAACCTGGCATTGCAGACTAACAAGCCATACAATTAAAAAAGGTCTGAGAGGTCTTGGCAAGGATTGGTTTCTAATTAGGCAATTGGGTTGGAATGAAAACCACTGCAGCCCTCCAGGACTGACATTGCCCACCCTTGGCCTAGCATGTCATCCACAGCTGAAAATGTACCTACACTCCATGACACCGTCTGTAATGAATGAAGGTGGGGCAAAGAAAACAGACGACCCAATGGAGAGCATTACAGTCATTGATCATCCAGGAATTTGGTGACACGTCAGATGGGCTTCATGAAAAGTGACACTGCCATGTGATGAGAAATAAGGGAATATTCAGACATGTCAAGCACTTCTCAAATAGCAATTTAACTTCAGAAATGCATTTGAAAAAAATACAGGTACGGTGTGAGTGGTGACAGGGGTCTTTAAAAGCTCTGAGGGTGGCAGTGAGTGAAAAGAAAAAATATTAAATAAATAACAGCCCCCCAGTGTCAGCCATAAAAATGCTAAGTATGCGTAAGCCAAGTGGTCATGAATGAGACATCTTGTGCCATAAAGTCAAAAACAGGCCCTGCCCAAGAGGCCATAATACCTTTCACGGCGTCCGTTTCAATGTCTACCAGCGGCTTCCCCACGAAGGCTGTGTCGTCGACGCTGTAATAAAGCTTTTTAATCACGCCGTCGTAACGGCTGGTGATGGTGACAGATGCTTTATCGCTTTGAACTTCACAGATGCTGTCAAACTGGGACACAGTATCACCTTCTTTCACGTACCTGCCAATCAGAGAAACAATACAAGTCAGTAGTAAGTCAGGACGACGTCTCTGATGAAGACCTGACAGCATCAACGTGAACACAATGACCGGCACACAGTGAATAACAGAAGGTGGATCAACCTGATTAAGTGGAATAAAATATCCTGAGGCTCGGCAAATTCAGTTTTTGAGAGCTGAATATTTTTTCCAAAAAACTCACTTTTCTGGAAAGCACACAAAGCAATGGTCTCACACCTAAGTCAACATAAAACGTCTGTTGCTACGTGCTGCTCAGCATCTCTGGCGGCAGTGGCTGTGTGGGGGCACCCAGAAATGCACGGTGGGCCAGCTTCCCGACTGTCTTCGCACAGCAGGTGGGTGATGATGGCGGTTGCAGTGTGACGCAATATGGTTTGTGCCTCTCGTCATCATAAGTGGTGGTCCTCCCAAGCAAACATTGCTGTAAGCACATCAGCTACACGATCAGCTGGGGACCGATCGAGATGATGCTGGTACATCAATTTCGTTTTTGATATTGTTATACTACGCTAACAAGGGACAGTCACCATGTGTTCATCTCATGAGCTCCCTAATGGTAAAAGGACTGTTTACTTTCTGTTCCAGTAAGAAAAAACTTGAAGCAGTCACACTTTGTTCAGACGGATCTGCAAAGTTACCAAGAAAAAGACTTTGTTAACAGACCACTGGGTTGGACAAGTCATATATATATATATATAGCAAGCCTAGGAATATACTTGAAACTATTATAAGAAGGGCTCAAAGGTATGAGGATATGCAGGATTTATCAATGATGTGAACTTGTAAATTGTTAACTTAGAATAGAAACATCTGATAGTGAAGTTGGGGAGGATAACAGATAGTGAATGAACAATTATGCAATAATACTAGTTAAGAACAATTAATAATCATAGCAATGAAGCTAGAATAGCATCTGAGTTATGTTACAACTATTGTAACTCATAAAGGGATCAGACACCAAAGGGTGGGGCACATCTAGCAACATATTGAAGCTAGAAATGATAGGAGTGCCAAAGAATAGTAATCCATCAAGATGCTATATAGGATTATAATATAATCTGATGCTATGACACCCACTGCATGAATTCAGTAATATGTAGACACAACACAGACTATGTAAGAAATAACAGGGCAAAAATCTCCACTAACACCATTGATGAGATACATTGATCACTACTTGATAACAGCATGTTAAATGTAACTGTTTGTCCATGTTTACGCTGGTTTTAGATGAATGGTACAGAAGCTATAGTGCTACTACATCTTACATGTCCACAAATGACTTGAAATGTCTACACTGTGACGGGGGATCAAGTACCTTTTGCTTTGTGGATATAACTTTCAAGTATTGTTTTTGTCACAGATCCAGTGACAAAGGGTGGCTTGTTATACTACATTTTTCTTTATGTCACTATATCTGGACAATACCGTTATGAGTTTTATTCACATGTGCATGTTAAATTTGGCACACAGGGGCTCAGCAGTTAGAATTGCTAGCCAAACATTGGATTAGATAGCCAAAGACAGCTGGAGGCTTGTATAGTCAGCTTAAACACAGGATAGTGTATTCCTGTCCTCTGTCAGCACAAAATCTTCTTTCCTTATTGGGAGAATGAGAAACGGCATGTAAGCACTATGATATTTCTGTATTTTGTGGAGGAGGAATTCAGCCCTTGTTTGGAGACAGAGAAGACCAGCAAGTTGAAGAAGGACATTATAAAAGGCTTGGACAGCAGCCAGACCCTTGGAGGCGGTGTCGACAAAGTTCGAAAAACCTCCCAGCGTGGGGACGAGAAAATGGCAGGCTGTGTTGATCCAGATTTCCCACCTGGATAGAGTCTGTCCATATGCCTCCCCGTCTGTAACCGCGTTAACCGTCAGTAAATATAAGCTAAAAGATATTTTTTCTCATGTGATTCTTGTACCGCCGTAATCACGATGGGAGGGATATCGCCTTTTCTGGTATATTACGATATTGTTTAATTATTTAATATGCCACAATTTCAAAAGAACACATTTCCAAGAGAGCTAATGCCTCTTCAGGAAACAGATATCCATCTCCAGATCACTTGTATCAAACTCAGGGTCCGACAGGTCAGAGCCCTCCGGGGTCCGTCTGGTCAGAGCCCATTCAACAAAATTACGTAAAATGTCCGTGGAGTATTTTGCTTTGGTCTCTCGCCAGATGTCGGTGCCATTTTCGAGGTTGTATACTCTTCACTACTCATGCACGCGTAGGGAATCGAGGTTCAATCAGCAAAGCTACGTAAGTTTCCTTCTAGCAAAGAGAGTCGAACTAAAACATAAGGGTGAGTTTTGTTGCAGTTTATAGCTGATTACCGTCCTCTACTCCTGAATTTTGACAAAAGTCAACATCAGCCCTGAAAGAGTTAAATATGAAATGACCAGAAGCAAAACTCCCAGTAAGTCTCTCGTGTTACGGACCTCCAAATGAAACTGACAAGTCCCAAGGATTCAATATCGACTGATTCTTAAACCAACATCGGATTACTAGCTGAACCATTAAAAGAAACTGTCAAGCACTCAGAAATCAGCTTCTCAAACCTTGAATTGCTGCTTCGGTTACTCAAAAAACATGAAAAAAGTTAAACCCTTTATTAGGCATTAATAAATTGACCTTTCGCAATAAAATGTGAAATATATATACGTGTGTTTGTTTTTTTTTTCCTTCCTTTCCACTGTGAAGGCAAACAGGATGTTTTGGAACATCTGCCACTGGACATGAAGCCTCTGCGCCCTTTGCTTTTCATGTGACTCAATTTGGTCACTAAGGGAACTCCCTGGTGGCAAATTAAGCACTTATTAAACAGTGTTGGGACATAAAATTGAAAAAGAAAAAAAAGAATAATAAAACCCAAGAGAATGGCAATGTCTTCCGGAGACAAAGAGCAACACGTTAATGAAAGCGCAAACATTCAGAGCGGCCGGCCGAGTGGTGAACAATGAAAGTGCAAGAACTGCACGGCACTTGAAAGGCTGAATGCAAATTAAACAATCAGGCTAATCAACAAAGGAAAAAGGAAAAACAACGTGGTTACTGCTCTGGGGTTGAGGCACAAGGGCGTCATTTTAAAGAATATCTCCAATGTCTTACAAAAAAAAAAAAAAGAACTTAAATCTGTGCATTCTGGTCAATAGATGAAGTTAATCTGTAGTTTTAATTATTTCCTGAGCTAATGGGCCCCTGCTTATAATGAAAGAAACTGCTTGCAATAAACGGCGTGCACTCAACACCTCTGTCTGCACTTCTGATAATCGGTTCCTGCAACGTAATACGCATCATTAAAGAACGCTACATGACAAAAGCATCAACACTGGACGGCAGAATTTTAGTGGAGGAATTCTTTTAGAATCGCCAAGTCTTTTTTTTTTTTTTTTTTTAATCTAACGTTGGCTCGCTCCATTTCGACAAATGTCAGCATATTGTAATATGGAATAAAAGAGGTAACTTAGTTGCACTGCGGTGGGCTGGCGCCCTGCCCGGGGTTTGTTCCTGCCTTGCGCCCTGTGCTAGCTGGGATTGGCTAGAGCAGACCCCTGTGACCCTGTGGTAGGATTGGACAATGATTGACTGACTGACTTAGCTGCAATCTTATAAAATAACCATATTTCATCTACAATTGCCTAGCAACCATTTATCATTGCTTTGCTTTTGAACGTTTCCTGACATGAAACCATACATTTAAAGTTATGATTTATATTGTTCGTCAACGTTGTATAAACTGACCGGGAGTGGGAGCGGGCGCTGTCTGCACAGTCGTGTTCCATTAAGGGGTCCTGCTGTGCTCTTCTCCATCAGCACGGACTCTCGCACGTTAACCCTGAGCCGAGCCTTTGCCCTTTCAAGAGCCGATTCCTGTGTCAGTACGACACTAACGTGTTGCTCCAGTTAAAAAGGCACAGCATAAACGTGATGTACTCATCAGACTTAAAAGCGTCGGCTTCAAACAGAAGTGCCACAATGGTGTATACCAGGGGTGTCCAACTCCAGTCCTGGTGGGCCGCAGTGGCTACAGGCTTTCATTCTGACCATCTTCTTAATTAGTGAGCAGTTTGTGCTGCTAATTAACTTGGCTTGCCTTCGTTTTAATTGACGCGACTCAAACCCCTTTAGCTCTTTGTTTTTACTTAATGAGCAGCCAAACGATAATGAGACACAAAACAAGCTGCCACATGACCAGCTAACTTGAAAATAAAGGTGAAGGTTTCGGTCATGTCGGTCTGCTCAGGTCACCAAAACATCTTGACAGTGACCTGAAAATCAACAGTCTGCTATGGTAGAACGAGAGCAGCAACAAGTCACGATATTCAAAAACGACTTTAATTAACAGCAGAAATTGGCCTCTTATGAAGAAACTGGTTGGAGTGAAAATTCCATTTAGCTGGTCATCTCTCAGCTCGTTTCAAGTCTCATTTCTGTTTGGCTGCCATTTAATGAAGAAACAAATCAATTCAGAGGACTGAATCCTTAAAAACAGGGCTATTAAAATGAAGGGAAAAAGGAGTTCATTAGCACTGGTCACTGGTCACTGATTCGGAAAAGGGTTAGAATGAAAACCTGCAGCCACTGCGCCCCACCAGGACCGGAGTTGGACACCGCTGGTGTATACAAACACGGCCTCTGATCTCTCTTGATGGTTTCATCGGTTATCTTCACTATATTTCATCAGTGGCAAAGCCGTTGAGACACCAGCCAGGATGGCAATGTTTAGAATCTGATCCCAGAGGAGTACCACTGAAGCTCTTCTGCCACCGTTTGTTACTCAGAAGACAGTTGACCCATCAATGACGCCACCCAGAAGAAAAAAAAAAAGCAGAATTGTGCTCCGATTGTGCCTGCTTTTCTTTATAATCATTTGCATGCCCCAAGTACTCGAATATCTTAGCTGATGTGTCATGGCACTAACACCGTTCACTCATTTCTGCAATTTAAAATTATGTAATTCCTGCACTGTATAATATTCTCAGACCTTCTTAGTCAGAGTCCTGGGGACAGAAGGTGGCACAAGGCAGTGGCACAAGGCAGTAACAGGCCCTGGACAGGGCGTCTGCCCACTAACACTTCTATGATCGCTGCCTCTGAATGAAATGCTGCTGGTTTTCAAGTACTACAATTGAGTGACTGTGTAAAGAGTTAAAGTGTAAGAACTGGACTGCACTTGAAAAGCTGAATTCAAGTTAAATAATAAGATTAATAAACAAAGAAAAAGCAAAACAAAGCTGTTTACGCCTCTGAATGTTGAGGCACAAGAGCATCGTTATTTTAGAACATCTCCACCTAGTGGTTAAAAAAGAAACATCAAGGATTTCTAATGGGACCACTTCTATTTCTGAGATTTCTTTATTTGATATACAGTGCTTAGTTAATCCCCGAGAGGAAATTGTCCTTTTCGTATGACCCGTCCATGCTGTAATGAGTTGGATAGTGTAGCATCTTTATTTATTTGAGGATAAGAATTTGGATTGCAAAGAGCAAAAATTGCAATTTACGAAGTGCTTTCCATCTTTCTATGTCTTTCTTCCTCTTCAAACCCGGTCACGTCACCGCCCAATATCTAGCCTGACCGTGTGACTTTTCAGTTTGGCTGTGACGTGACACCAATGGGGTCAGGAGGGAGGAGCGGGGAACGTGGTAGTCCGAAGGAGGAATAGGAATCGAGAAAAGCGGCGTGGGGGTGTATGGGAGGCCGCAGCCAGTGTGGGCAAGGGTTTGGAAGAGGAGGAATAGGAATCGAGAAATGCTGTGTGGGCCGTGTGTGGAGGGGGACCAGGCTTGAAGAGGAAGCAGGATGAACCAGAAGAGAAATATATATAAGAGATTATATAAATAAGAGATTATTGAGTGCAAACTGATCGCTATCCAAAATTCTGAAACAATCTTCATTCCCAGAATCTCTCTCCTTCCTTCTGACACCAATCTCCCTTTTAAATTTAAACGCACACAATTCCCACTCAGACTCGCCTTCTCCATGACTATCAACAAGTCCCGAGGACAAACGTTTGCAAAGATCTGCGTTAATCTACAACAGCCAGTCTTCAGCCACGGTCAGCTGCACGTGGCTTTTTCTAGGGTTAGATCTTTCGACTCATTATCAGCAAAACCACGTCTTTCAAGAAGTATTTCTTTCGTCTTGATTTCTGAATGGCGGGCGTCGGCTAGTATAAATTGTTTCATCTGCTGAGACACAAGTCAAACATCTAAGCATGTAACTTTAAACTGGCATTCATTATTAAAGGTGTTATATAAATATAGTTTCTTCTGAAAGTAACATTTCATTTCAAAGAAATGTTAATTAAAAAAGCAAAATATACAATACGCATATACATCCCAAAGCTGCCTGTTCAATGCATGACCCTAAGCAAGTCCCATAAACAAGACAGACATCTTGGAAAAAGGCTACAGCCTCTCAGACCCAGAATCCTGAGTTTGAATTTCATGTCCGTGTGTGTGTGTGTGTGTGTGATCTCAGTCCACAAAAATGGGACAGTCTGGTTTGACTAGAAATTCCAAATTGTATCCCCATGTGAGCAAGTGAGTCCAATAATGGACTGGTGCCACGTCCAGGGTTTGTTCCTGCCTTGTTCTCGATGCTTTTAGGACAGATATGGCCTCCCACAAAGCTGAATTAAGTTTGTTGAAGACTGTCGCGTTATTATAATTATACGGTGCCAATAAAAAGTATTTACCCCTTGGATGTTTTCACATTGTATTACTATAAAACTTTGGACCATTTGGATTTTTGTCACTGATCAATGGTAAAAGACTCTTTCACGTCAAAGTGAAAACAGATCTCTGCAAAGTGTTCTAAATTCATCACAAATATAAAAAAAGTTAACAGCTCGAGTCTCTCTGCTCGTCTCTCTCCTCCAGCTCGGCCATTTTCCCCCTTCTTCTTTGCTCTGTCAGGTGTCATGGTCATTGTGAGTAAACAGAGCTTTGTCAACTCCAGCCACAAATTCTCATATGGACTGAGATCCTGACTCCGACTCCGCCATTTTAGGACATTTACGTTGATTGTTTTGGAAGCCATTCCTGTGTAGCATTTGACTTTCTGCTTGTGCTCGTTGTCTTGCTGGTCTTCTCCTAAGGTGCAGCTTTCTCGCTGTCTTCATCAGGTTTTCCTATTTTTTTTCCATCATTCACTTTAACCTCCACCTTCACAAGCCTAACAGATCCTGCCACATACACACTTGCTTCATGTTGGAGATGGTGCGTTTTTGATAATGTGCACTGTTCAAACATGGCATTTAATCTGATGGCCAGAAAGCTCAGTTTTGGTCTCATCAGACCACAGAATCTCCTTCCAGCTGACGTGAGAGTCTGGCAAGGGCTTTGTGCCGAGATGTTCTGTACATTTTGTCTCTTTTCCACTCTCCCATAAAGTGGCGACTGATGAAGTGTTGCCTGCACAGCCTGTCCAATGTCAGCTGCTGTAGCTTGGGACTCCTTCCGAGTTCCCAGATGTCTCCTACTGGTCTCTCCCACTCGTTGGTCTGCTCCAGCAGATTCTTTCCATTTCTTCATCACTGATTTAACTGGATATTTTGGCGACTTGTGTATTTCGTGGTCTCCATCCCCTGACATGTGCTTTTCGTGGAGCTGCTCATTGAGTTCTTTTTGTCTTTGTTGTGCAGGTCAGGCAGCCATACGGACTCATCTCAAGCTGGCCCTTCAAGACACAGGACAGGCGACTGAGCTAATGATGGGACCTCTGAAACCAACTGGCTAGATCAGGGGTGTCATATTAAAGGCGGCGGCGGGATACGTACGTGATCAATTATTGTGTTTTATATTTGTAATAAATTCGGACCACTTTGCAGAGATGTGTTTGTTTTGTTTTACTTTCACTTTAAACAGTCTTTTTCTGTTGATCAGCGTTAAAAAGGCCAAATGATATCCATTGTGATTGTTGCGTAACAATGAAATGTATGCTATCATTATAACTGTGTTATCAAGTCAAGTTGGGGAGCCTGCACTGGTACAACGCGTTGGCACACCCACCACACGGTGAAACAACTCGAGATCCCAGTTTGCAACCCCCCAGGCAGATACGCGGTCCAGTCCCACCCTCCGGAAATTGTTACAGGTGTTACGTGGGCGACCCCTTGGCCTGGTCCAGCAACTTGGGTCCCCAACAATGAAGATGTTATGTGCTGGATCACCCTCGGGGGAAACGCGCCACTTGGCCGTAGTGCCACAACCGACGCTCCCTCACAATACAGGTCATGTGCCTCATTCGGGACTCCATGAGCAACACAAAGTCAAACCAACGGGAGCCAAGGATTCTCCAAAGAGACCAAAAGAGTCCAGTCTTCGTCTCACATCACTGGATAGCGTCCATGTCTCACAAACAGGGGGCACCAGGACTCTAAAGACTTGGACCTTCGTCCTTTTGCATAGATATCGGGAGCGTCACACACCCCTTTCCAGCGACCTCATGACCCCCCCCATGCTCTCCAAATCCGTCTATTGACTTCATAGGAAGAGTCACCAGAGACATGAATGTCACTGCCGAGGTAAGTAAACCTCTCGATGAGGTCGACACTCTCTTCGCAGACAGACACACTGCCGATGGCCGTGCCTAAGAGGTCATTAAAGGCCTGACTCTTTGGTTTTTATCAGGACACTCAGACTCCTCACTCAGTCTCTCGAGCGCCCCGATCAGAGCCTCCATTGACTCTGCGAAGATCACAGCATCGTCAGCAAAGTCAAGATCCGTGAATCTTTCGTCACCGACAGATGCCCCCCAGCCACTGGACCCCACGACCTTCTCCAACACCCAGTCCATACAAGCATTGGACAGAGTAGGAGCAGAACACACCACAGAATCAACTGGGAAAAACGCACTCTGCACAGCACTCACACTACCTGCGTTATCCAATCCAGAAAATAAATGAAGTAGACTTATTACTACCAGTATCTTCTACATTTATAGGACAGGTGGTACGATAGCAGGGGCCTGGATTTGATGCCCTGCTCAGTCCTTTTTTTGGACATTTGCTAGTGAGAATTAAACGAACATGAACTGCTGTCACACGGGATAGCAGAGTCCTGCCCAGTCGCTCTCAGAACAGACTGTGCTTCCCCGGAACTATGAATGTAAAAACAAAACTTTACAGATACGATTGAGCAGGTAAATGGTGTTATACGACAATCTGAAGGCTTTAATCAACATGACACTGAAGATTTTACCAGGCGGCTGCCATTTTTATTTGTCTTACCATTCTCTTACTGTCACTTCAGTTATTCCTTCTCCGATATCCGAGAGTTTAAACTGAACAATCTGTCCGGCGGCAACTGTGAAAAAAGCAAACATCAAAAATGCAGTAATTGAACAGCGGGCTTGTGTATCAATGACACTAAATCTACCCAGAACTGGACAAACCGACAAAGAGAAATTGTTGGATGTGTTATACCTTGCTTAATGAATTGCAGGGAACGCAAGTTAAAATGCGACAAATAAAGTTATAAACTAAAATGCTTGGGCCAAACTTTTTTTAAAACTTACACTTTTATTCCGTAATTATAAAGATCAGTTTTGGTTACTGCAAAAACTTAAAAAGGCTGAAGGTCAAAAAACTAAGAGTAACAGTTTCAAATTAAAAAGGAGAACAATCATACTTAATAAATTAAATGTGAATAAAAAGTGCAAGGGAGGTTATTTCCGCCCACTTAAATTTTCTTTCCGCCCGAGACACCCAAATTGTTGAGCCGTGTTAAACCAGCAGAGAATTTCAGTGGTGTACACTTGCTTTAAAACGCACGAATTGCAGATGGAATAGAGAATACGCTCACGGCCTGACAACCTTGGATTTATCAGCCAGCAACACTCGAGTTTTCAGCCTTAATCCGTCATTTTAAGAAAGGAGCTGCCGTTGTCCAACATGCCCATGTGTGACTCTCCTTTACTGAACGGTACACATCTGTAACGGCGCTGTCTGTAAAGCACAACTCAGGGATTCCTAAATACAAAATGGCAACTGAAGCTGAACAGCATACCCTGATGATGTCCCGGTGTCATCGCACCTTAGCAGGTCAAATTCTATAGGTCTGTGACGTATACTTTCAAAATTCCACAATGTGCAGTTCTTGTATTTGCCATTTTTAGTTTTTCTTCATGCTCTGTACACATCTACTCTATACCGTATATATAAAACCCTAAGCCTAAAAGTTAAACGATTTTATGTCACCTTTTAAATCGGGCTTATTTTAAAACCTACACACATATATATATGTTTGGTATCATTCTTTTCAGAATTAATCAAACTTTAATGTGACGTTGTTAGATTTTCAGATTACGTTTTTAAATTATAAACTAGTGGAGGGCGGTATGACCAAAATTCTATATCACGGTATTTTTCAAAATTATCTCGGTTTCACGGTATTTTTTTCCCATGCATGAGTGGATGTTAACCACATTTTCCACTGCAATTACTGCAGTAGACTGGCTAAGAATAACCAATTCTACTGTCATGAGAATTGTACATCGTACATAAACTATAAAATATCAAGAACCGCGAGATGAGACTTTGTGCCAAGACATTGACAAAAAACAAAGAGTAAGACGGCTGCTGTACAGGCTTTTAAATGTTCGATGCATCGTGCAAAAGGTAAAAAAAAAACAAAAACCTGTATTTGTTTCCCATTGTATCACCGTTTAAGAGGGGGATTCGGAGGAGCGACTGCGTCTCCTTGGGGTGCGTTCAGCCCCCCTCTTCATAACACGAGCGACAGAGACGCAAAATGGCTGGCACGTAGCGCAGGCTGGGGGGTTGGCAAGTGAAGTGAGCAGGGGGCGAACCCCCTAGTGTCTCTATATACACACATATACAGTATGTAGAGTTAAAATCTCCGACTGAAAGCGACACATCTAGAAACAATATTTAATCTGTTGGGCCTTTTTAGCCCTTAGTACACCACATACTTTGATTTTTATTTTTTTGATTGACGCGTTACCATCAGGCTTGCTGATTTGTATCAGTTAATGAGTTTTACTTAATATGTTGTTTGTAAATGTATTGCTCTTTTTTAATGTTATTACTGTACATGTATGTGTTGTGCAATATTAGGCCTTAACTATAATAAGTACATAAAAATAAAATTAAAAACATATTTATTTAACCGGGTGGCACGATGGCGCAGTTAGGAGGCCGGGTTTGCTTCCAGGTCCTCCCTGCGTGGTGTTTGCATTTTCTCCCCATGTCTGTGTGGGATTCCTCCCACAGTCCAAAGACATGCAGGTTAGCTGCACTGGAGACCCTAAATTGTCCCTTGGTGTGTGTGTGTGCCCTGCCCGGCGTTTGTTTCCTGCCTTGCGTCCTGTGTTGGCTGGGATTGGCTCCAGCAGACCCCCGTCACCCCGTAGTTAGGATATAGTGGGTTGGATAATGGATGGATGGATTTATTCAACCACAATTACATGTGACAATGCTGCCTTCCTAACAATCAAATACAAATATAAACCTCCTTTCCAAAAAGGATCATTGTGTCCTACCTGTAGTTGTCCTAAAATACCGATGTGGACAGATCTTCAGCTGGGGCCGATTCAGGAGATACACACATCTGCTAAGGCGACCTCTGCTGTAGGTGCTGTAGTGGTGTGCACAGACCTGAACGATCAGACATTTTAAAAAGGTTATTGTCTGTCTGTTACTTTGTCAGTAATACATTTGTTTGTCTTTTTTCTCATTTTGTAAACTACATATCACAGTAAACACAAACTGCTTTAAGTCAAGTTACATTTATTGTGTATTGCAAAGACTAGCAAATACAAACACATAACCCCTGTCCTTACATCCTTACACTGGCTTCCAGTTAATCTTAGAGTCAATTTCAAAAATTCTCTTCCTACATATGAAGCCTGAAACGGCCGTGGCCCTGCTTACCTACCTGAACTTATCGTTACTTACAAAGCAGAGTGCACATTAAAATCTCAAGATGCCAGTCTACTAAATATTCCTAGCATTAACTGAATAGCAGTTAGGAGGTCACACTTTTATCTAGAAGGCCACAGAGCTGAGGAATCACCTGCCTGCTTACATAAGAGAAAGCTCTTTTGTCTCAGCTGTTAAATCGATCCTGCAGGCGATACTAAAATTGGAGAAACAGCAACAAAACGATTCAAGAAGACTTGGACAAGCTTCCGAACACTTGGAAAATGCAGTTTAACATACAAAAGTGCTACATGTGGGCAAAAGGAACGTCAATTATAAAAACAACATGGCAAGCACTGTCCTAAGGAAAGAAACCTCTGGGAAGGATGTAGGATTTATGTTAACACAGCATTCTCTTTGTAATGTGCAGATTCAATTAAAAGGTGAAATAAAATGCTAGGTTGTATTGTAAAAGCTGTGGAATAGAAATCAATTATTATTACTACTAATGAGACCACATCTCAAGTGTTGTATGCAGTTCTGTCCACCCTGATACAAGAAAGACATAGCAGCACTTGAAGCTGGGAAGAGGAGAGCAACCAAGTGCATGATGGGTCTTAAGGACATGTACTCCAACAGATTTAGGATTAAACCAGTTTGGTCTTGATCGGAGAAGACTGCATAGGAACCTAACCTGGGTCTTCAAAGTCCTCAAAGGCATTGATAAAGTAAATCCAGCAGAACTCTTTCCACTAAATGGTGAAGCACATACAGAGGGGACGTTCATTTAGGACTGAAGCCAGCAATCTCAAACAGTATAAAATGACACTCCATATGTCTACAGGGTGGTCCGGATCTAATTATGCAGATCCAGATCATCTGGATGACTTTGATTTATGTGGGGACGATTCCAGTTCGGAGTGAAGGCGATTCTTCATGTCGTCAGTTCGCACACTTCTCAATGGTTCGGGATTTTTCAAGTGACTTTCTATGTAATAAACTTAAGTTATAGCGTAATGAAAATTGCATAATTAGATCTGGACCATCCTATAGATTACGGATCTCCATTCTTCTGTGAAAAGCAGCAACTTTGACTCCTCTTATCCTATTAGGGCTTGAGCTCCTGGGTTCAGTTGATGTGACCAGCACAACTTCAAGTCCTTCTGATCATTTTTGCTGAAATCACTGATTGGTTTACTCTTTATCAAAATGGTGTAATTTCCTGCACAAAATATACGCCTGCAAATGATGGTATTTCAGGTCTAGAGAGGACGAGAAATTGGGGGAACCACAAAAACCTCGAAGGTCGTGAATAACTTGGCATCAAGGCAAGTCAAATGTCGAAGTTTTATTATACTGGTTAGTCAGGAGACACCAGACAAAAAAAAAACTGAAGTGATTTTAAAGCATCTTTATGAACTCAATGTTCCTCATTTGTACAAATATTATATTGGATACACCATATGTAATTAGCGGATAAATGCCGCCTTTAAAGCCGAGCAATTGAAACGTTGAAACTTACAGGCTGCGCATGCGCCGTTCTCTATTGCCGCCAGCAGTCCCTGCGCCAACTTCAATTGTTCCACTAATTTCTATGCGTTTTCTGTCCGTAATCGGTCAGTGCACAGCGAGAGAAACTCGAAAATCTAAGCAGTTACAAGCAACAGAAACCCGACTTACGTGGAAATGGAAAAGAAAATCAGTTAAGGCACCCAACTGGTAAAAGGACCTTCCCAACGTCGGAGAAGTTGCCCTCCAAAGTTAAGCCCGGCTTGTTACTGTATTTGGATTTTTTAAATTATGGATTCAATGTTTTGCATAATTTCTGATTGGGTTTATTATAAAGCTTAAACTAATTAACATACGGTCACAAAATGCCTGGGATACAGCAACTGACAGTTTATGAAAAAAAAACTTGGACACCATCCATGACGCTGTTTGCAAATGGCAAGATTATACGGGCAAACTGCGCGGTTCGGTGCATGACATTGAGAGGTCAGTTTGTAACGACACGCAGGTCTTGAATTGCTCGACTTTATAAACACCATATTGAAGGAGGATTTTCAATTTACTTTGGAAGTTCTGATCAAATCCAAGCGGTTTCAGAAAATGGATTAAAAAGACCGTTCACTGTAACTCGTTCAATTCACTTTCAGATCCCGCTGATCGCACTTCAAAGAGCCGAATCAAAGCCCAGGGAGTCGACTGCAAGGCAGGAACACATCCTGGACGGGACGCTCACTCCAAACGGGCCAGAGTATACCTTTGTTTTTTTAAGACTGTGACCTTTGTATCGCGGCTGTGTTTGTGTTTAGCTCCCCATGAACGCCACTATATAAAATATTTCTCCCTATAAAGAAAGTAACAAATGCGTGTCAATGGCTCTAAGCAGTCTTCGATCGCTTCAGGCTGAACTGCTAAAAAGAGTTTTGATTGCTGCACAAAGAAAGCACCGACTGAAACCGTCGAGATTTTTAAGGCTTATTTTTTTAATAATGAATACATACATGGTATGCGCTTTGGTAGATTTCTGGGGTGGGGTCAACACTCTGAAGTGTGTGATTTTAAGCGGTGACGTCCAGCTGCAGGAAAGAAATCGGGTCGACAAGAGACGCGCGCGGCAAGTTACGAGGAGAGTTGTAACGTCTGATCTTCCATCCACGGCGCGCTGTCGCTTTTCGTCTTTACTGTCCTATTGACTTTAACCTTCATTTAAGACCGACACCCTTCTACCCCCAATACAACAGTAAACAGAAGTCTCTCATGCAGTAACCTTACCAAGCGACTCAGAAGCCTGAATGAGCCCCTCAGTGCCGCCATCTTACTCCGGAAATGATGTAGGCAAACGCCCCCGCCGCGGAGCCAATCACAAGAAGAGGCGGAGCGTGACACCAGATTATCCGCAAGGAACCTTCAACATTCAGCAGTGAGGAAGAGACGAACCTCGGAGAGACAAAAAAAAAAAAAAAGAATGTATTGTACTACAGGTGCCGGTCATAAAATTAGAATATAATGACAAAGTTGATTTATTTCAGTAATTCCATTCAAAAAGTGAAACTTGTATATTAGATTCATTCATTACACACAGACTGATGTATTTCAAATGTTTATTTCTTTTAGTTTTGATGATTATAACTGACAACTAATGAAAGTCCCAAATTCAGTATCTCAGAAAATTAGAATATCAGTTAAGACCAATGCAAAAAAAGGATTTTTAGAAATGTTGGCCAACTGAAAGGTATGAACATGAAAATTATGAGCATGTACAGCACTCAATACTTAGTTGGGGCTCCTTTGGCCTGGATTACTGCAGCAATGCGGCGTGGCGTGGAGTCGATCAGTCTGTGACACTGCTCAGGTGTTATAAGAGCCCATGTTGCTCTGATAGTGGCCTTCAGCTCTTCTGAATTGTTGGGTCTGGTGTATTGCATCTTCCTCTTCACAATACTCCATAGATTTTCTATGGGGTTAAGGTCAGGCGAGTTTGCTGGCCAATCAAGAACAGGGATACCATGGTCCTTAAACCAGGTACTGGTAGTTTTGGCACTTTGTGCAGGTGCCAGGTCCTGTTGGAAAATGAAATCTGCATCCCCATAAAGTTCGTCAGCAGCAGGAAGCATGAAGTGCTCTAAAACTTCCTGGTAGACGGCTGCGTTGACCCTGGACCTCAGAAAACACAATGGACCAACACCAGCAGATGACATGGCACCCCAAACCATCACTGACTGTGGAAACTTTACACTGGACCTCAAGCAACGTGGATTCTGTGCCTCTATTCTGTTCCTCCAGACTCTGGGACCTTGATTTCCAAAGGAAAGGCAAAATCTACTTTCATCAGAGAACATAACTTTGGACCACTCAGCAGCAGTCCAGGCGAGACGCTTCTGATGCTGTCTCTTGTTCAAGAGTGGCTTGACACAAGGAATGTGACAGCTGAAACCCATGTCTTCATACGTCTGTGCGTGGTGGTTCTTGAAGCACTGACTCCAGCTGCAGTCCACTCTTTGTGAATCTCCCCCACAGTTTTGTGTCACAATCCTCTCCAGGGTACAAGCGGTTATCCCTATTGCTTGTCCACTTTGTTCTACCACATCTTGTCCTTCCCTTCGCCTCTCTATTAATGTGCTTGGACACAGAGCTCTGTGAACAGCCAGCCTCTTTAGCAATGCCCTTTTGTGTCTTGCCCTCCTTGTGCCAGGTGTCAATGGTCGTCTTTTGGACAACGGTCTTCCCCATGATTGTGTAGCCTACAGAACGAGACTGAGAGACCATTTAAAGGCTTCTGCAGGTGTTTGGAGTTCATTAGCTGATTAGAGTGAGTGTGGCACCAGGTGTCTTCAATATTGAACCTTCTCACAATATTCTAATTTTCTGAGATACTGAATTTGGGACTTTCATTAGTTGTCAGTTATAATCATCAAAATTCAAAGAAATAAACATTTGAAATACATCAGTCTGTGTGTAATGAATGAATCTAATATACAAGTTTCATTTTTTGAAAGGAATTACTGAAATAAATCAACTTTGTCATGATATTCTAATTTTATGACCGACACCTATATATGGCTCCACGGATTCATTGAACGGCGCCGAAATGCAGAACTTAGTGCAACTTAGTGCAGGGCTCCTTACCGCACAGCCTTAAAGCGGCATTTAGTTTGCCTATAACTCCATGGGTGACAGCAGGGCCTTCAGCTGTATAGCGAGTGCCCAGACTCTGGAATGACCTACCAAAATTAATCAGATCAGCTGACTCCATGAATTCTTTTAAAAAACGGCTCAAAACTCATCTGATCAGGAAGGCTTTTGGCTGTACTTGACTTTATTACCCTTCTCTCAGTTTATCTCTCTGTCAAGATGCTCATGTAACCTGTGTGTGTGTGTGTGTGAAGACCATCAATTATGTTATCTGTTTGGCTTTCTCTGACTTTACTATCTTAATCTTCTTTTTCTTCGGTGTCAGAGCCTGGTCCGCATTGCCGGCAGTAAGTCGAGCCCATTTCCAGTGAGAGTTGGACTCCGCCAGGGCTGCCCTTTGTCACTGATTCTGTTCATAACTTTTATGGACTGAATTTCTAGGCGCAGCCAGGGTGTTGAAGGGGTCCGGTTTGGTGGACTCAGGATTGGGTCACTGCTTTTTGCAGATGATGTTGTCCTGTTTGCTTCATCAGGCCGTGATCTTCAGCTCTCTCTTGATCAGTTCGCAGCTGAGTGTGAAGCGGCTGGGATGAGAATCAGCACCTCCAAATCCAAGACCATGGTCCTCAGCCGGAAAAGGGTGGAGTGCCCTCTCAGGGTTGGGGGAGAGATCCTGCCCCAAGTGGAGGAGTTCAAGTATCTCGGGGTCTTGTTCACGAGTGAGGGAAGAATGGAGCGTGAGATCGACAGGCGGATCGGTGCGGCGTCCTCAGTGATGCGGGCTCTGCATCGGTCTGTCGTGGTGAAAAAAGAGCTGAGCCGTAAGACAAAGCTCTCAATTTACCAGTCGATCTACGCTCCTGCCCTCACCTATGGTCATGAGCTATGGGTAGTGACGGAAAGAACAAGATCGCGAATACAAGCGGCTGAAATGAGTTTCCTCCGCAGGGTGTCTGGGCTTTCCCTTAAAGATAGGGTGAGAAGCTCAGTCATCCGGGAGGGACTCAGAGTAGAGCCGCTGCTCCTCCGCATCGAGAGGAGTCAGATGAGGTGGCTCGGGCATCTGATCAGGATGCCTCCTGGACGCCTCCCTGGTGAGGTGTTCTGGGCACGTCCAACCGGGAGGAGGCCCCGGGGAAGACCCAGGACACGCTGGAGGGACTATGTCTCCCGGCTGGCCTGGGAATGCCTTGGGATTCTCCTGGAAGAGCTGGAAGAAGTGGCCGGGGAGAGGGAAGTCTGGGCCTCTCTGCTTAAGCTGCTGCCCCTGCGACCCGACCTCGGATAAGCGGAAGAGGATGGATAGATGGATGGATGGATGGATGGATAATCTTCTTTATTTATTTATTTGGTTTGTACAATGCTATATACTGTATACCCTGCCGTTCTTTGTTATATTCTGTAAGTGCTTTGCGCATGGGAAAGGCGCTATATAAATAAAATGTATAATAATAATTATTATTATTATATAACCGTCCAGAATACCTCAGACAGGCACTCAAGGTTCAGTTATGACAATAGCAAAAATATTGTGGTCCAGAAATGGCCCAGATGTACCCAGCCACATTTAACGATTTTCACGGTTATAGACTCGGAGCCAGACACTGCTAAGGTACAATCAGACATGTGTAAAGTACACGTCTGGCATTACATTTGCAGGCACTAATCATCACTCTTGTGTGTAGTGATATGTTTAGGTTCGTAATTTAATTATCACACAGGACTGAAAGAGATCATAATTTTTTAATAACGGTGCTTTACCATTTATACAAGTTTCATTGGACATATACCTCCGATCTCTCTTAAATCAACAACTGCACACCACGCATTCAAGACCTTACTAATCACATTGTACGTGTTCATTAATAGATTTTACTAATCAACCATCATTACATAGTGCTCCCCATTCCTTTGTTACAGCCAAACTGTTTCACATTCGATATACCGCTCCATGCCCACTGCGGTCAGGATTTTTGTACCTAGCCCTTATGTGTGAGGTGAGTTACTTGCCTTTATTTTCAACTGGAAAGAATACTTTTTGGTCACAGGTGTTCCAGGTAAGACCATTTCTGACATGACTTCCCCAAACTGTAGGCGGATTAAAAAAGGTCAAGTAGTTTCTGCAAGTCCTGACCTGATAGCAGTACTGGACGTCCTCTGATTTCGAAGGCCAGTATTGATCAGCTGCCACACTACATGGCTGACCGCTGTGTCTCTTGTCATCAGCCTTTCCTGTTTCTATTTCTTCAGAAGAGTGTGGAATGTGCATCTTTAGCAATACCTTTCTGCTGGGTTTGCACTTTTGCCATGGTATAAGATTTGAATGTTAAGATAAATAAAACTTTTTAACGGATGGTTACATTTAGTCTTTGCTCCTCTTCTTAAAAACATAATAATGTGCTCTTTCAGAAAGTTTTATTTTAGCTGTGCTCTGACCCAATAAGGTCCTATTATGGTTGAGCTTTAGTTGTGCTATGGTCCACATGTCCTTCACACATTGCCTTAAAGTAACCTGAATTTTAAATCGCATATTCATCAGACCACTAGGACAGCATTTTTTCACTTAAGAAACATAGCTAAAGTTAGACCTCTTATATCACTGAAAGATGCTGAGAAATTAGCTCACGCGTTTGTTTTTAGTCGACTAGATTACTGTAACGCACTCCTCTCAGGACCACCCAAAAAAGACATAAATCGTTTGCAACGAGTGCAGAATGCAGCTGCTAGAATCCTAACTAGGAAAAGAAAATCCAAGCACATCACACCAGTCTGAGCGTCACTACACTGGTTACCTGTGTCATTCAGAATTGACTTTAAAATACTGCTGATGGTTTACAAAGCCTTAAATAATCTGCTCCATCTTCTATATCAGAGTGTCTGACTTCTTATATTCCAAATCGTAACCTTAAAATGAGTGTCTGCTTAGAATTCCAAGAGCAAAACTTAAAAGAAGTGGTGAGGCGGGCGGCCTTCTGCTGTTATGCACCTAAAATCTGGAATAGCCTGCCAATAGGAATTCACCAGGCTGATACGGTGGAGCACTTTAAAAAACTGCTAAAAACAAATTACTTTAACATGGCTTTCTGATAACTTCACCTTCATTTAATCCTGATACTCTGTATATTCAATTCATTATAATAACTATTCATGGTGGCTCTAAAATCTGTACTGACCCCTACTCTCTCTTCTGTTTTTTTTCCCGGTTTTCTGTGGTGGTGATCTGCGCCATCACCACCACCTAATCAAATCATCATGATATTCCTACATTGATGGATTAAAAGCCAGAAGTCTACATGACCATCATCATCAAGCCCTTCCATGAGAACCCTAATTACAAAGAGGACTGTTTCATTTATGTCAGGTAGAATGCCCAGAGGGTGCTGGGTGGTCTCATGGCCTGGAACCCCTGCAGATTTTATTTTTTCTCTCCAGCCGTCTAGAGTTTTTTCTTTTTGTTTTTTCTGTCCTCCCTGGCCATCGGACCTTACTCTTATTCTATGTTAATTAGTGTTGTCTTATTCTAATTCTTATTTTGTCTTTTATTTCTCTTTACTTCATCATGTTAAGCACTTTGAGCTCCATTATTTGTATGAAAATGTGCTATAGAAATAAATGTTGTTTTGTAAAGGGCTTGAATATGGCTGGGCTATGACCCATATAGTCATAAAGTGCCTTATCTATGTATCTATTGTAAAGGCCAACCCGACACAAACAGGCATAGGACACAAGTTCAAGCACACATGAGTTTTTATTTTCTTTTTTACCTTGTGGGCAACACTCCCCACCCCAGAAGCTCAACACAGTTCTTTTTCTCTTTCTTTTTCTCTTTCTCTTTTCTCCTCTCGACTCTGGCTCTCTGAGTGGTGTCTGCTGGCTCCTTTTATAAGGCAACCGGAAGTGCTCCAGGTGCTTGTTGCCCTACTTCCGGCAGCACTTTTCGGTGTGGCAGAAGAGCTGTTCTCCAGGGCTCAGTAGCTGTTGCAGCACCCCCTGGTAGCACCCCTGGATCCCAACAGGGCTGTATCCAAGTCCAACTCCCACGAAGCCCTGCGGGAGTCTGAGGCACTGCTGCAATCCATGGGGGCTGCCATCTAGTGCTCCAGGGGAGGTAACACTCTGGATAGATTGGCTCCCTGGGTCCTTCCCGTGTGGAGGCGTCCCAGCCGGGCAAGTGTCCCAGCCATCCATCACAGTATCTATCTATTATATAGTGCCTTTCATATCTATCTATCTATCTATCTATCTATCTATCTATCTATCTATCGTGTATTGTTCCCATTCTTCCTGTTATATTGTTATGCCTGCAATAATACTTCAGTGGGAATGCTTTTGACTCTTTCTCCATCTGGCATCCCTGCGAATGCAGCTTAAACTTGGTGGACATTTTATTAATGCTGTGCATCACGTGTTTGTTTGGAATTGGAACTGAAATGAAATTGATCCCTGAACATCTGCACATAAAACACTTTAATCTGTGCTGTTGTGAATCGGTGAATGAGACAGAGTGTTGCAGTGGTCGTCCAGTTATTCGTTCCCGTTACACACTGAGGAACAACACACGGGGGCGCTCTCCCGTTCCGATCGGCCTTTTGTGCGACGCGCGCACACCTTCTCGGCGCTCTTTCGATGACGTGCACTCTCACGTATAAGTCGCTTCTTTCAGGAGCGCGCACGCTTGGTTGTATGTAACATGGCGCAGTCCAGACGGCGCTGTTGACAGGCAGTCCGATTACAGCGACAAGGAGCGCAAGACGTATACTTTTCTCATCGTAATATAAGGGACCGGAGCGGAACGCAGCCTCTTGCCGGCGTTAGCAGTCTTGCGTTTGCGAAAGGAAGCCTCATTGCTTTGGAGGGTCGCACTTGCCGACAATAAGAGCGACGGGGCGCATTGTTCCCCTCGAGGATTCCCGGCGCGCGCACACCGCACGGCACATTTATTCCCGGTTGTTCCATCCTGCAGAGAAACGCCGGCGACTGGAATAAAGAGGAAAATCATGGCTGCTGCATTCGTAGTAGACGGCAGCATCATGGAGGGGGTGAGTAGGGCGAAGCGCTGTCGCCGAAGCCGTCCGTTTGGCCGAGCTCCGCCAGTGTGCTCACACTTTTGTTTTGTTTCTCCGTAGGGCGGACAGATTCTCCGGGCGTCCGCAGCTCTCAGCTGCATCCAGGGCTCGTCCATCAAGATTGAGAAAATCCGAGCCGGGAGGAGTACACCGGGCTTGAGGTAAACCACAGTGGGCCAAGCGAATGAGGCCGATGCAGAGAGAGGATTGGAGAGCTGCGGCAGAGCTCAGGATCGCCATTCTAGCAAGGGGGGGTAGAGGGGGAGAAGCAGTCGTGGCTTCCAGTCCGTTGGGTGTGGAGCTCGAGGTCCGGTCAGATATTCAAGTCCAAATTGATCGATCGGATCTTTAAGACTCCTTTAGTAAATGGCTTTGACTGTAGAACTACGTAAAATCGATACACATTTAAAACGGGAAACAAAAAATCGACACGGCTCTTCCCATCAGTATTAACTCGAAATATTCCTTTTTTATAGTTGCCGTACGTTGCATTTATTTGCTTAGTAGACGCATTTGACCAAAGTGGCTTAAAAAAAAAAAAAAAGTGGTCAACATAATCGAGTAAACATCAGTCTGGGGGACTGTTTGGGAGCAAGTGTGACAGGACAAGGGTACAAAATTGATCACCTCAAATGAAGAGCCCAGAACAAAATCAAAGTGAGTTAACAATTCCTAGATCGTAAAAGCCTAACATCTAAGAATTCGTAGCACGAGTCCTCAAATGTTTCTGAAGACCCTGATTGAGTCAAAATTTTGAATGGAGGTGAGCAGATCATTCCATTAGCTAGGGGCTATGCATGAAGAGTCTGGATTGAGATTTGATGCTATGCAGAGGTGGCACTTGCAGACCTGAGCGGTCGAGGAGCAGTAAGATTTACAAGTGTCTCCATGTATATTCTTGCTGACCCATTGATTGCTCTGTAGGCAAGCATCAAGGATTTGAACTTAACACTGGCGCTACAAGGAGCCAATATAGTAACCTGAAGAGAAAATTGACATATGTCCACCTCCGCTGGTTCGATACCAGATGTGTGGCTGCATTTTGATTAATCTGCAGCGGCTTGGTGGAACATACAGGTACTCCAGCAGAGAGCTGCAGTAGTCCAGACATGACAAGACCAAATCACTTCAAGTCTGATATTGCAGGTTTTGGGTGTAGCATGAATTGGAATGACAGAGAGACAGTTGCAGTGTGGTCACTGACGGCCAGCTGATCATTAATGAACCAGCCTGAATGAAGATGAGGATTGAGTAGATGGATGAGCTGGCATAATGAGAAGGTATGTGTTTGCCAAGTTGAGCTGGAGATGGTGTTTCTTTGGCCAGGCTGCAATATTGCTGAGATGTACAGAGGTTCTACCTGTGTGGTCCTCTGGAAGGAACAGCAGGTAAATAGCAGTAATACGGGAAACCCATGGGACAGGATGATGAGGCCTAGTGAGTAGGTGTATCGAAACAAGAGTAGAGGGCCTAGCACTGACCCTAGGGGCACCTTTGTGCCTGGTCTCTTTAAAGTGTGTTTGGGCAGCGACTACTCACTGGATGAATGTGTGTTTAAGTTGAAAAGAAGCTGTGACTTGAGAGCCAGTGCAAACAAACCTGGATGTGTGTATGTGTTATAGTTTGAGAGAAAATGGTTGTATTGCAAGAATGTGAGTTGTGTCCTGGGCCTTTTAAAAATGTTTGAATAGATTTGCATATCTTGGCGTGTGTGCATAGATTAAAAAAATATAAGTAAATAAGTATATATATATATATATAAAACTTTGTCTCCAGGGAGAAATTTGGCTTTTTACAGAAGCTTAATTAGTAAATAGATAAATACACATACAAACACACACCAGAATCACTAAAAGAAAATTAAAAAGACAGAATATGTCTGACTTGGTATTCCCAGTAATGCACTATACAGGTGTATTGCTGTTGATATAAAGGAGCCCCCCATAGCATTCCTTGTGCTGAAAGTCCTCTGTGTTTTGTGTGTCAGAAAGAGGATGTGCAGCATTGTTCATAATGGCACTTTGCTTTAATTCTCTCCTTTGCTATGACCTCCAGGAGGTCCAGAGAGCATCTCATAACTAAGCTTGCCCTTTTAGTTAGCGTGTTGATTTGGTGGTCCTCTCTTGAAGGGATATTACCAGCCATCAGAGTTATAGAAGATTATTTTTTTTTTCTCCAGCTTTTGGAGTTTTTTTTGTTTTTTCTGTCCACCCTGGCCATCGGACCTTACTTATTCTATGTTAATTAATGTTGACTTATGTTTATTTTTTATTATGTCTTTTATTTTTCTATTCATTTTGTAAAGCACTTTGAGCTACATTTTTTGTATGAGAATGTGCTATATAAATAAATGTTGATTGATTGATTGAAGGATGTCACATGTCTGCTCTGCCCTGCCCTGCCGTTTCCTCAATAGTTCATCTGTGTTCTGAGATCAGTCCACTCTGTCATTGATGTCAACTCCAAAGTACTTGTAGGAGTGGACAGCCTCTACAGAATAACGAATAGGCTGTTTGGTGCAGTGAAAGTCAATAACCTGTTCCTTGGCGTTGCTGATGTTAAGTTACAGACGATTCTTCACCCAACTCATATGCTTTGTCTCATCTCCCTTATCAATAAACCTGAGAAGTGCAGAGTCATCTGAGAATTTCTGCAAGTGACACGACTTGGTGTTGTAGTTCTAGTTGGAGGTGTAAAGAGAAAAGGAAGCAGGACTTTTTTTTTTTTTTTTTGGTGGTGCTCTAATGTCTGTCGCAAAGTTTCCAGTGTCATTAAGTATAACATCAGAAGGGTCATCACCATTGGAGAAGCGCTATCTGGCTTGAGTGGTGGGATTATAACACTCGAGTACCAACAGCATATATAAAGGCACAAAAGCCATTTTTCTCCTTTGTTTGATTCTTGAACCCCCCCCCCCCCCCCCCAATGTGAAAAAAGGGAATTTTAAATATACTGGCATCAGATCTGGGCATTGGGCAGAACCAGAAAAATAAATGTATTTGGACCCATGTTTAAAAGTTGCACCTCCTATACTATGCACAATTTAGTACAACTTCCGTGTACGGTATTTGTGTCTTTTAATTTTTTGGTAAGTCATTCCTTAATCTGTAACCATTTTTGGAACAATATGGTCAGAATGGTCTTGTTGACAGATTGTCATGCTGCCCTGCTAACCTGTCGGCTTTTGTTTGCTTTTGACCCCCCAGGCCCCAGCATCTTTCTGGACTTGAGCTGGTCCGAGATTTGTCTGATGGTCGACTTGAGGGAGCTGAAGTTGGCTCCACTGAAATAACACTGTCTCCTGGTAAAATCAAAGGAGGGAATCACATAGCAGACACCAAAACTGCTGGGTAAGCATTTCACCAACTTGCACATTGAGATAATTTGCTCAGTTAAAGTGTTTAAAAGACAAGTGGGGGCTGGAAATATGTGTGTGTGTCTAAATGGGGACACGTTTCAGGGGTTTGTTATGCTGAGGAGTGCAGAGTAGTGGATCAGTGGTGCCTGTAGGGGGTAGGAAACAGAAGAGGAAAAAATGACGACCGTCGGATGAAGTGTACCTTTAACTCTTTCAGGGCTCTTTTCTCCCAGAGCTGAATATTTTTCCAAAAACTAACTTTTTTTAAATCAACATCAACAAAATCAGCAACAAATATTTACTTTATGTTGTATGAGCCTGCTTACTCTGATTTCACAGACATGTTACACAGCAAGGTCCTGCCAAGTCTGATCTCGCTCAAAGCAGCCAATTTACAAGCATTGCCACCTTGCACTCCTTATAATACGTGTTGCACTGGTGTCTCCTTTTCAATCGTCTGTGGTTGCACTTTCTCACATACGAGGTGTGGCAGAAAAGTAATGAGACTGATTTTTTATTTACCAAAGTTTTTTTATTTTTTTTCAAACATCAATGTTATCCCCTTCAAAGTAGTTCCCTTGGGCAGCTACACACCGATGGAGACGTTGTTCCCACTGTTGGTAGCAGCGCTGGAAGTCTTCAACCGGTATGGTCTTCAGCATGTCCGTTACACTCTTTTGGATGTTTTCTAAAGTCCCGAAATGACGTCCTTTGAGGACATTTTTCAGTTTAGGAAAAAGTCACACGGACTGAGGTCAGGTGAATAAGGGGGCTGGGGAACCACAGGAATGCGTTTTTTCGATTGTCCTTCTGCTCAATTGTGAGGTTTTTCGGCACCATTTTGGCACAGACCTTTCGCGTGTGCAAATGTTCAGTCAAAATTTGATGAACGGTAAATCTGTTCAAATTTAATTGTTCACTCAACATTCTTAATGTTAAACGACGGTCTGATCTCACAAGAGTGTTCACACGTTCGATGTTTTCATTGGTTTTCGAAGTTGAAGGCCTCCCTGAAAAACTTGAGCTCGGGATAGAGAATGTTCCCCGTCGGCCCGTTTTAACTTTTCAAACGTCACACTTGCCGATTCTCCAAGCTTAACACAAAATCTAATGGCACAACGTTGCTCCAAGTTCCGCTGTTCCATTTTGCGTGACGCACAACCAAAAACACAACTTTGCTAATAGCAGTCACAAAAATCACGTAGTTAACGGAAGGAGTTGAAACTCGCACTGAGCTATGGGAGGGTACTGATGCACGTGCTCTATCAAGGACAACAGCGCAGCGTTGCCAGATCGCTTGCAGTGTTGCCAGTCTCATTCCTTTTCTGCCACACCTCGTATATTGTTAATGTGTACTGTAGAGAGACAAGTCACCCGTATGACATCGTGCCATGCCACCTGCATGAAAACTGTATTGTCCCCTCTTTTCATCTTCAGCCTGTGTCTCCTGTTCACCCTCACCGTGTCACAAGCTCCAATTCTCCTGCTCTGTAGCTCCATGAACAATTCTGGGCGTGTATAAAAATCGTCCAAATGTACGCAACATGACCCAAATGTTCATAGCCCTAAAGCAGCTCCAGCACAACCCGACTTGTCAAGGGACAGTTCTCTCTTTGACAGAAATACTTTCCTGTATATGTAATTACTTTCAGGCAGAAACCAGTGTTTGCTTCTGCCAGTACAAAATCCTTTATGCCATGCTTTGTAGGCTTGTCTGGCATATATTGGTAGAAAAAAAGGCGTCCCAAGCTCGTTTTCTTAGGTATGCACTGTTGTTTTCTTTGTCATAAGTAGAGTAAATACATAATAATTTAATTTAATTAAAAGACAGTAAAATGTACAGGTACTCTCCAATGATGAATGATATTAATGATGATGTGCAGTACGATGCACGGGATTTAAAACTCCTCTGGTGACGCCTCTTCTTCAGGTACTTCAGGAGGAGTCGTATCTTTGGACGGGTCGTCTTCCGATGGGGTTTCGTGCTGGCTGTTCTTTATAGGTTTCAGGAACATTGTGATGGGAAGTTGCTACATTGTCTCCTGCAGCGAACTGCTGGCACAATTTCCGTGCTTTCTCACGGCTGATGTTACCGTCCAAGGGGATGTTCTTCTTCCTGCAGACGGCGATCCACAATGCCAAGGCAGATTCCATTCTGACGATATTTTTATTCCTTCCGGTCGTTACCTTTTTGGCACGATCACAGAAACTTACAGATACGGTACTCCAGATCGCTGCTTCGTTCTTCTTTATGTAGCATGTGGTGCTTTCATTAATGCCATAGTGGCGCGCTACTGCAGCATAACTTTTTAGATCCCGGAGCAAATCCAGTAGTTCAGCCTTCTCCTGGAGTGTTTGTCTGGCATATATTGGCAGAAAAAAAGGTGTCCCTTTTATTTTATCATAGATTCATGCACAGACAAATCACGGCCAGGCTGATCAAATTGTTTGTGTTGGCTCCACAATGTCAAGCAGGGGCTGAACTTTATACATGGGGTTATAGCCTGGCTCACACCCCGGGATTTGCTTCTGATTATCACAGAAGTGAATAAAACTTTGCAGCAGCACGTACCTATCACTGGCATAACCTGGGGACAGAGCACGTTTGGCCCAAGTTCTATCACCAGTCCAGTCCCATATCTCTATTTGTGAGGCCACAAAGCCCTTCATCTCTTCTTTTGTTGTGGGTTTCCACTTTGAAAAACAAGAATGCGGTGCAAGCACAGCCCGCAATTCAAAAAATTGCTCTGCGTACCTGTTTGTCTCGTCTGACAGTAGCTGAAAAGCGGCATCAGGAAAGAGCAGCCTGAAGTAGTCCTGGTAATCCGTCGTGTCTGACAGCAAGCCATGCCGTCTTGTGAAGTCCGGCAGCCAGTTTGGCTCCCACGGATCAATGTCTGGGTATTTCTACCACACGAACCTTGCCGTAGGTGCGTCGGCTGCGCGAATGTGCTCCGCTGGGGTGGCATCGGCTGGTGTCCGGTCAGCTGATGCCAGTTCCTCACTCTCCTGATCACTCTCAACAAAATCAGATTTTGAAAAATCAGAGTCCGACTCTGCAATAATGCGCAAGACATCTTCTGCTGAGTATTTTGTTTTCTGCACCCGCTCCGCTCCCTCGTGAGATGTCGATGCCATCTTGCCTTTGTTTACATTTCGTAACTCGCGCTCACGCAAGGATTAGATGGCGAGTCAATGAGTCTAACATTCCTCCAAGCAGAGAGGGAAGGCCTGGGACGTAACAGGAAGTATTGTCGCCCTCTAACCCTGGAAGTCGGCAAAAGTTGACATCCGCCCTAAAAGAGTTAATAGACTTCACATACTAGTCCAGGCGTCTCTTTCATGGTGTCATTCTTTTATTAAATCAGTTAGAAATACATTTTTTTTCTAATTGACTATCATTAAAGTAAACCAAAAATGTTGTGTTTAATCAAAGTGGTGGCTCTGAGGCTAAGGATCTGCACTGGCAATCGGAAGGTTGCTGGTTCGAATCCCGTAAAATGCCAATAGGGACTCTGCTCTGTTGGGCCCTTGAGCAAGGCACTTAACCTGTAATTGCTGAGTGCTTTGAGTAGTGAGAGCAGCGCTATATAAATGCAAAGAATTATTATTATTCTTTTAATTGCAAAACGAGATTATTCTGAGGTCACGTCGATGGCTTCTCAGAAGTTGTATTTTTTTATTTAAGCAGCTGTCTTTCCTCAATATCCACTCTTCACGAACGATGACAATGGAGGTCACTCCCTGTGCCTTTGGGTCAATATGTCCGAGAGTACAACATGGTTTCAGATTATTTTTTTTGGGGGGATTCAAGGCATTCTGTGTGCTTTGCATTTTGTCTCCTTTTCATAATTCTGGTTGCCAAGATCAATCCGGCTTTGCGCTGGAAAGCTGTCAAGTTGTTTTTGTGTTAACAAGAAAATGGTCAGTTTGAGGTCCTTCATTTTCAAATCTAAAACTTCATTTTATTCTTGTTCTTCAGGAGTGTCAGCTTGCTGCTTCAGGTGGCTCTGCCTTGTGTGCTGTTTGCGGATTCACCATCAGTGCTGTGTCTCAAGGGGGGCACCAATGCTGAAATGGCCCCTCAGATTGACTACACTTTGTCGGTGGGTACAAACCTGTAACTGTCTTATTAGGCATGAGTTTTATTGAAACCAAGTATTGGAATATTTATTTAATGGAAATGTGTTTTACCTATTAAGCTTTCTTTTAAAGTTTGTAGCCTCTTGTGGCCATCATTAGGAAATTCACAAATTTTCATATTAAAGGATTTTATTAAGTTTAAATTAAACTGACAGTAGAATGCTTTGCTTGGGTCTGTCAGATGAAAATAATTTTAAGATTTGTTTTAGTAGCAACTTCATCTGCTCCTGTTATTCAGTATTTATGAACAATTCTATGATATTTTTTTTCAGGTGTTTAAGCCAATTGCAGAAAAATTTGGTGTGAAATTTGACTGTAATTTAAAGATGAGGTAAGGACGAAGTTATGTTGGTGATTTATAATACTTGATTAGCAGACCCCAGACAATACAACTAAGCCACCTTCACAATCGCATACAAGCACAAAGCAGGTTGCTAGACGGAGTGTTCATACTCCCAAGAGGCAGACGTTTAGTTTTCTGATGGAAGCTACACAGTTCAGCACTTTCTCCATTTTGAGGTTCCTGCTGTCCCGTCATTAAATTATGTAAAATCAAAAATGACTTTTGTGCAGTTGTACTCTCCAAGAGTGTATTGTTGTTTCCAGCTGACGTTCGGAGGAAAGCTCTTTGCTGCCTGTGGTGGTCGTTTGCCAGGGTTTGCTGTGCATTCATTATAATCTACATGGCCTGCAGTAATGGCAGCAGAAGAGTTAGTAGCCATTAGGTAGTGCACGGCTTGACTAGTCATGAACACACGTTGTTTAGGAGGGTCGTTTTCAATTTGTGGCAGAGATTCAGCAGGGTGTAATGATTTGAAGCTGTCCGCAATAGTGTGGCAGCAAACTCTGTCAAAATGCAAGTGCGAGAATGATTCAGGTTTGGATTTCCCTGCACGTTGTCATTTATTTATAAAGCAATTTTTTGTTGACATTTGGCTGATGACCGCCAAACCACATGTGCTTCAGAAGCTAAGCCAGTTCAGTCCTGGCCAGTAATTTCAAGGGAGATTATCTGGGAAAGCTTGGGTTGCTGCTGGAAGAGATGTTGGTGAGGCCAGCGGGGGGCACTTACCCTGTGGTTTGTGCGTGGACCCCAATGCCCCAGTGCAGTGACATGGACACTGCTATAAAAATGGTGCTGTCCTTCAGATGAGACGTAAAACCAAGATCCTGACTCTCGGTGGTCATTAAAGATCCATAGGCATGTGTTGAAAAAGTCCTGGCTTATGTCCCATCCATTCTGGTCCCCTAATCATCCCCTGTCTCTAATTGGCTATCTCTCACCCCTTCAACCCCTAGTGGCTCATACGCAGTGAGTGTACTGGTGCATCATTCATTAGAGCTGGCTGAAGTGGCTCCACACTCACTCAAGTGCACTGAGAAGTGAGAAAAGCGCTATATAAATGTAAAGAATACTATTATTCTAAAGGATGAATAGTATAATTATAGCTTTGCAATAAGTAATTCAGAGTTATTCTGGTGAATATGATTTGATATCTGATGTATACTTTAGACTGCGGTGGGCTGACGCCCTGCCCGGGGTTTGTTTCCTGCCTTGCACCCTGTGTTGGCTGGGATTGACTCCAGCAGACCCCCCATGACCCTGTAGTTAGGACATAGTGGGTTGGATGATGGATGTATACTTTAGATACACAGATGGAACTTTATTTGTCCCCGGGGAAATGTAGCTTTTCACAGAAGCTCATTAAATAAATATCTTAGATAGAAAAATCCTTACGTATACCCACACAATATATTCTGAACACACACAAACTTCTGACTTGGCAGTCCCAGTCCCAGTGAGGCATTATCCAGGCGTATTGCAGCTGGCATAAGGGAGCTCCAGTCGCATTTCTTGACAACATCACTTGCTTTGAATTTGACTTGGTGAAACTCGTACAAATAAAACAACAATACAAGCACACAACAATGGAGAACTATAATCTTCATTCATCAACAAAAACAAATATATACAGTACAGGCCAAAAGTTTGGCGACACCTCCTCATTCAATGTGTTTTCTTTATTTTCATGACCATTTACAGCCCTCCATCACTCTCCTTCTTGGTCAAATAGCCCTTACACAGCCTGGAGGTGTGTTTGGGGTCATTGTCCTGTTGAAAAATAAATGATCGTCCAACTAACCTGACTTCTGCACAACACAACTGCTGGTCCCAACCCCATTGATAAAGCAAGAAAGTCCACTAAATAACCCTGATAAGGCACACCTGTGAAGTGAAAACCATTTCAGGTGACTACCTGTTGAAGCTCATCGAGAGAATACCAAGAGTGTGCAAAGCAGTAATCCGAGCAAAGGGTGGCTATTTTGGAGAAACTAGAATATAAAACATGTTTTCAGTTATTTCACCTTTTTTTGTTAAGTACATAACTCCACATGTGTTCATTCATAGTTTTGATGCCTTCAGTCATGAAAATAAAGAAAACACATTGAATGAGGAGGTGTGGCCAAACTTTTGGTCTGTACTGTATGTGAAAAGTAACATGCAGCAAAACCACAATATAAAAAAAACTGTATTTAAAAAGTATGTATACAGTACATTAACAAATGTATAGACATTATAAATTAGGCTCTTTTAAAGTATCTATTAATAAAGAAATGGGCGGGAATTAAATATGTTGAAATAATTCTGGTTTCCAATACAAAAAGGAAGAACAAAATTGCACTCTATGCAGATTCGGCCTACATTTGTACAAATGGCTGTCCAGTCTCTCCTTGAGCTTTCCATAATATACCATGCCACACACACACGGCAAAATACGATTCCTGCATTAATAAGTAATAACACCTTCAGCATCCCTATAAAGAGCGTGCTGTGCTATCATGGTGGGGTTTTAGCTTTAGTTAAATGCTGAGACTGATGGGAAAGCTCATATATTGTCAAAATAACATTCTTAATTTCTCATTATTCTCCTTGGTGTTAACCCCAAGTCCATCTTTGGCTAAGCCCAAGTGTCAGGTTGTGTTGTTCTCGTGTACAATACAAAGCTCAAGTAACGCTGTTTTCTTGCCATCTCGTGGATCATTCGGGGGGGGGGGCGCATCAGAAATATTTCTTTACTTTCTGCCACTTTATTCTAATTTGTCAATATTCATGAATGGGGTGTGGCCTTCAACCAAAACACACAATTGGTGTGTAAATGAGAAGCGGTAAAGCCAGTTTTAGAACAAACTGACGCTGCACCACTAGTTGAATCAAGCCCTAGTGATGAAAATGTGAATTGATTATTATGAAATGTTGCCATTGATGGGGAAACTGAGCCATTTGGCACTGTACGACCAAACTGCTGTGATATGTCCGGTAAGTTTGGTCTCCTGAGTGTTCTCCACGGTGCAAATAGGTGTGTGTCAAAAAGACAGAATGATCGCAAGCAAGTAGAAGGACAAGACGTTCACAATACATCAACTGTCAATATCCTTGTCGGGGATCCTTGTAAGGCCTTGTGCTTATGGTAGTCCACAATAATGCAGTTGGTGATGTTGATCAAGCAGATCAGATGCCGACATTCTAACCTCTCATGCACAAACAGTAGAAAAAAATATAAGCAAAGGACGTAAGAAACGCTCCTCTAAGAAGAGGGACAAACTGGTGAGGAAGGCAGGCTCTATTGTAGGCACGGAGCTGGACAGTTTGACATCCATGGCAGAGGGACGGGCGCTGAGCAGACTCCTGTCAATCATGGAGAATCCACTGAACAGGATCATCTCCAGACAGAGGAGCAGCTTCAGCGACAGACTGCTGTCACCGTCCTGCTCCACTGACAGACTGAGGAGACCACACACTATGTGACTCTGCAATTCCACTGGGGGGTAAACGTTAACATTATACAAAGTTATTGTCTGTTATACCTGCATTGTTATCACTCTTTAATATAATATTGTTTTTTATCAGTATGCTGCTGCTGGAGTATGGGAGTTTCCCCTTGGGATTAATAAAGTGTCTGTCTGTCTGTCATCTATCATGTCAGGCTGTACTTTGGTGAGGGTTTCAAAATGCAGCCTTGTGTTGTAAATCTGCATCAGTGCAGTAGTGGACACCAGGCCGTCCTTTCTTACTGTATTTATGTTGACATTTTGGTATTTACCAATTTCTGTTACACAATATTCTTTCTTATTTTTTCCAACAATTTTGGTTCATTATTCTAAAACAAATCCCATGAACAGGTTTTTTCTATTCATCCATCAAATTATGTTGTCTTAGGATCTACAGGAATCATCACAAACCCAAAAACTTTAACTTCTTTTCAGCTCTTTTTAAGTGCATGTCCCGTCCTCATCAAAACATATACGGTGAAACTTCTGTTTACGAGTAACTTGGTTTACGAGTGTTTTGCAAGACGAGCTAAATTTTTTAATAAATTTTGACTTGATAAACGAGCGATGTCTTGCAATACGAGTAGTATGGATACACTTTGTCTGCTAAGCGTCATGTGATCACAACTGAGCTGATGGTCTTTCTCTCCTTATCTATCTCTCTCTCTTTCTTTCTCTCTCTCTCTCTCTCCCTCATCTTGTTCACTCACTCGCGCGTCTCTCTCTCTCTCTCTCTCTCTCTCTCTCTCTCTCTCTCGAGGGCAATCGTCTCCTATTCTCCATCCGAGTCTGTGTGCCTCACTCATATAGTCAACATCCGTATGAGCGTATACTGTTTACTACAGCATTGTGACTGTGTGAGCTGTGAATGGCGAGTCCCCGTCTTGCGCCCCAAAACACGAAGCTGAGTCTCAGTACTTGAACAACACCAGCTTTATTCAGCTTGAAACAGCAACAGCGCAGTTATTTATTGTAGCGGGATCTTTATAATGTTCCTTGTATCACCCATCGACGGCTGGCGCTTATAGCATGTCTGCGATCTTTTTGGATACGCTTATACGGTGAACTGCAACAGCGCTGGGAGACTGCGATTGCAGCTTCGGGATGCTCTTCCGCGTGTCGTCCAGTTGGGTGGAAACCCACAAGAGTTTAGAAACTCACTCGTACCAGCCATGATTCTTTTTAAAGGTAAAGTGCAGGTTAATTTGTTCTATGTATTTTTGCTTTATATTTTGTATTAATCGTTTTTATATGATTAGTTTTGGGTTGTGGAACGAATCATCTGAGTTTCCATTATTTCTTATGGGGAAATTCACTTTGATATACGAGTGCTTTGGACTGCGAGCACGTTTCCGGAACGAATTATGCTCGCAAACCGAGGTTCCACTGTATTCTCTTTATTCAGGGGTCTGCTACATAAAAAGTTACAGTTTCCTGAATGTTCATGTGACTCAATTATTTTGGCAAAACAGCATTTCCAGAATAGCAATGGAAACTGTGTTCCAAATTCACCGGTTGCAGATGCCCTTACAGAGGATACGTTCTTGTAGCCTCCTGAATGTTGACGCCAATGTTTTGTTCAATTTATGGAAAAGCAGTGTGATTTCACCTCTTCCTTCTCTTTACAGGGGCTACTATCCCCGCGGTGGGGGAGAAATTGTAGTGAGGACAAACCCGGTGAAGCAACTCACTCCAATCAACCTGACCGAGCGAGGCAACATTGTTAAAATCTACGGGAGAGCCTTCGTTGCTGGTGTGCTCCCCGACAAGGTGGGAAGTGTGAACCGAATCGGACAATCCCGCCAATAAGGAAATGTTTGATAGGATTAGACAAAAACGGCTTGTTACAAATTAGGTATGGTTGGATTTAAACCGGTTTGCTTTTCAGCGCAGTGGTGCTTGAAGTAACAGATTTAAACTTCACACAATTATCACTGCTCTTGCCCAGCATTTAGTAAGAATCCGCCCAATGCTGTTGGGACAGACCTCCCAGCTCTTCATGACCCTGAATTGGATTAAATGGATTACAGAATGTTAGGCTAAAGAGAAGCTTTGCTTATTGAATTGGGTCCAAATTCAGAGTCTCTAATTTTTGGCCAGTTGTGTAAGGCGTTAAAGAAGAAGAGAAAACCCTGGTGCTGAAAAGTTACAAAGAAATTGGAGCAGCGAAGTATCTGCAGAGGTATGCTAGCCCAGCCATGTGTGTTGAGGGTGGTTCACTGTTAAGATCAACCCTTTCTCTTGCTTATCTCAGGTGATTTTGTAAGCTAAAGGGTAGCTAAGTGAAAAGTGTCACACGTGTCCGGATAAAGTGTTGGTTTAAATAAATAGTTTATTTCCCTAACATAAGTGTTAAGTAGAAAAACCATTTCAAATTGTTCTCAGGTCTTGGAGAAATTTAATTTGATAACCCTGGGTTAGGGGAGAAATAAAATGTTTACAGTCATCTATCCAACCCGCTATAACCCAACTACAGGGTGACGGGTGGTCTGCTAGAGCCAATCCCAGCCAGCACAGGGCGCAAGGCAGGAAACAAACCCCAGGCAGGGCACCAGCCCACCGCATCTACAGTCATCAAATGTGTTTAATTTACTTTTGATTTTTTTCCACATCTCTTGGAGTTTCTTGGTCCTTTTTTCTTTTTTAGCTTTTGTGTTTTAAGAATGGGTGGGCTGACTTGCTGAATGACCACTGGGAAGCAGGCTTGGCATCCAGGGAATCTTTTGGAGGAGCTGCAAAGAAGCTGGAAGCCAAGTCTGGTTGTTATGTAATGATGTTATTTATTTATTTATTTTTTTAGCTTGCCAAAGACATGTCAACAGCAGCTGTTCGATGTATCAGAAGGGAGATCAAAGACCTCTATATTAATATCCAGGCAGTGCGAGAAAGTAAAGATGAGGCCTGTGGAAATGGCAATGGCATCATGTGAGTGCAGAAACTGGGAGCCTGACCGGTTCACAGCCACAGTTGGTGTCGTTTTTTGTTAGATAAAATGGCCAGGGTGCTTTCTTTGATTTTATTCTCAATATTCTACACATAAGTGAGAATTTGAACTTCTGCTTGTGAAAACACAATATTCATAAAAATGCTTGCCATGTTATGCATGTGACAAGTTAGTAAATGCAGAAAATGATAATATCCAGCAGCTATACCACCTACACTTCAAAAGGGGTCATCCCCTTGAAACGAAGTATGTTCAAGCCCAGATGGGAAACCAACCAGGAATAGCTTGGTGTTGAGGTGAGGCCAGTAGGGGATGTTTACCCTCTGGGCAGAATGTGGATGCCAATGCCCCAGGGCAGATACTCGGCCTCTGTGCTGTAAAAATGGCACCGTCCTTCAGATGAGACGCAGTACCGAGGTCCTGATTCTCTAGGGTTATAAAAGATCCCTGGGTGTCGTTTGTAAAGAGTAGCGTGTATCCTGATGTGCAGGCTAAATTGCCCACCGTGGCCTGGTCATTCTAGCCCCCTAATCATCCCCTGTCTCTGATTGGCTAGCAATCTTGCTCGCGCTCTCTCTCTCTCTCTCTCTCTCTCTCTCTCTCTCTCACAGCCTAACAGCTAATGTGTGTGTATTGGCGCAAAATGGCTGCCATCACATCATCCGGGGGTGGATGCTGCTTCATATTAGTGGTGTATGAAGTGGCTCACCACTCACTGCAGTGCTTTGAGTAGTGAGAAAAGCACTATATAAATGTAAAGAATTATTATTAAATAATCTGTTCCTTAATTGATACAGGATATTAATGCTTTGAATTTGTGGGTTGTTTCTCAGTTTGCATGATTCTTTCTAGTGTCCCAATGGTTTTAAATATACAAATTTTATTTTCTAAAATTAACCTAATTTTATTCTAATTTAGTCTAATTTCTTCTTTATTGAAAAATCCACAGTACCTTTTTGTGCTTGAATTGATTTATGTATTTCTCCTTTTAGAATACTTGCAGAATCCTCCACAGGATGTATATTTGCTGGTTCTGCTTTGGGTAAAAAAGGTATGAATTATTTTTTTTTTTTTTACTTTCAAACTTCTCCATTTGTATTATACACAGTATAATCTGCTATATTTTGTACCTGAGATCTACATTAAAATTTATCTTTTGATCAAAAGTCCACCTCTGCGTTGTGGCAAGTAGGTTTGGGGTCTTTAGATGTGAACTTGCTGGTAATTCACAGTACCCCATAGAATCACTACAGCCTGTTAGGAACCATCTGGAAAAATGTCACCTAAAGAGAAGAGACCATCCATCCATCCATTTTCCAACCCGCTGAATCCGAACACAGGGTCACGGGGGTCTGCTGGAGCCAATCCCAGCCAACACAGGGCACAAGGCAGGGACCAATCCTGGGCAGGGTGCCAACCCACCGCAGAGAGAAGAGACCAACCAGTTTAAAATATTGAACAGTTTATATTCAGACAATGTATTTAAGGATAATGTATGAACGTGACACTTCATTATTCATTTAGCAGACTCCATTATCCAAGGTGACTTACAAAAAAAAGCAAGTTATAATGCATACAAGAATGATTAGAAGGTGCAGGCATCAAAAGCAAGAGGGAGTCTTCCTCCTTATACTACTACTATGTAATTATACCTGCGACTAGACTAAGACAACAGCAGCTGTCCTATTTAACAAAAAGAAAAGTTTACAAAAACTGGCTAAACAGAGTGCAGGAATAGCCAAAGGGAGACTATTGCACAGAACAGAGGTGCATTGTCCCACTCTTGGTAGGACAGTCAGGGGCAGTCCGATTATACTAGGGAATCCGTTCTCGGATAGGTTTATCTATTCCTGGGAATTCGAGAATCCCGCATGTCATTCCCGGGAATCCTGGGCTTCCGGGGATGACAGTGCACGGGCATCTCACATGTGACTGACACTTATTTTTAATAAAACTACTGCTATATGTTGATGCCAATAAAAGACTAATGTTAACTACAAGCAGTTCATGCTGTCAAATAAGTACTTGTATCTAGTTAGTTGTGGTAATAAGAGCGTAGAAAGCACAACGTGTCCAGCGTGCGGTCGTCCAGGCGAAGAGCGCACCTTCGTGCAGAGAATGCCAGCCGCTGAGAAAGCACGCTCTGTCTCCACTGAAGTAGGCAGCACAGTCATCAGATACTGATACACTTGTTCTACACTACTCCCACGCTTGCCGTTGCTCGGACATGCCGCCATTTCAGCTTTTACTGATGCATCCAGTTTCTTGTCCTCATTCTGTGATGGCAAGTTTCTTGGCACAGATAATGCGGATGCAACAGACTGACACATTGCAATTTCAAGTTGCTGTTCAAAGCTGTTGTCTGAAGTGCAGACTCCACTATGCTCGGTCTTGGTGGGAGCCGGGAGACTGATGACTGCTGCTGGTCTGTTGTTGACTGAATTAATGGGCAACACACTATACCGTGGGCCAAAAAACCGTGCCACTTAATTATTTTCAACTATAACTCTGTTATTTCTTGATCGATTTTTACACGCTATATATGCGAGCTTGGCTGTTCCCGTTCACCCGGGGATTACAGCGGTTTCATTCCCGGGAATGAAAAATGTCCGGGAATCCTGGATTCCCTAGATTATACCTCTTAGTTCTGTATTCAACTTTTCTTTATGTATGTGTGAAATGTGATCCTCTCGTTGGGCCCTTTTAGGCCCTCCAGAGCAGACTGAATTCTTTGAGGCCAGGATTCAACAAGGTGCTGGAAATTTGTCTTACGGATTTTGCCCTATGCTGATTGGACAGTCTCAGTTTTTTGGCCACGCATTTATGCGACAAATCTCATGCTTCACCTCATCCCTAAAGTGCTGTGTTGGATTAAGATCTTTTTAGGTGGTGTCAGTCAGAAGTCTGCCAAATCGATTCTGGAGGGCCGCAGTGGCTGCAGATTTTTGTTCCAACCCTCTTTCTTAATGAAGTCCATTATTGCTGTTGAAGCACTTTCTGCTGAAGCTACATCTTTATGCTGCACTTTTCAGATTTCCCACCCTAAATTGCTTATTTTAGTCTTCAACAGGTGCATTCAGTCCTTTAACTGCTCGCTATTAGTAATAACATGCAAATTAGAATATTTGAATAATCTGGACAAGAACAGGCCATTCAGCTCATCAAAGCTCACCAGTCCTATCCACTTAATAACATCGTCGGTTTTTGAATGTACCTGTAGTCCAATGTCTACCGTACTGCTTGGTCACTTATTCCGTGTGTCTATAGTTCCCTGTGTAAAGAACAATTTCCTAATGTCTGACAAATGACAAAGGAGCAAACAGCAGTTCTCCATCCAGCTTGTTTCCATTGAGCCCCTGTGTGTATTCATCCTGAACTGTTTGGTTTAACAAAACACTTGGAAGGAAACTGAAAAGAAAAAAAGTGAAGAATTCGGGCCAAAAATCAATTTGGGTGATATCCTTGGTAAAGGGAAAAACATTTATAATAGAAGAGCGACCTAACGTGACAGAATGAAAAATTTAACATGAAGCAAAATTAAGAGGTGGTACTGGCAATATCTGTTTCCACTACAGCAAAATGGGTTGGAATAAAAACCTGCAGTCACTACGGCCATCCTGTTCAGATTGCATGACTAGAAATCACAGGGTATGTCAAGTTAGATGACTCCACGACGAGTTTTCGACAGTTTCACATTTCAAAACTATTTCAAGCTCACCCATTTTTCTAAAAGTAAATATGCTGCCTGACAGAACCAGTGCATTTGTAAAGGCTTTGAGCATGGCGAGTTCAACCACAATTTCATCCCTTTTGCTTTCTGTTGTGGTAGGAAAAACCTGTGACGTCCAACTGACGAATCTCTCCTCTGTTTATAAGATTCAAAACATCCACGTTTCTTGTTATATGCCTTGTACTCCTGGTGAGTGCTCATTGGTTGCGGGCTCTGGCAGTGAGTGCTCATTGGTTGGTTGTCGGCTCTGGCGGTGAGTGCTAATTGCTTGTCGGCTCTGGCGGTGAGTGCTCATTGGTTGGTTGGCGGTGAGTGCTCATTGGTTGGTTGTCAGCTCTGGCGGTGAGTGCTCATTGGTTGGTTGTCGGCTCTGGCGGTGAGTGCTCATTGGTTGGTTGTCGGCTCTGGCGGTGAGTGCTCATTGGTTGGTTGTCGGCTCTGGCGGTGAGTGCTCATTGGTTGGTTGTCGGCTCTCACAAGCACACAGAGCCTGTCCCAGTGACGTAAGAGTAGCAGACTGGTGGCACTGACTTACTGGGGATGTCTGACTACATGACTGATATTCACGGTCACGCATTGCTATCGCCTCCAACTCTCTAAAATGACAAGTTAAGTCTGTGACTGAAACGTGCTGCAAAAGTCATGTAACGTGACAGACTCTTGGAGAAGTTGCGCCTTTGGGCTTTGTAGTTGTTGCCTGACCCTGAATTGTAAAGAGACAGTTCTTATTAATTAAAATCTAACCAAGCAAAATTTCTGTCATTTTTTTATTTTTTAGGTGTCTATGCAGACAAAGTTGGGTTAGAAGCAGCTGAAATGCTTCTGAAAAATATAAGACATAATGGCTGTGTGGATGAGTTTCTTCAGGACCAGGTAATATGGCAGTACAGATGTTTTAGCAATAAATTGTGCTGGACTTGAACCAACCATGTCTTTTTTTTTTTTTTTTTTTTTTTTTTTAAACCAGCTTATCCTTTTTATGGCATTAGCAAATGGCACTTCAAGATTGCGAACTGGTCCTCTAACACTCCATACACAGACGGCGATACACATTGCAGAACAGTTAACCAAGGTAAGCACCATGGAGTGAGTTGCGTATTCACACTTGTCATTTGTGTGTTTAGTGTTACGTAGGCTAGGTTGGGCACACCAGCAAAAGGTGGCACATCACTCTGATGTTCATTTCAAGACCATTTTCCACTCTACTAGTTTAGATACTCTGATAATTACTGTTTTTCATTGTTTTCTGCCAGTGAAAGGAGCCCCCAAACCATACGTTCTTGTACACTAATTTCACCTTCTGTTGAACCTTCATTTTTTTTTTTTTTTCTTCACTAACTAAGAACATGGCTAACAACCTAACCCACATGCTTAACAACATTCCTTGCAACATTTGATGGATTTGCTATGATGTTTTTCCAGTTTGGTGCTTTAAAATAAACAGGATACGTCATTTAAAACTATTCAGCACCCAGTACACCATCGGTTTAGTACTAGCTATGCTACCCATCTAAGACGGGTTGAAATCAGAGTAATCAACGTAGGCTGTACTGTTAAACTTTACAGAGCACCATCTATTGGCTTGTATTTTATAATGTATGTAATAATGAAGGGTGGCACGGTGGCGCAGTGGGTAGCGCTGCTGCCTCGCAGTTAGGAGACCCGGGTTTGCTTCCCAGGTCCTCCCTGCGTGGAGTTTGCATGTGTCCTCTGGTTTCCTCCCACAGTCCAAAGACATGCAGGTTAGGTGCATTGGAGATTCCAAATTGTCCCTAGTGTGTGCTTGGTGTGTGTGTGTGTGTGTGTGTCCTGCGGTGGGCTAGTGCCCTGCCCGGGGTTTGTTTCCTACCTTGCGCCCTGTGTTGGCTGGGATTGGCTCCAGCAGACCCCCGTGACCCTGTAGTTAGGATATAGCGGGTTGGATGATGGATGAATGTAATAATGAAATGCATTGCAGTTTTTAACTCCAACAAATGGTGCATCACACACATATGAAGTAATAAAATGCATTACTACAAATGTTTGTGATGCACCATCTGTTGGAATGACAAATGCAATGTACATGTCTCTGTTATATGCCATTTGGTATGGAATCTGTAAAAGTCGTGACTCACAGATACACAGACATTCATCCTTTTATTAAGGTGGGTATGAGAGAGTCAGTAATTCTCTTCACACTGTAGTGATACTTTTGTTTGGGTTTGCTGTTCAGCTTTCACCATGAAAACATAGGGTGTCTGTGGTCTCAGTGGTACACCTTCATGCGTCAGTTTCTCTTGTTTTCCAGGGGTAATTAAGGCCAATGTCACTTTAGACGACTTTTCCAATGATTTTTCAGTCACTGCATTCATTTATGTAATCTTAGCAAGACAGTGGGATGCTTCTGTGAAGCAGTTAGTCTAATGTGACAAACCTCACGACTGAGACCAATTAGTCTGTAACTGGCTAGGATAAAATCAAACCGGTTTAATATTCTGATTGGTCAGAGGGGTGGGCAGTGAGCTTGGGAGAGCTGACAATCAAATGAACCAATGAGTGCTCATCTGGAAGTATATGTGTGTTTAGTGTGAAGCTCGTCTGTCTGATGTCTCGTGTTTTACGCACCATAACTGAATTGGAAAAGGAATTAAAGAGTAGAGATCGCTGCTGAACTCGCTGCAACTTTTAATCCTCCTTAAAGGGCCAAATTGTCAAATGGTCAGGCAACACACTATTGGCTGTCATTTAAAAAAAAAAAAAAAAAAAAAAGCGCAAGATCCATTGGAAGATCGGTACTCGATCAGTAAATGTGATATGGGCTGCAATCTGCAGTTGTATAATTGAGATTGTACAGCGACAAGATCAGCGAATGCAATCGGCAAATCTGATATGCCCAGCGACCAAAAAGTCATATAATGAGCCTTCAGCGTTAGAGTTGCAGTCAACTTACTCAAAACAAAACAGTGGAGCAGAGTAATACTGGAGTTAAACACAATAATATGCAGTAGAACCCCGGGTCACGAACGTCTTTGAACACATACAAATTGGGTTACGGCCAAAATGTTCGCCAAACTTTTGCATCTGTTCACGACCACACACTCGGGTGATGAACAATTTCCCTTCCGGTTCGTATGCGCCATTGATTTCCGCACGTGTTCAGTCTCTCCCTGTGCAGTGAGCGAGAGGGTGCGACAAGGCAGTTAAAGAGTGCACTGGGGCTTATTTTTAAAGAGACTGCTTCGAGCATTGTTTTAATCTCATTGTATTTAACGAAGAGTTTTTTCTATTGGATTTTAACCTCCACTTCACTCCTGTTTTTATGGGATCATTTATTTATTGAAGGATTCTGAAAGCACTGCACTTTATTTAATTTGGACTTTGTTTTTGATTGTTGTTTTGTTGATTTTAATAAAAGCACTTGGCACTTTTTGCACCATCCGATTGCTCCATTGTAGTGCCTCACTGTCGTGCTCATTGGTAACGTTACTGACAGTGATGGGTTTAAGGGCTCCCGGAAGCGAGATGGGAGCATGCAGCGAACCTGCAACGTCACAGACTTTACCTCAAAACTGTAATCTCCTCTCCACCCAGTTCCTCCTCACTTCCTTCATGCCAGAACTCGACTCATGCAAGGTTAGTTTTCTTGGTTGGTTTTTGTATAAATTACGGATTTTTCAAATGTTAATTTTTTTCCCTGTGCTTAAAACTCATTAAAAAAAGTGTTTACAGTGAGCGGTTTGTAAGGCCGTAGCGTGAACTCTTGCAGTGTTAGTTTTCTCTGTTCAAGGTTTTCTCAGTGTTTTTACATTTAGTTTACTATTACACTGCGAATTCTATGGTATAATTAACTATTTTTGTGCTTAAAAATCTTTAGAAAAAAAAAAAATGTATTTACATACAGCTTGTACGGTCCGGAACGGATTAATTGTATTTACATACAATCCTATGGGCGAAATTAGTTTGGGTTACAGCCAGAGTTTTGGAAAAAATTACGGTCGTGACCCGAGGTTCCAGTGTACTGTATACCTCTAACTCATTGTCGGGCAACAATTTTCTAGGGGCGCCGCGAAAACTTTTGTAAAATATTTAAAATTGCTAGTGTTTTTGAACTTTTGGTTGATTTAAAAAGATAATGTTTAAAAAATATATTTTATGTCGGAAAAACAGATAACGGTTAATCAGATTGTTGAATAAACGAATGTATTTATTTTGAATGCAAGTTAAAATTTTCACTGTGCACCATTCATCATAATATCAACACCAGCGGTGTCAAAAACACATCTCGTGAGACTTAAAAAGTCTCGTTGTTAGAAAATCTCACTAACTGTACGGATACGGAAATGAAGTCTAAGAAACGCGAGAGACTTCAAATGATTGACGAGGAAATGCACGTCTGTCTTTCGAAAAATTGATCCTCGCATCAATCTCATCTGTGCTGAAAAACAATCTCAACGTTCACATTAATTAAATTTAAGATTTATCCTTTGATTCCTTTATTAATAAAATGTCTTTCAAACTTGTAAAATTAACTGGTTTTATTGGCGATTGTCCATAGATTTGTGTCACGACTTTATTTATGGGCAGTCCCTCAGGTGCGCTACGAAAGAAAATTTTTGGACTTAGTGCGCCGCAACTCGAAAAAGGTTGCCTTTCACTGCTCTAACTAGACTGGGACATAACAAAAAAAATCCTGAAAAAGCATCAGGCAATAAGCAGTGTCGTCAATGCATTGACCCCCAAACCAATACTAGAGCCACAGCTCAACATTTGTAAGTGCCAGACTTCTCTATTATTATTGTCATAAATTCACTCCTACAATAACAATGGCCACATGAATGAACATAAGACCCCAGTTCCAGAAAGTCAGAGATTAGGTGCATACAATAAGTAGACAGGCCACATACCTATCAACATCAATCTGTAAAGAAAAATGATTAAACATCTGATAAGGTCTCACGTGAGAGGCTGGGTATCGAACTAAATGAGAACTGGGAAATTTAAGGGTGTAGTGTGTAGACGGGCGCAAAACTGGCTAAAACACAGGAAGCGGAAGTTTTATGGTGTAAGAAACCGTATCGGAATTGGCTGATGAGAAGAGTGATGGCTGTGGGGCACTTGTTTTAATGAATGATCTGAGTGGAAATCTAAATAACAAGCTGGTTAAATGCTATGGGGAGTGGCCAGACAATCTGGAAATGGCCAAATCATTACTGTGGGACTTGGACATCATAAGGCTTGGGCAGATGAAATGTCAGTAAATGTAAAGTGTTACACGTAGGATGTAAAAATGTTAGAATACACAATGGGAGGTCTCAAAATTGAAAGTGCACCTTAAGAGAAGGACTCCGTAGTTGTAGTGGACTCGTCACTATCCACTTCCAAACGGGGTTCAGAAGCCATTAAAAAGGCTAACGGAATGTCAGGTTATATAGCGCCTTGACGTGTGGAGTACAAGTCACAGGAGGGTCTGCTCAGGCTTTATAACACACTGGTGAGGCCTCATCTGGAGTACGATGGGCAGTTTGGGTCTCCAGGCTACAAAAAGGACATAACGGCACAAGAAAAGGTCCAGAGAAGAGTGACGAGGCTGATTATGAGGGGGCTACAGGGGATGATTGATGAGGAAAGATTAACAGAGCTGAGCCTTTACAGGAGATGAAGAGGAGACCTGACTGAAGTGTTTTAAAATGATTAAAGTAAGTAGTGCCGTGGATTGAGACGGCGACTTTAAAATGAGTTCATCAAGATCACGGGGACACAGTTGTGTAAATTTCACACAAACATTAGGAAGTTTGTCTAAAGGAGAACCACAGACACATGGAGTATGTGACCCAAGTACAGTGGTACCTCGGTATACATCCGCTTTTGGAATAAGTGCAAGTTAGTATTTGTCCTGTTTGGAATACGACTTGCGTGCTAGAAAACCGTGCGCTACCCTTGTTTACCTCTCTCGGGACAAAGCCACGACTGCCCACAAGCGCAATACGCCAGTTGCTAGCATTCAGTGAACAACCCGCGCTATAACTCTGTGAATTATCACGTGATTTTGTATTTTTTTCACGTAAATTTGAATGGATTGTTGAAAAGTATGAAGGTGGCATGCGTATCTGGGACATGGCTGGTGCTGCCGAGAACGATGACATCTACGATTGAGAAAAACAAAAACGTTATTAAAAAGTGAGGTTAAATTTTCATTTATTCCATCTAATTGCTTTTGTGTTTGTATATTTTAGTATTAAGCAGTGTTTAAATTATTTTATACAACCCCAGCAATGTATAATATGCCAATAACAATAGGATTTTTGTTTTTTTTTCATGGGGACGGATTAATCATTTTCCCTTTATTTCTTATGGGAAAAATGTGTTTGGTATACGTCCTGTTTGGTATAAGTCAGAGGATCTGGAACGGATTAAGGACGTATACCGAGGTACTACTGTAGAGTGGAGGACTTTAGGGACTTTCAAAACTCGACTTGATATTGTTTTGAAGGACGTTAGTGGCTAGGATAGCACCGTAGGGATGAATGGTTTATTCTTGTCAAACTTTTCTAATGGTGCAATGAAACTGAAGCTGCACCCCTGTTTTTTTTTTTGTTTTGTTTTGTTTCAATTTTCCAGTTTGTTGGCCTTGCAGGACACACTGAGCTGGCTGTGCCAGTTTTGTGCCATCAGGCTGGTGGTTCCCAGATTAGAATACCGTAGATGTGCAGCCTTTTGGTTTGCTTATCTGTAAATCTCTCCTCTCTTTTGTGTTTCAGGCCAAATTTACAATCACAAAGGCAGTAGATGACAATGCCAACAATGACACCCACATCATCGAGTGCCAAGGGATCGGGCTGACCAATGACAGGCTGTAAACGGGGGGTTTTGTTTTGCTGCACAAGGGAGTTGCAACTTTTTTTTTTTTTTTAATCTTTCTTGACCTCTACAGTCAAATTTGCTTTTTTTTGTTTTTTGTTTTTTTCTGGGAAAAATGAACTGAAAATGGGAGAGAGGTCAAGGAGGGTCATCAAAATAGAAGGTTTTAGGTCTAGAACTGTATTTTTGAGAGGTTCAGTGGAAATAGTGATATTAATTTCCTTTCGGTTGTCTGCATAATAATACACATTTGAAAAGGAAGAAAAAAAAAAATGTTAGCAGTTGCCTGGCAGCCTGTGGTGCTCTGGGCTCCTGAAAGATGCATTGACGTTGGTGCCAGTGGAGGACTGTTGTTTGCACCCCATTAATAATGTAAGTTGCTCAGGGTTTTGCCTTATATCAAATAAAAGATTAGACTTTGATTTCTGTTTTTTATTGTTTTTATGTTATTGGAGAGTCGGGGCAACGTGGAAAACCTGTACACTGCAGCGTTTCTTTGTTGGTGCCAGTTACTCCATTACTGTTCAGTGCATAATGGGAGTTGTGAAAGACGCCCGGACACAGAGAGACCCCTGAGACAGCCAGAAGTCCCATCCCAAAACACTCCTTTTTATTTCTGCTCCTGCACTCGGCACCCAACAATACACAAATCGGCAGTGAAGCTCCCAGGCCTTTCTCTTCTTCTACTCCACTCCTCACAAGCGCCGTCCTCTTCTTCCTGACTCCGGCTCCCGGAGTGGTGGCTGCTGGCTCCTTTTATAGCCCATCCGGAAGTGCTCCAGGTGTTTAGTGACCCACTTCTGGGTTTGGCGGGAGAACCTCTCACATGGGCTCAGGAACCACTGCAGCACCCCCTGGTGGCACCCCCCAGATCCCTGCAGGGGCGTAGAGAACTCCATCTCCCATGGAGCCCTGTGAGAATCTGATGCACCAGTGCCACCCAGGGGGGGCTGCCATCTAGCGTCCTGGGGGAGGTACTGTTCAGTCCATGCCTGTTCCCCAGGACCATATACAGGAGAGGAGCCATGCTGTCTTTTTGGATTTTACTGGTGGTACCTGCTTGGGTTCTGGTTTGGTGGTAATGGGGGTATAAAAACTATCATGAGGTAAATCGTACCACAGATTTGTTGTTCTAACCCACGGGTGTCAAACTCCAGGCCTGGCGGGCCGCAGTGGCTGCAGGTTTTCATTCTAACTATCTTCTTCATTAGTGACCCGTTTTTGCTGTTAATGAACTTCTTTTTGCCTTAATTTGAGTTAACTTGACTCGGGCCTCTTCGTTGTCTCATTTTCTTTAATTGGCAGCCAAACAATGATGAGACACAAAACAAGCTGCCATGTGACCAGCTCACCTGTGCCCGACACACAATATCTGAAAATAAAGAAAGGTGAAGGTGGTCTCAGTAACGCTGATCTCTCGGGTCACCAGAACATTTTGATGGTGGTCTTAGAAAAAACAGAAAATGAACAGTTTTGGAAATGTCTGCTGTGGCAGAATGAGAGCAGCAACAAGCCATGGAATTAAATGACGGGTTTAATTAACAGCGAGAATTGGCTTCTCATTAAGAGATTGGCAGGAGTTTGAAATCCCAGTTTAGCTGGTCATCTGTCGGCTCGTTTCACATCTCATTTCTGTTTGGCTCTCATTTAATGAAGAAAAGAATCAATTCGGAGGACTGAATCCTTAAAAACAGGGCTATTCAAATGAAGGGAAAAGGAGTTCATTAGCAGTGAAAACTGATCAGGAAAAGAGTCAGAATGAAAACCTGCAGCCACTGCGGCCCTCCAGGCCTGGAGTTCGACACCCGTGATCTAACCTTTAGAGATTAGTGTAGTGGTCTTCATTTTTTTTTTTTTTCCTTCTAGTAATCTGATTTTTGTGTCTTTGTGACTGAGAATCCCTGCTGGCTGCTATTCCGATTGGGCGTTGTCCCACCTTGGAGAATCACCACCAATTAAACGTCATCCCTACCACCCCACACGACAATTGCTGCCAACCATCATTCTAGTGGGGTAATAATCCCCCTTGAAGAATTGTCTCTGATCCATTAACCGAGTTGGGTTTGTTTCCCCCTTGGAGCATCGCCAACGGCGATCATAGCGGATCAATGGCAGTTTGCTTAAACTGCACCAAGTGACCCATCGTAAGAAACTCCGCGGCCCAAGTGAGACCCCTTCCCATTATACAATACAATTTATTTTTGGTATAGCCCAAAATCGCACAAGAAGTGCCGCAATGGACTTTAATGGGCCCTGCCTCTTGACAGCCCCCCAGCCTTGACTGTCTAAGAAGACAAGAAAAAAATCCTAGTAGGGAAAAAATGGAAGAAACCTCGGGAAAGGCAATTCAAAGAGAGACCCCTTTCTAGGTAGGATGGGCATGCAGTGGGTGTCAAAAAGAAAAAGGGGGTCAATACAATACACAGAACAGAACACCTCCTCAATACAGTATAAAAATAAAAATTTTAGAAGTACGGAGTAGAACTTAACAGTGGATGATATCCCATAATATGATTTGGATTTGTGTAGAGTCCTGGAGACCTTGGCCATCAAGCTGCTTCCCCCATTTGGCCATTCCACGGCTGAGACAGCACTAATCCGATGAAAGGACCCCTCTTTCCCACGATTCCTGTGATCTTCCATCAGGGATGACTTTACCTTAGGCAGGCAAAACAACTTGGCAGGTGGGCCGTGGGCACTGAGTGCCACATCTGTGTACCGAGAAGAGAAACAGAATAGGTGAGGAGGGTTAGTATCCAATTCTAACTCTCATGTTACTTATGTTTTAGTGCTAATGACTAACGACAGAGCTGCAGTCTGCACAGTTAATCAGCAGCTCTAGTCAGGGTGAGCTAAACTGAAATAGTGAGACTTCAGCCGCGATTTAAAAGCTGAGTCCGAAGGGGCATCTCTTATAGTAGCAGGCAGACCAGTTCACAGTTTAGGGGGTCCTGTAACTAAAAGCTCGACCTCACACTGTTATTTTATTAATCCTTGGAATCCTAAGCAGACTAGCATCTTGAGATCTTAATGTGCGCTCAGGTTTGTAAGTCATGATAAGTTCAGACCAGTATTTAATGCTTTATATGTTAAAAGGAGGATTTTGAAATCTGCCCTAAACTTAACCGGGAGCCAGTGTAAGGATTTAAGAACTGGAGTTATGTGTTCGTATTTCCTTGTTCTTGTAATAATTCATGCAGCAGCATTTTGGATTAATTAATTATGTACTGTTGGGAATCACAAAACCAAATCCAGACAGTGTGGAACCCATGGATTAGTGTATATCGATTGTAACCGCTACGCTTCACTAAGTTTATAGTGAAATTTGTACTGATGATTGCAGGTCAACCCCAAACTGCCTTCAGCCCCTTCCCACAGCGCAGAGAGATGATTTATAATAATAAAAGTGATTTTTACAAAACCACACAGAGAAAAGATGCAACAAACACAATGTCATTAATACCTTTGCTACAACTCCCCCTCTTCCAATATATACAATAAACAAAAGGCATAACGATATTCCCCAGCGTCCATTCGATTGTCTTTTTTTATCCGATTGTCCCATTTCCCCATAGTTCAGTTTCTTAGACACACCAATCCCAGAATAAAAGATTTACAGCTCACACTGCTTCCGATCCCTTTCACGGTAAAGTTCACTTCCCTCGGTGTATCCATAATCTTTGAGGTGGCCACCCCAGACTGCGTTGAACTTGTGGTGCTCCCCGAAAACAATCTTTCTCTCCTGGACTTTTTCCTTCACCATAAAAACTCGGGCTGTCTTTTCTTCCTTCTCTTCCTGCCTTTTCGCGCTCCTATTTAAATAGTGCGTCCGTTTCCATGGCACTCCCGGAAATCGCAATGACAGCCCCGGACCTCCCAAAAGGTCCTCCCTATCCAACCCGCCCATCTTCTGCTACAGTATTCTCGAACGGCAACGGGATTTTACATAGAAAGACAAAAAAAAAAAAAAACCCAACGAACGATATACAAATGTATGTGTCAATGCTACAAGTGCAGCGAGGCTCTTCGGAGGGCAGAGCTTTTTAGATGACATGACAGAACACCTGCACTAGTGGAAAGGGGGACACACACACCAAGAAGGGATCCATTTTCAAACACCGCCATACAATATGGTAAAGGCAAAGGGCAGACGATGTTGCAGTAAAAGTCCCAGGGTCATCGGAGCACCCCGTGGTGATACAGAGTATGGCAAAGGTCACGCCACTGCCACCAGTGGGTTATGGACACAGTTGTTTGTGTTGGCACGTGCTATCCGATACTCTGCAGAGTGTTCTCCACACCTGGAAGATGCCATTGTGTGCCATTCATTTAATGAGCTGGTTGTGTACGGTCGTATAGCGGGCCTTTGCAAAGTCAATACCCCTACACCGAGGCCAAATGCCATATGTCAACTCCAAGCTTTCCCACAATTTCCACACCTGGTAAATGTCATTGCGTGCCATTCGTGTAATTAACCATTTGTGTAGTCCTTTACAAAGCGGGACGGTCCTTCGGTCAAACTGCAGAATGAATTGGGTTGATGGTGACTGCTGTGGATTGTTGTTGGCAGCAGTGGAAAGAGGAGGGTAACCACAGCCAGAGATGCGTCAGACACATACGGAAGGGAGTTTCTGGCAGGCTGAATGGCCACAGTGGCACGTATGGCAGCCACTTTCACACCAGGAGTGTCCAGTCGGACTGTATGGAGTCGTCAAGCTGAAGTAGGGCTGCAGTTACCCGTTTCCTTTATGGAGAATCCCACAGACTCATTGTCACTGCCACACATGGGCAGTTTGGACATTTCACCGTCTTCATCCTTACCCTCAGGCAGAGCTGCAGTCGTGGATCAATCCGCTTCTCCATAACGACCATGTACTTCACAAGGGTCAACCCACACAATCCCATGGCTGTTCTAGGACCCTCACAGTCCACCCTACTTTCTAAACATGTACACTCCAACAAGGGTTCTTGAACTTAATGCTTATTCATTCAGCTTATTTTATTCGGCTGCTGCTTCACCACCTGAGGCCACAGGTCCGCCACACCCTCGACCCTCTGCAGTTGGCATACCAGGAGAAGGTGGGAGCGGAGGATGCCATCATCTATATGCTACACCGATCCCTCTCCCACCTGGACAGAGGCAGTGGTGCTCTAAGAATTATGTTTCTGGACTTCTCTAGCGCCTTCAACACCATCCAACCTCTGCTCCTTAGTGACAAGATGACAGAGACGGGAGTCGATTCACACCTGGTGGCATGGATCATTGACTATCTTACAGACAGACCTCAATATGTGCGTCTCAGGAACTGCAGGTCTGACATTGTGGTCAGCAGCACAGGAGCACCGCAGGGGACTGGACTTTCTCCAGTCCTGTTCAGCCAACATACATCACACTTCCAATACAACTCGGAGTCCTGCCACGTGCAAAAGTTCACTGGCGACACTGCTATCGTGGGCTGCATCAGGAGTGGGCAGGAGGAGGAGTATAGGAACCTAATCAAGGACTTTGTTAAATGGTGCGACTCAAACCACCTACAACTGAACACCAGCAAAACCAAGGAGCTGGTGGGGGATTTCAGGAGGCCCAGGCCCCTCATGGACCCTGTGATCATCAGAGGTGACTGTGCAGAGGGTGCAGACCTATAAATACCTGGGAGTGCAGCTGGATGATAAACTGGACTGGAGTGCCAATACTGATGATCTGTGTAAGAGAGGACAGAGCCGACTATACTTCATTAGAAGGCTGGCGTCCTTCAACATCTGCAATAAGATGCTGCAGATGTTCTATCAGACGGTTGTGGCGAGCGCCCTCTTCTACGCGGCGGTGTGCTGGGGAGGCAGCATAAAGAAGAGGGACAAACTGGTGAGGAAGGCAGGCTCTATTGTAGGCACGGAGCTGGACAGTTTGACATCCGTGGCAGAGCGACGGGCACTGAGCAGGCTCCTGTCAATCATGGAGAATCCACTGAACAGAATCATCTCCAGACAGAGGAGCAGCTTCAGCGACAGACTGCTGTCACCGTCCTGCTGCACTGACAGACTGAGGAGACCCCACACTATGTGACTCGGGGGGGGGGGGTAAATGTTAACATTATACAAAGTGATTGTCTGTTATACCTGCATTGTTATCACTCTTTAATTTAATATTGTTCTTTATCAGTATGCTGCTGCTGGAGTATGGGAATTTCCCCTTGGGGATTAATAAAGCATCTATCTATCTATCTATCTATCTATCTATCTATCTATCTATCTATCTATCTATTCATTTTTATGTCCCCCAGGTTGGGACATTCTGGCTACCTGTGAATGTTCAACATTCTTGGACAGGAGCGCCGTTAGTTGTTTTTGTAGCTTCTGATCTCTTTTTTTGCCAAATAAATGCCATGTGACTGGGCGGTCTCATGGTCTGGAATCCCTGCAGATTTTATTTTTTTTTTCTCCAGCCGTCTGGAGTTTTTTTTTTTTTTTGTTTTTTCTGTCCCCCCTGGCCATTGGACCTTACTCTTATTCGATGTTAATTAATGTTGACTTATTTTCTTTTCTTATTGTGTCTTTTATTTTTCTTATCTTTATTATGTAAAGCACTTTGAGCTACTGTTTGTATGGAAATGTGCTATATAAATAAATGTTGTTGTTGTTGTTGTTGATGTGGGTTGCACAATATCCTGCTAACACGCTTCAGTTTGCAAACCTCAGATTAGTCATCCGATTAGCTTTAGCTACCATCTTAACACGCTGACCACCCAAGATCATTGATCCTAGAGAAGAGGTCACCTCCCCTGAACTGGCACTGGTAGTGCTGCTGCTGCTGCTGCTGCTGCTCCACGGGTTCTTTTTCATTCCTTTTTGGCTCCTGATCTCATAAAGGAAGTGCCGAGTAAACTTTGCAGCTGCTTCTTGGGAAATCTGACCGTGCGTGGGTGCGGCGCACATCCCTCTGAAAGCGAAACCCAAGTAACCACATCATTAATCCAAATGTCATGAAAGGTCCTGCGTTAGGAAGTTAGTGCATATTATGAGAATCGGGTCCTCCTTAAGATTTGCTTCTTGAGGGTTTCGGCAAACTTAGTCGACATTGCAGGGGATCATCATTAGCTAATGTCAGGAGACTTGGTGGGCTCATGTTGCATGCAGTCCAAAGAGAAACCTGTAGCCATAATGTGTAGCGGTTGGGAGTTGTAGAGTGAAGTAGGCAGATGTCCTGTCAAGATGCAAGCCCGCTGGGAAGGCGCCGATTGCTCCTCATTTTTCAGTAATTTTCAGTCGCAGACTTCATTTACGTAACCCTAGCAAGTCTGAGGCAGTTGGGCGACTGGCAGTCGTGTAGTCTGACATACTAGTGACTTCTTAACCGCTCTGTGACTCACCCCAGCAAAATCCAAGAGTCGCAGGAGTGGGCTATGCGGACGCCACAGCTGATAAAGCAGTTTTCTGGGGGACAACGGAGCTACTAGCCACACAGACAGAATGGTCTCTTCTTGTTTTGTCCAAATTCTGATTTTCCTGAGTTTATTGAGAGCAAAGCCATGGAAAGTGAGGAATGCACGTGTTTCAGGAGCGAGTCTCATCTGTGTGATGTCTTGTATTTAAGCCCCCCTGACCCCATGTCGTCAGGCTTGGCCGGCACGTGAAGTGAGGCAGCGAGATGATCATCTCAGGCAGCGCTACAGTCATTGCGCCCCTGTCACTTTTAACATCACGAAATATTAAACAGTCGAGTGTCAGCCTTAGGAATTTAAATTTAATATTTAAACATTTTGAAGGTTCATTTTACTCAATGCAGTTTGCAATGTCTCACCACGCCACACAGCGTCCAAGAATCAAATGGCAGATGAACGGTCTGAAGTCACTTGTGGTATTGCATTCATTTTTCTGATTTTTTTACAAATCGCCGTAGACGACATGGAGGAGTCCTGTTGGAGTGGTAATCGTTTAAGTTTACTTTGCCATGGCTGTGTCATCATTGCAGCACCGGTTTGAGTGTTAATGTTTTTATTTCTCTCTATTATATCTCTATCATCTTTGCAGAATTGTTGTAATTCAGCTTTATTTGAGGGTTTTCTAGCATGAACCGCCTTTTTAAGGTCATGCCATAGCATCTCAATTGGATTCAGGTCAGGACTTTGACTAGGCCACTCCAAAGTCTTCATTTTGTTTTTCTTCAGCCATTCAGAGGTGGATTTGCTGGTGTGTTTTGGGTCATTGTCCTGTTGCAGCACCCAAGATCGCTTCAGCTTGAGTTGATGAACAGATGGCCGGACATTCTCCTTCAGGATTTTTTGGTAGACAGTAGAATTCATGGTTCCATCTATCACAGCAAGCCTTCCAGGTCCTGAAGCAGCAAAACAACCCCAGACCATCACACTACCACCACCATATTTTACTGTTGGTATGATGTTCTTTTTCTGAAATGCTGTGTTCCTTTTACTCCAGATGTAACGGGACATTTGCCTTCCAAAAAGTTCAACTTTTGGCTCATCAGTCCACAAGGTATTTTCCCAAAAGTCTTGGCAATCATTGAGATGTTTCTTAGCAAAATTGAGACGAGCCCTAATGTTCTTTTTGCTTAACAGTGGTTTGCGTCTTGGAAATCTGCCATGCAGGCCGTTTTTGCCCAGTCTCTTTCTTATGGTGGAGTCGTGAACACTGACCTTAATTGAGGCAAGTGAGGCCTGCAGTTCTTTAGACGTTGTCCTGGGGTCTTTTGTGACCTCTCGGATGAGTCGTCTCTGTGCGCTCTTGGGGTAATTTTGGTCGGCCGGCCACTCCTGGGAAGGTTCACCACTGTTCCATGTTTTTGCCATTTGTGGATAATGGCTCTCACTGTGGTTCGCTGGAGTCCCAAAGCTTTAGAAATGGCTTTATAACCTTTACCAGACTGATAGATCTCAATTACTTCTGTTCTCATTTGTTCCTGAATTTCTTTGGATCTTGGCATGATGTCTAGCTTTTGAGGTGCTTTTGGTCTACTTCTCTGTGTCAGGCAGCTCCTATTGAAGTGATTTCTTGATTGAAACAGGTGTGGCAGTAATCAGGCCTGGGGGTGGCTACGGAAATTGAACTCAGGTGTGATACACCACAGTTAGGTTATTTTTTAACAAGGGGGCAATTACTTTTTCACACAGGGCCATGTAGGTTTGGATTTTTTTTTCTCCCTAAATAATACAAACCATCATTTAAAAACTGCATTTGGTGTTTACTTGTGTTATATTTGACTAATGGTTACATGTGTTTGATGATCAGAAACATTTTGTGTGACAAACATGCAAAAGAATAAGAAATCAGGAAGGGGGCAAATAGTTTTTCACACCACTGTACATTTTTACATTTTCCTCACTTTAAGTTCCCAATTAAAGAAGACGTATATCCAACTCTTATTGAAGAATTTCATCACGAAGGGTTATCAACCGAAGAAATGAGTTCACGGGCAATCCTAGCACCGAGAAACGAGGAAGTGAAACAAATTAACACAAAAATGTCAATCGGTTACACGACAAATTGGATAAATGCGTATCAATAGACTCTGCTGAAACAGTTGGTGGTGATGGTGAGGAAGATGAAAACATCAACATACAATATCACGAAGAATATCTACAAGCGTTAACACTGTCTGGTCTTTGACCGGCCGAATTACTGTTGGAGGAAGGATGTATCGTAATGTAATTGCGTAATTGATGTCTGAGTAATGGGCTATGCAATAGGACAAGATTAGTTGTATTCAAAATTGGTGAAACAATTCTGACATAAAATTTTAACAGGCGACAAGAAAGGTAATGTAGTCCATCTAACATGAGACACCAAAGGAGATCTCGATATGCCATTCACATTAAAACGTTTACAGTTTCCTGTTAGAATAGCTTTTGCTATGACAATTAACAAATCACAGGGACAAACATTCTAAAAAGTCGGTTTATTTATTAGAGAGAGAAAGAAACGAAATTCACTCACGGGCAGTTATACGTGGTGTTGTCACGATGAAGGTCCAAACACAGAATCAAAATTCAATGCGATTTTGACGAAAAGTTAATTACAAAAATTGTTTTTACAGTAAGAGTGTAAGTTTGAAAAGTATTTGTGTGTTCATTTCAAAGCCATACAGAACGAAAATGTATAACGCAACAAATACCTCTAACGCAACATGAAACATAATTTACTTTCAATTTGTTACGTTTTACTCTTTTTTACTCGGGTTAATTACTCGCTGTAATGTAAAATTGTTAGTTCTATTATGCCCATGAAAAGAACAATCTGTTTAAATTGCACATCCGCTTCTCCATACGTGAGCGGCAGAGCCGTGAAGTGGCTGGCGCGTAGTGCACGCCTGGGTGTTGGCGAGTGAAGTGAGCAGGGGGCAGAGCCCCCTAGTAATTTCTAGAATCTTCTCATCATCTGAATGGTGACCAGACATACGGTTTAAACATTTACCCATAATTCCTGTTTACTGCCTTCAGTCTACATACTGTATGCAATTTCACCATTCAGCCAGCACACAGCGACTTCCAGTGAAGAGGCGGACTATGGAGGAGAACGTTTTCCGCATACCAGGAGCGAATCTGAAGAAATGTCATCCATCTACTCCTATGTGGTGGTGGACAATAAAGGGAAGATTTTGTGGAATTGTAACACAAATTTTAATGGAAGCCCATTCGAGAGATGCTTCTGCTGCATTCAGCTAAAATTTGGAACCCATAATTTCTGATCTCTGACTTGGGAAAACAGGAAAAATCTTCTGGATATTTCAGATGTATCCAGCTACTCCCCGAACTCGGAATTCCCACTCGCAGACTCTGGCCTGGTCTCTCAGTTCTGAATTTGTCCAACTTCAGATTATGATGTCAATCCAAAATGGCAAACAGTAGGTAAAGTAACGCTCTATACATTAAATTTGTTTATTAGAAGAATTTAACAATACTGGATATTGAGAAAATAAACGTCAACATTACCAGCACGAGCAGTGAAGGACTAACTGACGTCAGCTTGATCCGTGCTGCTGTTTGCACGTTGCGCTCAATGGTTGGTTTGTGTGGTTTGTTAATGGCACAGTCTGTCGTGGCTGAGAGCATACTGTAACATTTTTTTTAGTCAGGACTATGCGGACGATTCACATGTTAGGTAGCATTTGTTGCAGAAAGAGCAGCGTTCACGGGGGCATCCATGTTTACTTTCCCACTTAATAATAATAGGGGGCTCTGCCCCCTGCTCACTTCGCTCGCCCACCCCCGGGTTTGGTTATACGGATATACAATTTAAAGAGATTGTTATTTTGATGGGAATTGTTACCTATACGTTATTTTCACTTTTACTTTAAAACTTTTGTAAAAAAAATACTTGGAATTAACTTTTTCAAGATCACATTGAATTTTGATTCCGTGTTTGGACTTGCATCGTGACAACGCAACGTATAACTGCCTGTGAATATCGTTTCTTTCTCTCTAATAAATCAAACGGCTTTCTCGAACATTTGTCCATGCTCTTTCTTCTTCGCTTTGTTGTTGGCGTGTCATCTTGAACGTATAAAATTATTAAGAGCTGAGAGCGCAGGAAGTGTGTCTGACAAAAGCATTCACATGACTGAGTGATTAGATGACTGATGTCTTGTGTCTAATGCGATCTTTACTATCAGTTTTTTGAGACTTTCGAATTTTCGTACTTCCATTATCTCTAACCTGCTCTGCATGTGTACCGCGCCAACGTTTTTGAATTCTTTACGATGTTCTACTTTGTCATCTACCTTTTGTCTTTTATTTCCGGTCCCGGGTGTGGTTAAATCTCTTTCTTGTGGGATGTATAACGCCGCTCGCGTTGTGAAGGCTGAACGCACTCTAAGGAGATGTGGTCGGATCAGCTGCTGTCTTTCTGCTGCGTGTTCTGCTTGTCGCGCTGCGCGTCGATCATTTAAAAGCCTGCACAGCAGCTGTCCTTCTATCTCACTGCCTTGTCTCGCGTGACGTCAAAGTGTCTTCCGAGAAGATCACGTCTCATCTCCCTCCCGAGATTAGAAAGAAGAGAGAATAGTTCTTTACATTTATATTCTCGCTACTCAAAGCACTTTATGCGGTGATTGGAGAGGCGCTTCAACCAGCACTAATGTGCAGCATCCACCTAGAGGATGTGACGGCCACCGTTTGTTTTGCTCCACTATGCCCACCACACATTAAATGTTAGGTGGTGAAGAGGAGAGAGAGCCAATTAGAGGTGGAGGATCAATAGGGAGTCAGAATGACAAGGCTAAGGTGGGCAGTTGGGACATCGGGATACACCTTACTCTTTATGAAGGATTGCTCCGAAATATTTTATGACCGTAGAGGATCAGGACCTCAGTTTTATGTCTCATCCAAAGGATGGTGCGTATTTTACAGCACAGTGTCCCTGTCACTGCACTAGGGCATCGGGCTCCACATTCGGACCACAGGGTAAGCGCCCCAGCTCTGCCGTGTGACGAGTGCAGCATAACACCTTGAATTAAATCGGCCTTTAGCAGTGCAACGATTGTCTGGAGCAGAGTTTCTTAAGTCGGGTCGTGGGCTGGGCTGCCGCCAGTGTGTCACAAGTCACTATCGTATTTATGTGGAGGGGTCACAGCGGTTTGGCAATCGGTGGGGACATTCCTCTCCCACTCAGACACCAAGGGATACCCCCTGTGGAAAGCATACCCCCGGACACAGACAGACGGACACCAGAATGTCCAGAACACACTTCTTTATTTTTCCAAATCAGCACCACAATGCCTTCATCCACCAACTCTCTTCCTTTCTCTCTTTCTCTTCCTCTTTATCTCTTGACCTTCTCTCCCCTCCTCACAAGCTTCGTCTCCTTCCTCCCAACTCTGGCTCGTCTACCTTTTTATCATGACCCGGATGAGCCCCAGGTGCTCCACCTGACGTCACTTCCTGGTGTGGTGGAAGTGTCAGGAGAGTGCCTGGAAGCACTCCGGGCGTCCTTGGGATTGCTTCTGGCAGCACTTCCTGGTGTGGCGGAAGTGCTGCCATCCAGGATTCCCTAACTGTCCAGGCGCCCCCTGGCAGTGGCCACATCCTCCCGTAGGGGTGAGCGTCCCAGTTCCGTTCCCGTGGCCCCCCAAACAGACCCGGGCGGCTGCCCTTTCGTGGCCCAGGGGAGGTATCGTCCATCTCGGGGACTGTCCCCCCATTCTGACTGTTGAAGACACCAAGAGGGGCAAGAAACAATGGCCTAGAGCTTGCAGTCCTGTTGCTGTGTTGATTGTTCATTTTGTCCTGTTTGTGTCTGCCATTCTCCTTATAATTTGGATAATTACTTACGTTGTAGCCTCTAATTGTCCGCCCATGTCACTCCCAGACAACAGTACAACACAAATGGATGATGAGTATGGCAGCGGATAATGTATGTGCCCCCTCAGCCATCAGCCATCATGACCACATCAAAACTGTTCCTGGCTCAATAAACACCTGAGAAGTCCAACTGTTTGTGTGTTGTTGGTTTAGTCGCATTGTGTTGGAATGGAAATGTGACTTAAGTGAAGATCAGACCACATTCCATTGGTAGTCTCTGTTTAATTTAGTTGCTGGCACTCGTTTCATGTCCGCATCATTCACTGCCACTGCCCTTCTGCATGTCCTCAAGCCCATCAGCAGACAGAATGGTCCTCCTCTGCTGCCGCACTTTCCCTTCCTCCTCTCCCTGCTCTTCTATCTTGAGCCTGTGAACGCTTCAGGAAGCTGCTTCCTCACCTGACAGTTCTTTCCATGATGTCACCTGCCCCCCTGTCACCCATATCATGTTATCTTTTTGTCACTCTAGTCAGATAAAAGGGGAGCGTTGCTTTCAGCAAAGCAAAGGCAGCTAGCAGCGATGGGAGGTGAAATGCACAAGGCCGTCGTGTTCTGATCTCCCCGAGTCGTCTGGCAGAACCGTACGAATCCACGGTGGGGCAAAGCGACCTTCTGAGCGCGACCTGAAAATGTAACCTGAGAGCCGCAGTGCCGGCAAGCCCCCCGGTGTTAGCTTTCAACGTTTCTTGCTGTGGATGCTGCTGCGAGTTTGGTCAAGCTGGTCAAGTTTGCATGGCGGTGCCAGCCCCTGATGTGGCCCAGGCACAGAAACCAGAGCTTTATCTGCAGAGGGTCAGCTTCCCGTAACTTCTAGAGGGATGTCGGATAATTCCAGCTGGACCTACAGCTCAGCCAGAGTGTGGATCTCGCTCATAGCAGGTTGGCACTTTTCATGTTTTAATTGTGTAATGTCACCTGTGCAGTAAACGGATCTGAATGAGCCTTGTCTGACGTTGTGGTTTAGGAAATGTGATTAGAAGAAGGGTGGAGTGCGTGAGATATTGCTGTTGCGGCCTGAACATCTTGTTGGGCAACTCTTAACTGGTTCAGGTCATATTTAACTGGTAGACACTTTTCAGTGACTGTAAATTCCCTTTTTCATCTGCTGCTCCTCTTAAATGTGGTGTTCCTCAGGGATCCATTTTGGGTCCTATTTTATTCTCTATATACCTTCACCCTATTGGTGCTATTTTTAGGAAATTTCACATTTCACTGCTATGCTGATGATACTCAGGTTTATATTCCCGTCTGCAACTCTGCAATGAATCAACTCCACAACTGTCTTTCTGAATTAAGATCCTGGATGGCTGATAATTTTCTTGATCTGAATCATAATAAACTGGAGGTGCTTATAGTGAGTCCATCAGCTAAAGCCCACATTAGTCTTGGACTTCTCAGCTCTTTCTCTGTCTTCTGCAAACCTCAAGTCCGCAATCTTGGCGTTAGTTTTGACAGTGTGAGACACGCCCAGACACCATCAGACTGAGACCACATCTTTACAAAAGTCACACGTTTATTCACAGTTCTTGCACAACACACTGTGCCCCCCAGCACCAATCACCCCTACTCCGTGGGCCGCCTTTCCTCTCTCCACAGGAGCCTCGTCCCGCTCCCCGATTGTAGGGTGGTGACCCCTTTTATTTCCACCCGGATGTGCTCCAGGTGCCTGACGATATTCTTCCAGCAGCACTTCCTGGTGTGGTAGAAGTGCTGCCCTTGCACTCGGAAGTGGTGGCTGTGAGGCTAGGGATGTGCACTGGCAATCGGAAGGTCGCCGGTTCGAATCCCATAAATGGTCTCTGCTCTGAACTTTTGAGCAAGACCCATCCATCCATCCATTTTCCAACCCGCTGAATCCAAACACAGGGTCACAGGGGTCTGCTGGAGCCAATCCCAGGCAGGGTGCCAACCCACCACAGGACACACCAGGGCCAATTTAGAATCGCCAATGCACCTAACCTGCATGTCTTTGGACTGTGGGAGGAAACCCATGCAGACATGAGGAGAACATGCAAACTCCACACAGGGAGGACCCAGGAAGCGAACCCGGGTCTCCTAACTGTGAGGCAGCAGCGCTACCACTGTGCCACTGTGCCGCCCTTGAGCAAGACCCTTAACCTGCAATTGCTGAGCACTTTGAGTAGTGAGAATAGCACTATATAAATGCAAAGAATTATGAATTCTTATTGTTCCTGGAAGGATCATCCTCCATCTTCCCGGGTGTGGTGGAAGTACATGTTTCCCGGGCTTTCTGAGGCTCGGGGCGGCCCCTGGCGGTGTCCACGGGCCCCAGTGGGCTTGAGCCTCCTTGCTCCTCTCCCGTGGTCCTCTCCAGATCCAGGGCGGTTGCCCCCTCGTGGCCCGGAGGACGTATATGCCACCTCCCGGTCCTTCCAGGCGTCCCGGCTGGGTCTGACCCCCAGCCGCTTGTGACAACAGTAACCTCTCTTTTGAGAAACAAGTTAATTCTGTAGTCAAGAGTTGCTTTTTCCAGCTTCGTCTATTAGGTGAGATCGAGCCTTTTATTATCTTCTAGGGATCTTGAGAAAGCTACTCGTGCTTTTATCTTCTCTTGCCTTGAATACTGCAACTCGCTGTATTCTGGGATTAGCAAATCTCTGATACGCAGGTCACAGTTGGTCCAAAATGCTGCCGCTCGCTTTCCGGTTGGGGCAAGAAAGTCTAATTCTGTTCCTCCAATATTAGCTTCTTTACGCTGGCTGCTGCCTGTCAGTTTTCGAATTGATTTTAAAATCCTGCTGCTAGTTTTTAAATCTTTACATGGGCTCGCTCCTGCCTGTTTATCTGAATTGTGTGTTTTACACCAGCCATCTAGAGTGCTTAGATTTTCTGGTCGGTTGTCTCTTGTTGTCCCTCATACTGAGTGTCACACTAAAGGGGACAGCTGTGGCACCTCGCCTGTGGGACTCTTCACGTCGTCACATAAAGGAGTCGTCGACAATTCAAAACGAGATTAAAGACTCATTTCTATTCACTTGCATTCCATCACCTGTGATTATGTAACATTACTTCTATTTATTATTTATTTTATTTATGTTCATTTATTTTATTCTGCAGCGGGCTGGCACCCTGCCCAGGGTTTGTCTCCTGCCTTGTGCCCTGTGTTGGCTGGGATTGGCACCAGCAGACCCCCGTGACCCTGTGTTAGGATATAGTGGGTTGGATAATGGATGGATTTATTTTATTTCTATTTATGTTAATTGTATGTTTTTTCTTTTATTCTGTTATTTTAAAGCCCTTTGGCCACAGCATGCCTATGTTGTTTTAAACGTGCTATATAAATAACTTGACATCGACATGATCTCAACAGGGGTGTGGCGCTGCACTTCCCGTGGGTTTTCTTCCTGCCTTATAACTAATGCCGTTGAAGTGGGCTACAGTGCCCTGCATGGCTGTATCTGTAACGGTCGCATGGTGCCCCTTGCAGGACTCACCTGGATAGTTTATTGTGTTTCTGCCCTTGACAGCTCCAGCTGCTTATGATTCTGTACTGGAAATAAGGAGGTTCAGGTCATGAATGGAGGGCGGGAGGGTGGCATGGTGTTCTGGGCGCGGACTGTGAAGATGGCGTTTGCTCTCTTTGTGGTCTTATTCTCATCCCTCATTTCATTAACGTGTGTGTGTGTGTGTTGGGGTTAATTGACACAGGCCCATTACAAGTGAGTGAGTGAGTGAGCAGGGTACATCAATACTGCTAAAGCATTCAGAAGGAATTCTTACCAACATAATAAATGATCTTTTATTACTGAACTTGTGCAGCTTGTTAATTTATGCTATTAGGCCTTTGTTAGAGAAATGCGACCACATTTCTTTATTTGTGCTCAGCATCCATCTCAGAACAGCAGAGGCGGCTTTGCCTTGTGCTTTGTCTGAAGTTAGCGGGGTGTCGTTCCGCCAGAGGCCACAAGAGGTCACTCTGAGAGGGTCAGCGGCCTTGGAGTTTAGTGGCGCGGGGGCCAGACGTGATTCTCGAAGGTCCCAGCTTTGACCCTTTTTTGTTGTCTGTCCCGATGGTAAATTTAGGCAGTAGCACCAGGAGATTCTCATAAGAAAGGGGGGAAAAAAAAAGGAAAGGCTGGGAAATCACAGTTAGAACATGAAGGCGCAAATTAGACATGAGACACAATCCAAAATCGAAAGAGACACGCGAGAACAGTTGGAGCAAGGCTTTACAACAGAGATCAGATAAGGAAACATAGCCCTAGATGTTCTTTTATCCCGTAACGTCGATTATGAACACGCCTCTAAAACACTGGGAAGTGGGCCCAACGATGGGAGCACAACATGCTGGCGATGAGGACATGCAAACCATAAAGACTTCTGAGTGAAAATGGACAGAAACAAATCCTTAGTTCAAATGCTAGATAATACGGCATAACGCCATGCAAAGGTTTACCAGCCAGTATTTTATTACTTCAAATGTTTGTGATGCGCCATCTGTTGGAATGCCAGAGACATAGCAGCTGGATGGACACGCCGGTAACACAGACACTGATCCTTTTATTAAGGTGGACTGGCACACAAATAAATGTAACGGTGAAGGAGCGGCTCAGCTTTGAAATTCTGCCTCATTTGCACCCGTGTCAGCGCTGCTTAGCGCTAATTGTTAGGACTCGGATTCAATTTAAGGTGGAAACTCGACAGAATTAGGGTGGATTGAAATACAGATTTTACAAAGAAAACACATTTCTGAATTTCTATCATAACAGAGCGACTTTTCTGAATGGGAAATAAGAAAAGAACAAAGGCTGGCTAAACAGTTAGATGGAGGGGACATCAGGGTGAGCCACTCACTGATTTGCGGCACTCGTTAGAATGAAAGCCGTAGCCACAATGGTACCCCAGGACTGAACTTGGGAACCCCTGCAGTAGAACAACTACTGGAACATCCGCGGTGATCTAAAAGTCGTGGCACTGCTACTGGGAATGCAGCTCGGATGTACCAAGCAGTGCAAACGGGGCGGCCATGCCAAAGTGTCCAGTTACCTTAAAAAGAGCTGGCAGCTCCATAAATATTTAGTTCTGGGGCACAAAGCCACTTACCAACCTGACAAAAAGAGAGTTTTGCTTCCTTTTCATATAAAACTTGAACTTTTGTGAATGTGATGAAGGATTTCGATATCCACGAAGATTAAGGAAGGTCACACATCAGACATTTTCTTAAAGATCTGCTAGTGGCGCCTGAAGGCATTCGACGATGTTGGCACCAAATGATATCCAGATAGTTGATAACACGGTTCACTTGCTGCAGTCCCGTTTGGACTTCTTCCCTGCCAGTCTTGGCGCAGTCGGTGAGGAACAAGGAGAGAGGTTTCACCAGGACGTTGCAACAACAGGAAAGTGGAATTCATGAGCGCTGGTCGACTTTTGTTGGGGCACTGAAACGAGACTCGTCAGATGCAAAACACGTGCAGCTCAACTGAACGTATCCTGAGCAGGGTGGCAGGTTAAGCTGGAGCCAATCCAGTCAAGCATTGGGCGAAAGGTAAGGAACAATCACTAGCGTCAATTTGGTAAGGACGATTCACCTGACCTGCGTGTTAGGAGAAGAGGAGAGCCATGGGGAGACTGGGAGATCATGCAAACTCCGGACTGGGAGCACCTGAGATGTGAACCCCGGTCTCCTTGTTCTGAAGAAGCAATATGGTGCCACGGTGCCAGCATCAGTAAGTGATTAGCAACTGTGGAAGTTGACCCGGACACAGACAGGCAGACACGTTCATGCCACCCTCAAACACGTTTATTTACAATATATTTACAATTAAAGTCACGTGCACAAACCCCAAAGTCACAGTCCTGGCCACAATGCCTTTCTTTGGGCCGCCTCCACTCTCCTCTCTTGCCTCGTCCTCCTTCCACCCGACTCTAGCTTCGAATGAATGGAGACGGCCCCTTTTATTCAGTACCCGGATGAGCACCAGGTGTTCCCGGCATTCCTCCCTTGGCCACGCCCCAGCGTGGCGGAAGTGCCGGCTGTCCTCCCGGCAGCTCTCTGGGTAACGTCCAAAGTCTTCCCCCCAGCACTTCCTGGTGTGGCGGAAGTGCTGGGGTAACAGGTCCCCAAGGCATTGGGGCGCCTCCTGGCGGTGACCACGGGCCCCTACAGGGTGGAGCTTCCATACCCTGTACCCGTGGCCCCCAAAGCAACCAGGAAGGCGACCCCCACGTGATCCAGGGTGGGCACAGACCCACATCCGGTCCCTCATGACGTCCTGGCCGGGTCATGGCCCCTGGCATCCCTGACACAACACTAAATTTGATAAAAAGTTCATTTTAAGTTTTCTCCAAGATCTGAGAAATTATATTTGTGTTTGGCTTGAAGCTGTCTCTGCGGTGGGCTGGCACCCTGCACAGGGTTTGTTTCCTGCCTTGCGCCCTGTGTTGACTGGGATTGGCTCCAGCAGACCCCCATGACCCTGTAGTTAGGATATAGCGGGTTTGATAATGGATGGATTGAAGATGTCTCTCAAAACACTCCAAAGACTTTAGAAACCTTTTCATGTGTGGAGTTATTATGTAGTCACCTCTCCTCCACTGTGAGCCTTGAGTGTGTTGTTAAATCTCAGGTCACTTGATCCATCGTGACTTGGCTGACCAGCACCTCAACTTTGTTCCCTTGTATTATGAGCTCATCACTCCTGTATGATGCATAAAGGCAAGAATAAAGCCCACCGATTACTGGCTATGACAATTCAGTCTTGAACAATGCAGCAGTTTTAGATGATCTGTCCTGAGGGTCAACATCTGCGCGGTGCACATGTTCCCTCCAAAACCAGAGATCTGCATCGTCCTTTAGATGATATCTGCAAAATGTGACCAGCAATACACTGGTGTCCCCTTCAGGGTCACGCTCTGGAAATGGATTAGGCAGGAGTGCGGTGTAGTGGGTTAGGCTTAGACATGCAAACCCCTGAGGCTGTGGGTTCAAATCCCTCTACTGACACCGTGTGACCAGAGCAAGTCACGTCACCTGTGCTCCGATTGGGGAAAAAAACAAAAGAAATGTGAACAAAAGTGTCCCAAATGTTGTAAGTCGGTGTTACCAAAAGTATGGATGATTGGTTCATGTATACTGCGAAATAATACACAAAAGATATAATGTAAAAGAAAATAAAGATGGAAGTCGGTCAGCATTTAACCAAGCGTGAAATCTATACGTCTGCAGCATAGACATTATCATTAGACAGCGCATGACCAGCAGCATCGTACGTCAACGTCGCCGCCATATTGCGAGTGGCACTGCTGTGGAGTGAAGTAATGGATAATGTGCTGCTTGAGATTACAAACCGCTGTACGCTCCAAAGCAGACCCCGGGGGATTACATTTCACAGGTAAGGCTGCACAATTGTTTTGCTTATATTGGCCATTAGAAAATCCTGTTTTATAATCTTAACTTTAGCTACGCCAGGCTAAACTAGCAAAGCTATGCATTTATGTGCTCAAGTGAGCCTCCAAACAGCGTTTTGGCTAAACGTATTTAGTCACTGACTATGCAGATTGTTGTTAGCTGTTAACATTTCTCAAACTTTGAAGGTTTCCCAAAGAAATCCACCTCAGGAAGCAGTGGGAGGTCAGGTAGCCCTTAGACAGGATTTGGAGAAAGCTGTCCTGTGACGTGTGCCGTGCTAGTTTGGTGACAGATGCCGTACCGGTGTCATATGATCAAAGCTACCACTCGCTCACATTAAAAAACAAAGGAGGGTCCAGTCAAGGTGGTCAAAGTAGCTGAGCGTGTTATCTGACAGTCGACATTAAGGTAAGCTGTCCGTGTATCTTTGACCAATCAGTTTGATCGGGCTGAGATTGGTTCAGACATCGAGGAAACACAGTTTGAAACTGATAACCATCATTTTATATTCATGTCTTTAGTTGTGTCTGTCTTCCACAAACTAAGGCTCACCATAATGCCAGACTGAATGCTCTCAAATTACAGGATCTGAGTGAGCGAGAGGAGTGTCAGTCTGGAGGAGATCAGTGTGGTTGTGGGGAGCTTTAAATGTTCAGAGCAGGATTTAGTATTGTATTCTGTAGTGAGGGCGGCACGGTGGCGCAGCGGGTAGCGCTGCTGCCTCGCAGTAAGGAGACCCGTCTGGGTTTTCTTCCCGGGTCCTCCCTGCGTGGAGTTTGCATGTTCTCCCCGTGTCTGCGTGGGTTTCCTCCCACAGTCCAAAGACATGCAGGTCAGGTGGATTGGCAATTCTAAATTGGTCCTGGTGTGTGTCCTGCCCAGGATTGGTTCCTGCCTTGTGCCCTGTGTTGGCTGGGATTGGCTCCAGCAGACCCCCGTGACCCTGTGTTTGGATTAAGCGGGTTGGAAAATGGATGGATGGATTCTGTAGTGGACAGGGAGCCAGTGAAGTTGAGAGAGAGAATCGGTGTGATATGTTCAGTGGATTTAGAGCAGCAGGTTATTATCCTGGCAGCAGAATTTTGAAGAAGAAGTTGTAAGCGATGGATACGTTTTTGTGGGATGCCAGATAGAATAGCATTACAGTAATCTATACATGAGGTGACTCGGGCATTAACGGATACTTCAGTACTGTGTTACGTAAGAACAGGGCGAAGTCTAGAAATGTTTTCGGAGATTGAAGAAAGCAGTCCGAGAAATGTTACTAATACGGGAAGGAATATATTATTATTATTTAGTAATTGCCATTACTAGTGTATACATGGATATAAATAATTGCATTTAAACGATTCGCCAAAATCTGTTGTATGTAAACGATACTGTTTTAAACGTTATTGTTTTTTCATCAGAAAACCCGGTTTCCACGTCTACCTGTATTAGTTTAAATGGCACTTTTGCCACTCGCAATATGGCGTATGCGCTGACGTATCGTGTCGACTGGGCAACACTGTGAACGCGGCGTCTATCTATATATGTCTATGGTCGGCGGACAACCACGAGTGTAGGGCTCATTTATACTTCACGCTCAGAACGCGTACGCGCCCGCATCATGGCTGCCACGCGTCCCCCGCGTTCATTTCATGCGTCCTCTGAGCAGGTCCTCAGAAATTAACGCGACGCGTGCGCGAGTTGCAGTACCAGCAAAAAGTCGGGGGGCGCAGTGTGCTAAAAGTCGGAATGTGACGTCAGAGTCTCTGTTTACTATCTACATGTGACAGAAAGCCTCTATGCAGATCCTACGGGGATCGATGTGCGTGCTTTGCTGTTTGGTGAATGGTTTGATGTGGTGAAGCACAATGCTGACATACAGATGCATTCGTGGTGATTTTATATTCAAGCGTCGCATATTCCCGATTGTAATGACACGATGCATTTTAAAAGTCTCACATAACATCTTTGTGCCGTCTTTTTTTTTTTTGCAACTTAACAACAGAAACATAATGTATATCGCTGTATTTGAGCCACTGAGAAAAAAATAAAGGACACGGTGAAAACGTGTATTTTGTGATTAAAGTGAAAATTTCGGCTTTAATCTCAAATTGCCCACTTTAACCTCGTAGTTTACTTTATCATTAAAGCAAATGGTTGTAAACGTCATCCCAGTTTTTAATCGCTGCGAGCTTCTTGGACCTGACAGCTGCGGCAAGCAGCAATATTATCACCACACAGAAAAATTAAATGTATGATATTTCAACTCTCTGCACATTTAGAATCTTTAGATTTGTACTTGATATCACTTTCATGATTTAATGCATTAAAGTGTGTATGTTACATTTTACATATAATTTTGTTTAAATAATGAATACTGTTAATAATTACACACATGGGGGGAATAATTACACACATGGGGGGTGACACGGCGGCGGAGCGATAGCACTGCTGTCTCACAGGGAGTTATGTTGCTGGTATATCCTGCTTGTATTCCACACTGAGCTCCGGGTTTCCTTCCAAAGATATGCAGATTTGGTGCCGCTAAAATGACGCTAGTGTATGCGAGTGCTTGTATTCACCTTGTGATGAGCGGAGACCTTGTCCAGGGATTGTTTCTCAGTCGTGCCGAATGCTTGCTGGAATGGACACATCCCTGGATTTATGGATTTAATCAATAAACATCCTTTTCAGAGATATTGCGGTAAAGTGTTATCGGAATTCAATAGGTGTTTTAGGCAATTCACAACACAGAGAAGCCGAACATGTTCTCACCGTGATAATATCTCGCACTGCCACCTGGTGGATTCCTCCAGATTTACGTAAAGTACGCGCGCAAGTATGAACACTACAACGCTTGCGTAGCAGGAGCGTCCTCTGCTGCATGCGTCGCGTCGCGTGAAGTATAACTCCGGCCTTACTAAGAGTGAGTTGTGCTTAAAAGTGGGTAGGAACAATTTGAGGGTTCGCTGAGTGTCACATTTCTAAACCAATCCAACGCCTCGTGAAGGCGGTGCTCAAAGTAGGGGCGGGGATTTTGAACTACGAAGATGCGCGGTGCTTCTAGTTAACTTGGTCAGACAGACACCAAGATAATTCAGTAATTACAAGTATCAAAAGGAACATGAGAACAGGAAAAAAATACATGCAAAAAAAAAAAAACGATCTGTAATGATACCTGAAAGTAGAATAAGGCACACTTTAAATAAGTACAACGTTATACTGCGTTTCATTTGGGTTCGGATAGTCTACCGTTTGTAGGCAGCATCCTTAGGACATAAACCGTTAACATTTTGTGAAAGGAATAGAGTAATACAAATCTAAAAAGCCACAACAAAAAAACAATAATGTAATGACTTATTAAAAATCAGTTTAATGATGATCAAAATAAATGTGTAAAGTAACTTGAAAAACGACATATTGCATCAGAGCATCAGTGGTATTTGAAGCGTTATAATTAAATATTTTTCAAATTACCCATGCCTTTCTTAAAAAAAACAAAACAACTTTTTTTCTTTTTTGGAAAGTTTATTTTAAGTGCTATAATGGAATAGGATCAACTAACCTGACGATCTTGACGGACAACGTGGTTTGTTTGCGTTCGAAAATTCCTTATGTTGTGATCGTAGAGAAGAGCCAAGCAAAATAACACCTTTTTGCTTGGCTCTTCTCTACATTCATAATGGCTAACACGGTACAACACCCTAGTACTTATGTTGTGATCAAAATGTAATAAAGTTAAGACTTTGTGACGTCCTCGGTGGAGCCCGACTATGTATGACGTCACACAGGCATCGCACGCGAGAGTGAGAGAGAGAGACATTAGGCACATCTCGAAGTTTCGCGGAGCCACACACATAGACGGGACCGCCACTCCAAGACAATCATGTCATCGCTGTGCGCTCGTTCTGATCAGGGAGCCACGCCGAGCCGCGCAGACTTTGCGTAGTTTTATATTGCAGAATCTCAGCAGGCGTTTAGATTAAGGCGAATATTTCGCGATTGAAAGCGTATCATCGGTCACTGTGCCCATTCATTCATTTCCGACCTTGGGCAGTGTGTGAAGCCCACAGAGGCAAACAGCTTATCACATTGCATGTCGAGTGTCTGTACACATTTATCATAAGGATGATGTCTTTGTAAGGTAAATTCATTGCTTCAGAAAAGTCTAAGACAATAACAGAACGGAATCAGTAAATCGATTGCAGAGTGCTTGGATGTACGTTATATGAACTTTTTATCATCTGGAGCTCGTTAGACACCACCCTGCGCGAACCACGACGTTTTTCACCGCTGCACGGGATGTGCACACCTCTCTAGTTTTTAAAGTGTCTACAGATGTCGTGATTTGGTTAAATTTAATTAAAAATCTTAAGGTGGAATATCTGTCTAACATAATATTAGGGCAAAGTACGTAAAAGGGGCGTCACTCCTCCGCATCTCGCGGACCTTGGTGAGGTTTTCACGTATTTAAACTCCGTTAACAAGACAGTGATATTTTAAAAAAGAACAAAGTATCGAATGCTCTAGAAATGGAAACTACGGACACACTGTGATTGGAAACTCCACGCAACCAGACGCCTCAAATCCCATGAAGCCATCAAGAAAACAACAGCGGTGTAAAGTAGAGGTGGCCTACGGCTGCACTACAACCAGGGGCCAGCAGGGGTCACTGGTGCTCGCATGACGGATGGAAAACGTACTATCGTTTTATGTTTTCATTTATTTGGAATGATAGCAATCTCCCGACACATTCGATGTTCGTTTATTAATTAGGTCTTTATGTCACGTGTAAATGATATATATATATATATATATATGAAAGAAAGGGAGTCACTAAATTAAGTTTTTTTTTATTTTTCATATATTTTCTTAATCGCCGAGGGGGAAATAATCTATTACATACATATTATTGGAACTAATACTAGGCTAAGCCCGTATAATCGTTAACATATCACGAGGTTTGTTTATTCAATCAGTTTGTTTTGAGTCATATTGCGCCTTTAGTTATAAAACTAGTTAAAGAGTACATTTACATGGCTCAGTTTATTTTACAATTACCCAGTTGAAGGTCAGTTTGTAATTATTTCATAGGGTGTGCTTTATTGTATAACGGGTAACACCTTATTCAATAGGCTGCAGTACTTTTAATTCTGACAGCAGCCATAACGCAAATAATATCAAGCAAAATAGCATTAAGAGTGAAATTACGGTCAGCAAAGCATTACTGAAAATGGGCGAAATTTAGAGGAAAAGGAGAGAATGTGGTGTCATTCTAAGCCAAAATTTCCTCTGGAGTCAAATAAAGTGCTATCTATCGTTTTACATAAATCTGTAGGTCATGCAAAAAGACAGTTTCCCCTCAGGGATTAAGAAAGAATATCAAAATTAAAAAAAAAAAATATTTAGTGACTTTTCAATATGTGACTATTATGTAGTGGCTTTCTATCTAATTATATGGTTCCTTTCACACCTATCTACTATGTAGTGCCTTTTATATTTATTATTTAGTGACTTTCTAGCTACAGTATTAAATAGCTTCTTTAACATCTATTATATAGTGCTTTTCACATCTACCTATCTATTGTGTAGTGGCTTTCTATCTATTATATAGTTCTTTTCATATCTATCTATCTATCTATCTATCTATCTATCTATCTATCTATCTATCT
>JANRMT010062855.1:2820132-2838204 GCA_026402145.1 Polypterus bichir lapradei
CTATCTATCTATCTATCTATCTATCTATCTATCTATCTATCTATCTAAACGGCTGCATAGGAGTCATTCAGTTAATACCATCACAAGGCTCTTTTTATGTAGGACTCTTTGTATGCACTGACTTGTTGATTTCCTCAGGGCCCAACACAAAGTCAAGGTTTCTTAAACATGAAAATTTGTATTGCATCTTTCTACTGGAAAAAATATATATATCCCAAGAATCTTTATATAAGTGCGGAATTGTTGGTTTCATTTTTATAATGGGGTTACTAGCTAATTAAGCAATTTGTCCAGGGTTACACAATTCGATAATCAAAGCGATGGTGCAGTTCATTTTAAATATGTACAGAATTTCAACAATGTGACTAATGGAAGGTTAAGTGGCTTATTTGGGGTCAGACATTGAGAAAATGACAGAAAAGGACAGAAAATGGGATCGCCATATTGTACAGCACATATATACGCGTCCCCTATTAAAGATTATTTAAAAATACCAATCTTTCTTGGTTTTAACGGGCAGCTCAACTAATCATGTTTTATTGTGCAGCAAACATCACTCTGCCAATAGAGACAACATTTAAATGTATTTATTATTAGTGTGCCTTTACATGTTCCATAAATATGTTTTGATATTTCTGCAATGGGAACAATGCAATCTGAATTCACTGTAGGGAAAGAAACTAAGTGAGTAGTAGGAAGTTAACCCTGGGCCCTTGAGATATGTCATGGTCCAAGTCTGTATTTAGTAGCAGATGAAGACAGCTTATCAGTACAATGTAATTGTTTTTCACATTTCTACAATATGAGCACCTGCAGTTCAAGTAAGCTTCTTTAAGGTCAGAGGGAGAGTCATTCGTGTGAATTGAATCTCTGCCTCTGTGATTTTACACGCGTCTTTCCACCGTCAGCACACCCCAAGACACACAATATGTAAAGTATGACTTCTTTTTATATTTTTAAACTGTGAGTCAGCACTTTTGATTGAGCTGGCAGCCTTTTATAGTTCAATTGTTTAGTCACTCAGGATGACAATGTCTGTTAGGTGTAACGAAAACCCCAAAAGAGCAGGGCTACAGAGTATGCACATTTTAAACTTTACTAAAGTGTTATTAAGAATTGTCTATCAACTTTATGAGTAGTGAGCATAAGCATACCTACCCAATGAAAGTTACAGATATGTTTGATGATAAGTCGGGATTGCTTGTTTATTAACCTGTGAATATTAAAATATAAAGCACAGTTTTGTATAGATTTTATTCTTGCACAGTGCCTTTTAAAAATATTTTGACCCTTAAATGATAGGTTTGGTATTTTTCGCGTCACAGTCATTTCTTCCCAGACATGTTCTATAAGCATTTGCCATGCATAATTGTGCTTTAAAGTTAAGCATTTTCTAAAAATTTAAAATCTTGCCCTCACTGTGCTTTACAATAGAGGATAATGGGGCATGGAGCACCACCGGAAAAAAGTCCCCAAGATTTCTAGCAGAAGGTGGTCTGATGACATCACCAAGGGCGATTGAGAAGAGCTAATTTTCTTAAACTGAGCTTTTGTGCCAATTAGCATGACTTTGGTTTTGTTGCAGTTTAATTTTAAAGACTTGCATTCCATACCAGGTTTTAATTTCCCTGAATGATAATAATAATAATTCTTTACATTTATATAGCAGTTTTCTCGCTACTCAAAGTGTTCTCCACGCAGGGAGGACCCAAGGAAGCGAACCCACAGATCTTCTTACTGCAAAGCAGCAGTGCTACCACTGCGCCACCTGCAAGCTATATGGCAAGTTGAGAGCTGAGAAAGCTCTGATGAACTTTCTCACATTTAACTTTGAACAGAATGGAGTATCATCTGCAAAAAAAAATGTTAACCCCGTCCAAAGCTACTAATAATATGGCCAAGGGGAAGCAGAAGAGCAGAGTTCCTCAAGGCTCTGTCCACAGCCCTCTTTGTGTGACCGTCACTGAGCTGGACTTCCTGTTGCTAAGACTAACAAATTCTTGCCTATCAGTCAGTCAGGTAGGACTTAATCCATTGAAGAGCAGTGCCAGGGACACCCAGAATGTGCTCCATTCTGGACAGCAGTCTATCATGCTTGACAGCATCAAATGCTGCACTAAGGTCTATCAGAAGAAATACTTTGAGCCAATCATTCTAATGGGCCTTGCGTATGGAACAAGCTCCCCGTAGTCTGTCAGAACCTCTGTGACAGTGACAGGAAGAATTTAAGGACTTGTTTGTTTCAATGTGGTCTTGAGAAGTTAAGCAAAATGACACCTTTTATGGGCTAACTAGAAAGATTACAATATGCAAGCTTTCGGGGCCTGAGTTACCTCAAAAGCTTGCATATTGTAATATTTCTAGTTAGCCCATAGTGGGTGTCATTTTGCTTAACTTCTCACTACATCCGTAATGCCTAACACAGTAGGACACCCTAGTACTAATGTGGTCTTGATAATCTAGAGATTTGTTCGTGTTATTCTGTTGAATTTTTTCATATAGAGCTTTAAATAGTATTAATTGACGGGTTAAAATCTAAACGACCAACGTAGATCTCAGTATTAACATTTGGAGAGCACCATGCAATGCAAATGTTTCTATTATGTGCCATTTGGCATGGGCTTCGTAAAAACCACAGTGTTAATGTTTGTAATGCGCCCTGTGTTGGAATGACAAATGCAATGTTTTGGAACCACAGAGACATAGCAACTGGACAGTCACCAAGACAGACAATAAAGGATAAGTGTTTGTATTTATTGTTACACTTAACTTGATTTGTAAAGCACCTAGGGATGACTGTTTTATTTTAGTGTGCTATATAAATGAATTCTATTATTATTATTATTATGCCCAGAACTGCTATGATAGGTTCAGGCACCCTTCTGCTCAATGAAATTTGCCTGGCAGTGTGAAGTTATTATATGTATATCACAATTGTATTGTTATTCATCTGTCCCTTATCTTACTTTTTTAACCGAGCATTTCACGCATGTATCGCGCTCCATCCATCAGTCCCGCCGCCAGAAATATTTGGGCCCCAGACAACTGGGTACGTGTGGGCCCCTCTGCCTTCCCCCGGGTCCCCACATGCCAAAAATAATCAAGCGTGAAGGGGCCCCCTTCCGTTAGGGCCAGAGTCCCGTTTGCCCCCCCCGGCGGCGGGCCTGCATCCATATACTGTTTATAATTGAAATGTCTTGATTTGAACACACTAGCCAATCTGATGCTTTCTGCAGTCGGGCCGTGCATTTCTTTTTCAATTTACAATTATCTCACGATGCTAATTTCCTGTTAAAGTAATCCTTTAAATTCACCTCGAGTGATATCATCCTGTCCCACACGAGCTGGATGCCATTTCATTCACACTCGTGGGACCAGGAGTTGTCGTCACATCTAAAAAGACACCAGACATTGTTGGCGGCTTTTTTTTTTACTGTATATATCTTTGGTTACGAAAGCTGGACGCGGGCTGATCGTTTGTTAACTTTCGCCCTTACAGCATAGGTTAGCTGCCCGAAGTGGGACATTTCCAAAGAGGACTCTCGGATTTCAAGCGTCTCTTCACTCGAGTCTCCGGGGCACGTCGTCGGCCGCCTGCTGGCTCCCCCCCCCACGCCTGTCGCCTCTCGCCTCTCGCTTAGAAGCCTCGGCGGGCGCTGATTGGCTCCAGGGCACTGAACCCTAGCAACGTCCCGCGTGCAGAGATTGGTGCTCGCCTGCCACGTGACACCTCTTTAAGATGTTGCTTAGAGTAGTTTGTCTTCGCAACCATGGAGGAGCAGAAGAGCTGATACGGGTGGTGGGCTTCGCTTCACGCTGGCGAGGGGGGTCCGAGCGCAAAGGATAATCGTGCCCGCGTTTGCGGCTACTGGGAAATAAGAACGAAGACGTCTTAAGGGAAGACAGAGAGGGAAAGTCAAGCCGCACTCGGGGCAACCACAGCGGGACAACACCGAGCGAGCGAGCGCGATGACGCCCCCGTGATTGAGCGCTTCAGACGACGACAGTTTGCTGTTGTTATTCCCTCACGCGGTGAAGTTGAGTCCCATGAATCTCGACCACCTCAAGCATTCCGCGCTCCTTTCGATCCTGTTTAAGATGGCAGACGACAATGAACTTATCGGTGCTTCGGAGTTCATTAAAGGTGAGGCGAGAGTCCCCGGCTGGGATTGCGGGCGGAATGGACTTGTTTAAGTTTATATTTTGCAGGGCACTGGTTTGCTTAACTTGTGGCGGGCATGCGAGAGAATGCTGTAGAGTTGTCACTATTCATTTATACATTTGGTGCTGGCTGCTAGTTCAGTGCGATTTTTAAACACGAACCCCACCCCTTTTTGCATGCGCGGTACATCCTGCACCGCTTCGTGTTGAGTGCACAGTGTGAATGCGCTTTGGTTATGGAGCCTTATAACCGGTCTCATTTCGTTCTTACTATTCATCCCAACTTGTTCTCTCTCCTTTTCCTACAGATCGATTGTATTTCGCCACCCTGCGAAACAAGCCGAAAAGCACAGTGAATACCCATTACTTCTGCACAGATGACGAATTTGTTTACGAGAAGTAAGTAAAAGCTTTATCTTTCTCCTCCCATTGGCTTCCGTCCATGTTGAGGTGGCAAGCCTTGTGATTACAACAACCGTGGACCGGACTTGTTTGACTGATTCTTACTTGCCAGAACCTGAATACCATTTGTGTTCATGAGACGATGTTTCTCTCCATTTAGCAGAAATTTGGGAAAGAATTCGGCGTAGAGTTTGTTTAAAAAAAAAAAAAAAAAGTGCGGTCATCATGGACTATCTTATCATTTGCGCACACTAGATTTATTCAGTGATGTTAAGGAAAAATCAATATTAGAATACAAGTTCGGAAATTATGATGCGAGTCCGAGATGAATTAGTGAAAACCAAGCTAACTCAGGATATGTCATTTTGTAGAAACTCCTTTTAAGGCTTTTTGTAGATCAAGCATTTTTAAAAAAAAATATTTAAAGTTGTTTGTAAATCGTTCGGTCAGATTTTCCAAATTTGCTGTTGTGGGTTTTGTTCACATCAGTATGTGTAGAAAACAGAAGTTAGTTAACATTTACAGGAGAGAAATATTTAATGGGAGAGACAAATTAAGTCAAATTTCAAATGTCACAAACTCCTAATGCTTTAATTTCTCAAATCTCTGCCTGTTTCTCAATCTTTGTTAAATTATTATTTCTTATTATTCTGCTGATGCCTTTATTCATGATACCTTAACATTTGAGATACAGTTGGTTACATTTTATTTTTTTGCTCTATTGAAGTGTACAGAGGTGCATATTATTGGCTGTCAGTAAAAGGGGTGTACTGAGGAGCACTGATGCCTCACAGTAAGGAGATCATGGATTTGCTTCAAAGGCGTGCTTTGAGTAGTGAGAAGTGCTATATAAACGTAAAGAATTATTATACAGTACTTTGAAAATGTGTAATGTTCTGGAAAGTCATCACAGGACAGGTCATTTGTTATGCTCTGCAATGTGTAGTCGTAATCTGATGTTCTCATTTAGTGAGATTAGCAACTGCATTCATCAAGTTTGGCATCCCCTTTCAAGTAGAAGTCTTGTAATGTTTCAAAAGTGGGGGCTGCAACTCTTACACCCATTTTTTTCAAATATGTGTGCTTATATACTTTTGCTGCATTCATCGCAATTTAGTACATAAGCATTAATCTTGCTTCCGCAATCCAAAAACCAACACAAATTTAGTGTTTGGTGATTGCTTTTCAGGAGTCAAGTGTACTGTTGTAATGTCTGTGCACTTGTGTGTGTATGTCTATTTGGTGCATTGCATGTTACATCATTAAAGAGGTTTGCCTCATGTCTCAAATTATTATTAGCTGAGCCACATGTATATCTGGCTAATATGGAAGTTTTGGAACACAAGTTTAATGTTGGAATGTTGTACAATAGCCGCATGTATAAAGAGAGAGCAACTTGCCTTGTGGTGTTTATTTCTCAAAAAACTTGCTACAGATGTGCAGGGTTTCCATGGCATGCCATGTTTTTCTGCCACATCTCAACGATATACAGTTCTGACTAGCTGATGACTCGAATGTGTTCCTATATGAGTAACACTGAATGCTTTCAAGTGAGGTGCCCTGTCCAAGGGTTGGTTCCTGCTTTGAGCCCAGTGCACCCGGGGAAGACACCCGAGACCATTAAATTTGGTAGGTTGATTAGATAATGGATGGATGGTTGGATGCACAATTGCAGGTGTATCCATTACATTTATAGGGTTAATGAGAAGCCTCCATTTCTTTCTTGGGGCTATATATATACAGTGCTTATTGGAATGCTAATCTCATTCTCATTTTGGACTCCCTTTTTTAAATATGTGACACTACAAATTAAAATAAGTGCAGCTCGCAGCCGAATTTTAACATCACACTTTTCAAGGCATGTGTTTACAGTATATTTCTGAACTAATTCCATAATGAGCCAAAGGTTTTTTGCCTTGAAAGCACAATGCAGACTTTCAAGATTAAGTTAAACCTTTTTAAATATTAAGCATGATTCCGTGCTGAAGTTCAAGCTGTGTTTCTAAACGTTTTTTTTTTTTTTTTTGAAGAAGGTGCAAGTCCGATACTTGCCAGACATCAGTGATGACTGAGGTGGACTTGGTGGTGGGAAGTTTTTTTTTTACTTTGTTAGCTGGAGTAAGTTAGTTTTATTTGGAGGTACGGTTGTTAAAAGCTTTCTTAGGGCTGACTCTGAGTGTGGTGCTTTTATTGCTTAGGCAATGAAGGATTATGGAATTATTTTTTTTTTTTAATTTATATTGGGGAGATAAGTACATTTTTCATTAGAACAGGCATTTTATGGATGAAGGATATTTTTTAACAGAAACTAAGGAGTTGGAGTCGAAGGTTTAGTGTGCCAGCTCCACAGTCCTGAATGTCGGAAGAAATAACCAAATGTGTCAAAGAAAGAGTGGGTATAATCTTCTTAGGAGTCTATCTTTGTTGGTGGGTGAAAGGATAAAAATGTGTAGATATAGCATTATTCTGTGTTTTTGGACGACGGAGGGTGGTGGATTTGGAAGAATGAGACCAACATAACTGTTAAGATGGCGCTTGGTAGAGATGACGTTTTGGTTGAGTTGTGCTTGACTAACGCGTGTTGTTTGGATTGTGAGTATGTGAGCGGTGTTTTGGTAACAGGATCATTGATCATGCGGTTGATCGTTTGTTCAGTTGAGCTCCTTCTGGGTAGCTAAAAAGCAAATTGTTTCAATGTTTTTATCCAAAAAAGTTGTTGATATGGATGAGTAAAAATTGGGTCCTGAAAAGTTGGTAGGAAATTGCATTTGTTTCAGCTGTGGGGAGAGATGGGTGAGGGTTTGGCTTGAAGACCATCTTGGAGTGTGCTTGATTTCTTTAAGGGTCTGCACCTGTTTATGATGCTATCTGATTTTATAGTTTTGGGCCAGCTTGATTACTGGAAGGAAGAGGTGGAAGGTGGTGTGCTTTATTAGCTATCAACTTTGTGGCATCCCGGAGATGGAAAAGGTCTGTGACAAGTTAGTGCCTGATGTTCTCCTGGGATAGATTCTGGTTTTATTTAATACATATTTGCAGTAGTGGGTGGTTTCTATTTAATACATACATCATTCTAAAATGTCTGGGCTTGCGAGTGTCCTGATAAAAACCAAGATCTAGGCCTTTAATGACCTCGTGGGCACGACCATCAGCAGTGTGTCTGTCTGCGGAGAGAGTGCCGACCTTGTTGAGAGGTTTACTTACCTTGGCAGTGACGTTCATGACTCTGGTGACTCCTATGAAGTCAATAGACGGATTGGGAGAGCATGGGGGGGGTCATGAGGTCACTGGAAAGGGTGTGTGGCGCTCCCGATATCTATGCAAAAGGATGAAGGTCCAAGTCTTTAGAGTCCTGGTGCCCCCAGTTTGTGAGACATGGACGCTATCCAGTGACCTGAGACAAAGACTGGACTCCATTAGTGCTGTGTCTCTCCGGAAAATCCTTGGGTCCCGTTGGTTTGACTTTGTGTTGCTCATGGAGTCCTGAATGAGGCACATGACATGCATTGTGAGGGAGCGTCAGTTACGGCGCTATGGCCATGTGGCACGTTTCCCCGAGGGTGATCAGCACATAAGTTCCTCATTGTTGGGGACCCGAGTGGCTGGACCAGGCCAAGGGGTTGCCCACGTAACACCTGGCTGCTGCAGATAGAGGGTCATTTCCGGAGGTTGGGACTGGACTACGTGTCTGCCTGGGGGGTTGCAAACTGGGATCCCGAGTTGTTTCGTTTTGTAGTGGGTTGCGGCAACATGCTGTACCAGTGCAGGCTCCCCAACTTGACTTGATTCCAAAAAAGTTCTCTCCCCACCACTGTCCATTTTTTCTTTTTAACTTGTTCGGAGTAAGGAACATTGTGCGAGTCCCTGCTAGTTCATAATGATTTGTCATTTTCTTTTTGTGCTTATTCGTGTTTGCATGTTGTATTAAACCCATTTCTGGGCAATGCAGTTACTTCAAGGGGAGCATTGCTGTAGCACCTCACACATCCCTGTTCAGGATGAAGCAGGTTAGAAAACGACTGTCTGAATATTGCTGTCTGCCAGTGACTTTCAGGTTGACCGCCTGTGTTTAAGGATCACTATAACCTGCAGGCCATTTTCTTTCTTTGATATTATCAAATTGATTTTTTTTTTGTTTGCTTATTATATATAAATAAAAAATACCACTATTCATTGGGAAGAAGGGAATGTGGTTAGGTTTACTGCTGTAAGGAATTTCAGGACTGATTAAAAAGGAGTTAGTAGCTAAGTCACCAAAGATATTGCTTAAAACCCTTGAGTGTAGAATAAATGAAGCAAAGGTGAGAGCTCCATAAGCACTTGGACACCGTTGACCTCGGACAACTCCAGACTGCAGCTGTGATGAAGATGGCTTTTTATACTTGGTACATCTTCAACTGACTACATTTTTGGAGATTTTAAAATTAAGTGCTATTGAAGGCTTTGGGAGGTTACCATGTACTTAAAGCCTTCTTCTAATTTTAAAGTATAACATTTTGTCTTCATCTTTACCTTAGGCACTACTGTTGTTGCTGTGGGTGTGTGTTTTGTGTCAGTCTTGTATTTTTCTTTATGTTTGTTCACACTTTTCTTGTTTGCCTTTGTGTTTCAGCTTTTATGCCGATTTTGGTCCCCTGAACGTAGCAATGCTGTATAGATACTGCTGCAAGCTGAACAAAAAGCTTAAGGTGAGTGAAACCTCAGTGGGATCGGCTTCAGCATGTTTACACTTGAGGCAGTGGTGCTCTTTGTACCACAAGGTAATAAGATGGCTTTTGACAATAAATGCTATCTGGTGACTCCTGCTATGTTGCCTTGCCTTTTAGGTGCTTAAACCAAAAAAAAAAAAAGATCATTAATATGCCGACTTTTCGTGATGTTCTAGTTTAATTGTTACTACTGTGACAAATGTTACCCTTTAACTTGTATCTGATATATTAAGTTTAATGTGTGTTTGTCCATTATGCATAACCATACTATTAAACCTATCACCATCAGAGTTTGCAAAGAATTCCCCATGTGTACAAGGTGGAGACCATAGGCTGTGTTTTGTTCCAAAGTCTTTCCCCCAGGGAGCTTTTTATTCAGTGACTGCACCCATAGTTCATTTGAGAAATGCCCATAGGAGGCATTATTGGGACTTAGCACAAGCATGCAAGTTGCCTCCCACCTTGGTTTTAGGGAGTGAATGTTTGGTTTGGGGCCAAACTTTTTCCTGCTGGGAAATGTCAGTGACCATAGCCGCACTTTATACCAACCCTGGCATTGCCAGATACCCCTGCTTGTAGACACATATAGAGCAAGTGTTTACATGTCTGCCATCTTTAATCTGGGCTTTTGAAAGAAATTTAACAATGTTTGGAGATGAAGGATATGTAGATCAGAATAGAATATTTATAGGAAATTTGGCAAACTTGAAACACCTGTTGCGTCTTCTAATTGCAGTATTCTATCTGTCTGTCATATAGTGCCGTATCTGTCTGTCCATACAATTTACAATAATGAGGACTGACTGTTCCATTATTCGTTTATGAGGATATGCTTAAAATTGTATCCACGATAAAAGCTTTGTTTAGTTGCTGTATTCATGAAACGTGAGACAAAATTTAAATTTCACAGTTAATAAATATGGCATGAACTATAAAATGATGCAATTAATACCTACAACATTGAAAAAACTAAACTACAGGCTGTATATATAGAATTCAAAGTAAAATACCCGATCTGTGTAGTGCTAGAATTGGCTGACCTACGATCATCCGAGCAATAAAGTTGTGAACTATTTACAGTAGTTTGTAAACTGCAGGCATTGACCGACATTATTTTTCAGTCTTTGTGTACTGTGCGTTCTACGGAGCACATCATCACGAAGCACTTTACATACGAAGTGTGTGGTATTTTGGTCTATGCTGCCTCAATAGGATTACTTACTAACTTCCTGCCCATGTTTCAGTGTCATATTCATGCTATGAACTTCCTTTTCTATATTCTCCTGAAGGTGCACAGTCCCCTGTTACTGGTAATATTCTGCAGTCCTTTTCATGCTTCTGGAACCAGTTTGAGAGGATGCCTGCTTTGTTACATGTTATCTTGCTTATTTTCTCTGTGGAATTCAAATGAGGCTAATTTAGTTTTACAAAGGCCTAATAAGTGCCAGGATATCATTACCTAAATTATTAAATTACCTTAATTGGCAGATACCATTGACGTAAGGCAGAATGGATCCATGAATTCATGTTGTTTACACCAAATTCTGACTCTACCACCTGCATGTTGCATCAGGAACTGAGATCTGTCCGATCATTTAGCTTTTCTTACTTCCAGCGGTCGTCTAGCTTTGGTGATGTGGTCAATAAAGCAGCACTGGGGACGTGAAGTTGCATCAGTTATGGTCATGTGCTGCTGTCGTCCATTTGCTTCAAGTACTAATGCATTGTGCCTTTCTGCACATCACTACCATAAAGAGATGCTAGTAAAGGCACTTCTAGAGTTAGTTATATGCTGAGGCGTTCTCAGATTTCAAGAAGTTACCCAGGGCAGGGGAGGTGGATAGTGGAGGTGTTAGTATGAAAGAACGGTTGCTGCTTCTATAAATTATTGTGAGTCGTGCTCACTTCTGGCAGCCCCAAATTGAGGCTTAATGCACATTTGTTTTTCTGTGCTGCTATTCACTTGAGTGCATGTTTGTGTATAATGCAGTTGCTCTTAAATAAGTCTAAGTTATTTTCATATGAGTAATTTTGCACACCTTTGCTCAAATCCTTAAGAATTCTTAAATTTCTTTCTTGAATTGGAACATTAAAGGAAAAGAAGAAAAAGAGGCTTTATTAAGAAAGTGTGTCACTAAAGGCCACAGTGTATCCTTGGGGGTGTCAGGGCTGCACACCTCTAATGTGATGTGGCCAAGTTCAACACATGCAGCTCACACCTACAGTATGCTGAGAAGTTTAACAAGGAATTAAATACCTTTCACAAAATGAGGTGGAAGGCTTCCTCTGGGCTTGTTCCTGATCGTGTGTCTCCTGAAGTCCATCTTTACTTGGAACTTTTCAAGTTAGCCAGGAAAGCGAAAGCGGCTCAGTTTCTGCAGAAACCCTAAGCCACTTTTTTTTTTTTTTTTTTTTTTTTTTATCATTATCAAAGACTTGGACTGGCAGCGTACAGACGTCAAAATGTGGTCAGGTAAGATGAAGCACAACTGTGTTTTGGTTTAATGGATTGGGAATGCCTTGTTTAACTGTCTGTTGCTGCCGTCTCTGTGGCTGCCTCCATCTGTACAACCTGATCATCAGTGGAATGTTTAATACTAGGGTTGCCAAGCAGCTTTTAATAAAATTCATAACATATGTCTGCTTTCAGTGTAGCATTATCTTAATTGAACTAATTATGAATTCTGCAGAGTATATTTATATTCTCCTGTGTATTTTATTTTTCCTTCTACAAAACTATATCATCAGAGGTACTCTTGTACAATTTGTAGGTCATTTTCTCAACCAAAACACACTACTTGTACTGTTAAGTGACAGTCATTCATATCAATATTTTTGGTAGTTCTGCAAGGTACACCACATAAATATATATATAAAATTATATATTTGACACTTAGAAGTGGAGGATAGCAGGCTGACACACAGTGTGGTCTATTACTGTACTTTGTCTACAGCGTAACCTCTTCAAAGGTGCAATAAGAATAATGAGCACAGTCTGCATAATATTTAGCTTAAGTGAGGGGTTGTGTTTTGCCAGCAGTTTTCACGTGACCTAGCAGGGAAGCTGCATCATTTCTATTTTTCGCAACTGACAGATTATTAAAGCCGTTTTCCTGGCTGCTGTCTGACTGACCAGGATTAAGCTGCTGTCTAGTGTGACTCGGGTCATATTGGCCGCCATCTTATAGATCAACCAACTGTTTTGTGACATGCAGATGTTCATCCACAAAGTAGTTCTTGCAGAAAATGTGTGTGTTATGGGAAATGGGTCTCTTTACTGTTGGGGAATATCCTTTAACCTCCTGATACAGATGTCTCTCTAATAAATTTATTCAATGTTGTGGCCTCTGGGGGGCTTTAGATGAGAACAGGGGATGCTTTTAGAGCTCTTATTTTGAAGGCTATGCATTTTTTTTCTTTTTTAATTTTATTTATGAGAATCTTTCTCTTCGTGTTTTGTGTGAAAGATGATTATAAAGTATGGATATATTTCTTATTCCTTCAGTCTGTATTTATTTATTTTACTGTTTACCTACCTGACAGTTTTTCAAAAGCAATGTGTGTCATAAGTGTGTAAACACGCATTTGAAATGAAACAAAAGTACTATGAAATTTTGTAACCGCAAGTTAAAGTACATCTAATGTAAGCAGCCTTAAACATGCATTTAAAGCACAGTCTTGCATTTCCAGTGCTCCAGGAACAGCATAAAACAAGAAATTGTCTGTTTGGGTATTCTGTATTTGTCCACTTAGCAGGTGTAAGGAGAAGGCCTTAGGGGTTAAAGTCTACGGGAGAAGGATGAGCGTCCGCCTTTACTGAAACCTGGGGATGAAGTTGGACTGTCCCATTTTTAAACGTGGTGCTCCAAGAGAGCTTGGGAGTTGAAAGCTAGCCGACTTCCGTGGTGCTGTCGGTGTCATTTCCTCTGCTTAGTTGTTCAACATCCGGGCCTTGAATCTGAAGTAGCTTGTCGTGGTTAGTCTGTGATGGGAGATGTACTGTGTACAGATAACCTGTAACCCCTTCTCTTAATCTCATGAATCTATTTAAATTACAAAGGCAAACAAAGCTTAGTGACATGGAGATGCGTACCTTGTTATGTTGTTTTCCCTTTTCAGCATGACTTCACTACTATAAAGGATGCTTTGAGCACCATTTCTCTCACTCACTTGCATGCTGCAGGAGAAGCTTGAATGCACAGTTAAAGGAAGGAGAGATGAAAGGCAATCAGTGCTGACTAGTTCCTAAGGTACTTAATCATAAATCATTTCAGTGATTTGACCTAAGGGAGTGGCAGTAGATGTGCTGTGTTGATATACAGTAACGGGTTTATAGCAGGAAACTGCTTATCTTGAAGTATAACAGTTTGGATTAGAGCCCCCTCAAGACGGTAGACAGAATATGAAGTGATGCACAATAAACCTCTCAACTTACAGAGCCTAGCACATTTCCTCATCCCATTGGGCCCACTTTTATTTTATTTTTTTGACGTGCTTATGTCATGATTACTTTACCAGACAAGCTGACTGTAGTTTTCTTAAGTGCACTTACACTTATGAGCATAGCATGGAGTTCAGCAGTTGCAAGTATAGTATGGAGAAAGCAACCTTAACACACAGCTTACATTTGAAACAGAAAGGACATCTGTTTTATGCTGTTAGTACATTCTGAAAAAGCGGATTCCATTTGAAAATAATTGTACTTGGCTGGAGGACTTCTTAAAAACTGGTTCCACTTTTGTGATGATGTAGCCATTCTAAGGCAGGTCAAATGACAGCGTGAGCATCAAGAGTAGAATGAAAGTACAAATGACGGCAAATCTAATGCATTTAATTAAAATCAATACAAGAGAGCGGTATGATACGGCCTGAGCAGGAACTCAAATAAGAATATCTTATGCTAAATGAAGCTTTAGCATTGACTTAAGGCCTTTTTACAAATAAAACAAAGTTCCAAACAATCTATTTATTTATTTGGAGAGAGTTACTGCGTTCATGTGTTTAAGAACAAATGGTAAATCCTAGTTAATCTTCTTTCGGCTGCACCCGTTAGGGGTTGCCACAGTGGATCATCTTCTTCTGTATCTCTCTGTCCTCTGCATCTTGTTCTGTTACACCCATCACCTGCACAGGTGAGGTGTCCCCTTAATGAGAATACATTTCTGGCACAATGTGGCCACTGATGGCGGTGGGCTGGCGCCCTGCCCGGGGTTTGTTTCCTGCCTTGCACTCTCTGTTCGCTGGGATTGGCTCCAGCAGACCCCCGTGACCCTGTAGTTAGGATATAGTGGGTTGGATAATGGATGGATGTGGCCACTGATAGTACATTAACTTTGATTCTACACATTCGTGTTCTCTTCATAAGACCACCTTAACACATTTAAGGGTCTATAGACAGCAGGCATCTGATTTGAGACTTATACAGAGGTAGCGTTCTGGATATTGGTGTGTAAATGCGCAATATCATACATCAAATGTGCTGCTGCACCTCTGCAGGCCACCACACACTCCCTTGGGGTCTTTATTGCTACTTTTGCTTTGCTGTTTGAAAGGTAACCAAACTAAGTGGAGATTGAAACAAAGTAACTAAATCTTCTAATTATGCTCAAAGCAAAGAGACAATCTCTGTGAAACACCTTCAGATGTAAGACAGACCATCTCCAATATTGAAAGACCAATCAGTCCAAAATATGGGCAGTGCCTCCTGCTCTGGTTTTATTTATTCAAGGAGTTAGGAGCAGGCCTAGACCTTATGACAACAGTGACTGCTCTGTAGCATAGGTGCTAGTAAATTTGGTAAGTTATGGTTTGGGGAGTAAACCTTCTATGACAGGATATGCAGTATGAGAAGGAAGATTTAAAAATGGGCTCTAAGCTTAAAATAGTTCACTGGTCCTAATTAAGGACTGGAGTTGTGTGGTGATCAGGACTGGGGAGTCTGGGGTCGAAGGTTTTATGTACCGACTCCTTAATTTATGGTACTTCTGACTCCTCTATTTGTAATTAGACTAATATATTTGCTGTGTTGATTGAAAGCATGCAAGAAACAAGACACTTCATCACCACCAGCGTGAATCATCAGGCTACTATTTAGCATTGTAACCTGTTAAAGCTTGGGTTTAAAGGCTTTAACGGATTTTTGTGGTTTGCAAACACTGAGTAACATTAAACATAAGACTAAACTTACAAATTGGCAGCTATGTTTTTATCAAAAGTGAAGAAAAAAACATTATCCGTATATGTGAAATTGGAAATTTTAACTCATATTACAATTTTACATTTAGTCAAAGTTGGAATTGGTACATTTTTAACCGTCTTGAGTTAACCCAATAATTGCTTCCATCTCAAAGGCCCTTGTTGGTGATACTTTAAGTTGCTTGCTGCTTTGTGTTAAGTGTAGAGTAGTAAGGGACTGATTCATTTGTGATGACCATAAAGAATTGCCATAGTAGATTTTTGTTTGAGATAAATTGACCTAGCTTTCAAACTCCTGAAGCTTTAGAAACCATCTTAATGTGTCAAAAAGTATGTTTTAGAAATGTGATGACTCGAGGCAAAATCCATGTCCGAGGTGACATAAGTTTTAGAAGGATTCCCTTAAACTAAAATTCAAGTATTTTGAGTGTGTGTGTGTGTGTGTGTACTGGCTTCAAAAACACCCTTCACACTTTTTCAGCAGTGACAATCTACTCAGCAGATCAGGAGCTTCTGGCGTCGGTTTTTTTTTTTTTGTTCTCATTCTAGATTGGGAGCGTCAGTTCAATGCCATTTGTTACCGTGGTTTTGATCTATTTGGGGTTTAAAAAAAAAAAAAAAATAAAAAAATCCTCACTTTTACAAATTGTTTTTCTATTTCTGAGGACTGTGCTAGATCGTTCTCTTATGTGTTTATGTCCACACAGACATCCTTTGATTCAGTGGCGGATTTTCTTGTAAGAGTGCTGCAGGTAACTCCTGAACGCATCTTGGTCTCTGTCCTGTGTTTTGAGCTGGTCGTTGTTTGATGTTGCTATGGTTGATGCAGTCCTATGTGTGTGTGTGTATATACTTGTGTTTATGTATAGTTTGACTAGCATGACAGGTGCAAAAGTTTAAAAAGCAGTGTCGCAACAGCAACAAAATGAAGCTAAGCAGGGTTGCTTCACAGGGGATTGCCCCACCTCCTCATTCTTTGCCTGCCTGCCTGGCCTTTTGAGTTGCACTGCCCCCCTCGGAAACTAAGCAAACACAGTAACCATGCACTCGGCTTGTGTTTGTTCTGCCAAGCGTAAGCTTGTCGTGAATTTGTCTGCGTGGGTCGTATGCTTTTAGAAGTGGCATGGCTGTCTTGCCATCTCTTGGTTTCTGAAATGTTTTCACTCTTGCCACGTCAGTGTCTGTCTCGAGTCTCCCCTTAGATGTATGCTGGCTGACTGGTTTCCTCTGTCTGCTTGCTTTTTGACTAAAAGATGTCCGGCTTACTTGTGCACTTTAAATGACTTGAAAGCATTCCAGTGCTGTGATGCTAAGCCATAGCTGCAGATGGATAATGTTGTGTGGTGTGGCCCAGATGAATTTTTGGGCAGCTCTACTTTATCGGGGGCATTTTATTACTGCTGCTTAAGCTGGCCTCCTTAATGTCCCAACATGTTTTACGATTAATTCTCAATACCCAGAACATCATCTTTTTTTATAGTTTGAGGACAAGCAGGAAAAGTGGTAGTGATATTTGAATGTGTCCCCTTATGGCTTCTAATCCATCTGTTCCTGAGAGTCGGATGTTATGTGGGAGAAGTGTTTGGTACATCGCTTGCACTTTATGAGCCACTGAGTAATAATGGCTACATTCCCTTAAAAAGGCAAGGTATTGTATTGGATACGCCAAACCTTTTTACTTCTGAAGATACTGAGATCTGTCTTGAGAGAGATGGTGCGCCCTCAGTACCTTTTGTGCTCTGTTTTCTCTCTCTCTCTCTCTCTCTCTCATTGTCCTTTTTCTTTAGAAATTACCCCATGGTATTTTACATTTCCTTCATCTTGAGCTAGAACAGGACCATAACATGCTTGACAGGCATATAAGAAACTTCATGCCTGTCCTGTTAAGCTGCTGATTTGCTTTTTGATTTTGCTTCACTCTTTTTCTTTTTGAGCCAAGCAGCGTCTTCCTTTTGCTTTGTCCAGTTGTGCTGGGTCCAAACTAAAGGTCAAGTTAGGTATTTCAAGTTGAAGTCATGTCTTCACAGGCATGGTATATAAGCATGCTAGGCAAAACTGCTTTGTTAAGTCAAACACTTTCTAAAAATTAAACTTTAGCACACATTGGTGGTTTGCAATGGAGTGGATGGGGCATGGAGGAAAAGCTTTAAAACCTATTAAATATGTCCACTTTTCAAGCAAAGATGGTTGTCGAGTATTGATCTGTGCCATCTTTGTTTCCAAAGCATGCTTGTAACAACAAAGGAGATCTGGAAATGAAACTCATTTTATCTCGTATTCCTGGTTTTTTTTTTTTTTCTCTTGTAAAGATCCATTATCTATGTGCTTGTTTAAGTTCTCATATAAAATTATAGAAGTAAATTAAATCAAAACTTACCATGCAGCACGAACAATTTACTGTGATTTGGTCTTTAGAGAGGAAAAAGCGGCCCGGACAAGGTGGTGGTGTAAGGTCCTTGTGTAAGAAGACTAAGAGGTGAGCTATCACGTACAGCTGGTGGACATTTAAAATGGCTGAATCTCATAATATCGGTGCTTCTTTGTTGAAATATAACTTGCATAATCTGTTTTATGATTTGTGTGTATTTTATCACAAGGCACAGAT
>JANRMT010062855.1:2847095-2881005 GCA_026402145.1 Polypterus bichir lapradei
CCCCCCCCCCCCCCCCCCCCCCCCCCCCCCCCCCCCCCCCCTGCAGTTTTTTTCTCATTCATATTCTTCTACAACCCAGTTGTATTCATCATTTAAACTGATACTTTAAGTTGTATCATCTAATTTTGTAATATCAAACAGTAGTTGAGTGTTAATTGCACAAAGTTGAGAAAAAGCTAAAATTATTTTAATTACATTAAGTCTATGAATAGTAAGACAATATTAACAACTCTTAAATCAAAAGGCTAGAATTTTAGTTTTATGAAACCCATATGAAATGTAGTTAAAATTTTATGGGTGATGGGGACTGTGCAGCATAGCAAGTATAAGCATTCAAAATACACTTGAATCTAACCCATAAAATAATGCTACAAAATGTAGGCAGTCTTTTATGTTATTTCATTGAAACTGTTTTTTATATTTAATGTTAAGCAGTTCATTTAATACTATACAGTTAATTCTTAACAAGGCGTCAATTGTGATAACTAGAAGTTAGAATTTTGACATGAGCCCAGTTCTTAAATTGAAAATCCATCGTTCATATACTCATAGTTATCTTAAGCAATTCCAAAAAGTTAATGGCATGAATAAGGAAAATGTAAAAGTTTATGCAGTAAGTTATGACCCAATTGTATTGGCAGCTTTGATCACAAGATTGGCACCTACCATGAATGACATATTATACAAACTATACAGCAGTTATGTCTATTATCATATTTTAGATGGCAGTAAAAAAAAAAAAAAAAAAATCTGCTAGCTAGCCAGATCTTGTTAGGATAGTTTAGAAGCTGTGGTCACTTTGCAAAGATTAACCTTAATGTTGGCGAGAGCACACATCCTCTGTTTGATCCGTCTAAACCCCCTCCTAGTACCATTCATCCCTCAGGTCAGATGGGCCATGTAGAAATGGACCCTAGCAAGGATGTATAAGCCAGTCCCATGGGACACTTTGTGTCTTTTATACTCTTGCAGCTCCATTCACATTCTCCATTGGCTGTTTAGACTGACCAATCATTCCAACGGCATCTAATAGGACAGCATCAAATCTGCAGCAGTAACACCATGATGCCACCGTTATTTGTGAATTCTTCTCTTTTGAAGCAACCTGAAAATATATAATTTCTGTTCTGTAGTGTGTTTTTTTGTCTTTATCTTCTGCCTGAAAACTTGAAATGACTCCATAATACTTTAATTGAAACATTTTTACGAGACTTAATGAAAAGGTGCAGTCAAATAAACTGACCTGTTGAGGAAATAAATAGCCCAGCAAGTGTCATTAATGGACAATCGCAGCAAGCTGAGGGAGCCTTGTCCAATGAGCGTTCAGGTGGCCACCTTACCGACTTGTTGAGATGAACAAAGGTAAATTCCCAATGTCTGAATGCTTCCAGGATTGGAAACTGGCTCAAACTGTTGAATGGAAACCATGCTTTACTGGGTGGCGTTTTTAAATCCAAACAACCATAACAGATGTTTGAGGCAAGTCCGAAGTTTTGCCACTAAAGTGGGAAAATGCTGCCAACCCATTTCATCTTCTGCCTTTATATTCATATACTTGCAAAAGGGCAGCTACAAACATTTATACACTGAACATAAATGTTTGTTTTCTTTATGTTGCACTGCTACAAAAATTGATATGAAGAATTTCTGATGCAACCCTCATGTTCAATATTTGGATTTATGGTAAATTTAATAGAACATTCTCTGGTCCACTTAATACAATGTGGAGGGCCAAAGGCAGTGATTAACTCTGCACATCACTTAAACTGTTCATGTAAAGAATCAAATTCAAATGATTGTGATGCCAGTTCAGAACTGCCAGCTACTGGTATGTCTTTGGTTAGTAGAAGGGAAATTGGGGTACCTGGCGAAGAAAGTCTGCAGAAACAGAGGATGTGCAAATCTCATGCAGAAAGAGACCGTGAGCAGAACTGAACGTACAGTAGGGTTCTGCATCTGTGAGACAGCAGGGCCAGAAAGAATTCAAATCAATGTATGTTCCACCCTAGGGAAAATAATCTGTGTCATAGTGAGGGCTCAGTATCTACAACACTGCATTTCTAAGCCTTTTTTGGTTAGATTTGATATTTTAGTTGTCAAGATTTATCAGGGCCTGTTTTAATTGTCTGTTTTTATTATAGTTGAATTTACCTTTTTGTATAAACCCAAATCTATGCTGATGCAGTTCTGCAGTTACTACTTCAGGTCTCCTTTATAAACTCCATCCTGTCTTTCTGTCCTCAAGTGCTTCCTTAAGGTTGATAAACTGGCAAACAAATGATCTTTGGCTTTTATGTTTACTGAGACCACTGGCTTTCCAGAAGGAAGGGGGGCAGATGTCCAGCTAAGTGAAATTGAGGGGGTGGCAATTTAATTTTTTTTTTTTTTTTGTACAGTGAGATCTGGGTTTTGTCTTTTTTCATTCATGCAGAATTTAATACAATCCTGTGCAAAGGCTTCCAGTATTGCCACTGTAAATATTTGATGATCTGAGCCCAGCAATGGCAGGCCCCATTCTTTGATGTGCTGCTTCCTGCATTTTGTGTTGCCTTAAAGGCAAATCTCTTCTTTGTGAAAAGATTGTAAAAATGGCCGTGAAAAACTGACATTGACTTGGCTTTGGAATGCTCACATATTGAAGTGGGCTTTCCGGCTGAGTTGTTTGTAAAATGTAGGTCAAGAGTGTTGTCCATTATGTGAGGTTTTAACTGATCACGGTCTGTGTGTAGATGACACCCTGGGGTGTGCATTTCATTTTTCTTAAGTAGATGTGCTTTTGTTTCTGTCCTCATAATTGTTTAAGTCCAGCTAATAACATTGCAGGAAACTGGTATTGTTTAGAATTGCCAAATGCTGTGCTTTCTAGAGCATTCTCTTTAAAGCGGTGGAAGCCGCAGTTTGGATATATTAAACAGGATTTAGAAATACATAATAGACTGATTGTTTTCCCATTGGAATATGGAAAATTTTTCTGTTTCACAAACTCCTAGGTCTCTGTGCACAAATGCCGTTTGGTGTAGTCTTGGCCGGGATCTGTGTGACTTGGTGCATTTTGGAGTTCCAGTCAGTCGCCTCTGCACACATTAGGCGCAGGATTAGACTGCACACGGGATTCTCGGCTCTGCTGTAAAGTCTGTGATCCCAAGAGCATGAAGTTATTTACTCCAAATGCAGCATTGTGTGATGCCTTCTGGGAGCACTGCTTCTCGATCTTGATCTTCTGGCTGATTATTCATAAAGTGACCTTTTGAAATCAGAATTCAATTTGGTATTTCAAGAAATTGAGAAGATGCTAGGTGCTCGTTGCCTTCTAAGATGGAGTAAGGATGTTTGCAGTATGTTCCAGCTCAATCTCCTAAAATCAAAAAAAAAAGAAATACTGGTACAGGTATACATTCTATACACTTTGACTAATCTCAACTTTCCTTCTCAATTTTAGGTGATTTACTTAAAAAAGACCCCAGAAGAAGCTTACAGAGCCCTCATTTCAGGATCCAATGCATCATATTTACCATTCAGGTAACAACCGTTCTATGCCCTGAATTAGACCTTTTTGGGTTGGCCCTTAAATGAGGCTCTCTCGGGAAGCTGCCAATGTGGTTTAACAATTTAAACATTAAAAGAAAGTACATGTATTTAATAGACTAATTATAAAATATAATCTACATCAGGAAATATGCAAGAAAAATATTTATTTTGTAAAGGACTAGGATTTTCTAAGCTTTCTTTACAAAGTGGTTGATATAGCTTGACAAAGCTGAAAAGTGAATTATTTTGAAAATTAAGCAAAAAACAAAGATGAAAACTTAGCGCCTCTTAAATAAAAAAAAAAATAAAATTGAGTAAAGGAAAATTGTATTGTGTTGATATTTGTTTCTCTATACATCGTCAGTATCAGTTTTCCTTTTTATTTGCCTTTCATTTCATAGTAGATTGAAATCTATTTATGTAAAATATTAGATAATTAAGTGCTTTCTAATCATTTCTTTTTTTTATTAACTACATGCGATCTGATAATACATTCATTTTTAAATGAATATCATTGATTTGCTTTTACTATTTACCTTTCAATTCATAGTAACTTGAAATCTTTCTCTCTCTTTCATTATATAACACTTAGATCATTGTCCGTTTATCTATAATGTAGTGCCTGTCTGTCCATCCATCATTTGCTTGAACATTGTTTGGTTCTGAGACTTCTCTCATCGTGCTCGTCGTATTGTAGTTCACTTACGGCAGCGATTTAATAAGCGCGAATCGAAGAGGGAGGCTGCGGTACCTCAGGAGTAGGGAGCTGGGCCAGGCCGTCATCACTCACACGCCAGCCTCTGTTCAAGTCGAGTATGTATGTCTGTCCGATTTTCATTAGAGAACTACTTAATGGGTTTTAGATCAGGTTTTTTTTTAATAATTTGCTTGAACCTTCAGATTTTTTCAACTTGCAAAAAGAGAATAAATAAGTAATTCACAGCACAACTAACTAAACATAAGAACCTAGAGACAAGTTTGAAAGTGCTTAAACAAATCTCCAAAATGACACTCTGTCTTTTTAAAACAGAAAAACCTGATGGCATACAGTTGCTCTCTGGTGCATCTCCATCTGACCAGTTTTCACTGAAATCGTACACTGGACAGTCTCTCTACTCCTGACTGAATTATTAAGGCTTACATTTTGCTCTTAAATAAAGGCATGCTAGAGAGAGAAGGTGTGGCGGTTTGAGTGGCCATCTGCAGAGTATGGCTAGCATCCCTCCCATGTTTACACTTCAATAAAGGTGAATCAATCGAAAATCTAAAGTTTATGACAGGAAATATGTCAAGTAGGGCAGCACGGTGGAGCACAAGTAGGGCTGCCTTTCAAACAAGGAGACCGGGGTTTGTGTCCTGGGTTCTCTCTCTCTCCGTGGTGTTTGCATGTTCTTCCCATGTCCCATGTTGTGTTTGGTCAAAAATACATTTTGTGTCTTAGTGCATCGCTGACCTAAATGAGTAGGTCAGCAAATGCTGTGGACTGCAAGAATTACTTGTGTGGCACATTGGTACAGTTCTTAGATGTCCAGGAAGTGGCGGTTTTTATATTCTCTGCTTGGCCACTCTCTGCTAAGTTTGCACCCCCCCCCCCCCCCCCATGTGTGCGTGTCTGCTTTCTGTGTGTACTTGAGTTCCCTAACATATCACAAAAATATTTTTTGGTGGCTGAATTGACTACTTTAAATTGTGACTGTGGGTATCTGTGGACTCATCTACTCTCGGCACATTTTATCTGCTTATGTGCTATTGAAGATTATTGCACTCTCCTTGTTGTTACATTATAAAGCAGGAATTGGCAAAGTTGGTCCCAGAGGACCATAGTGGTTGCAGGTTTTTGTTCCAACCCCATTTCTTAATGAGAAATCAATTAATGTTGCTGAAGCTCTTATTCCTCAAGTAATATTTTTGTGCTTCATTTGTCTCACTTGTTAGGATTTCCCACCTTTTAATTGTGTATTTTAGTCTTAAACAGCTGCTTTCACTTTTTTAAACATTAGTACAATCTAGATGAGAACAGTCCATTTAGCCCAACAAAGCCAACCAGTCCTATGCACTTAATTCTTTCAAGTCGAGTTTTGAAGGTCCCTAAAGTCCTACCGTCTACCCCACTACTTGGTTACGTATTCCATGTGCCTGTGGTCCTCTGTGTGAAGGAAAACTAATGCTGGTGTGAAATTTACCCTTAAGTCTCCAACTGTTTCTATGTGTTTTTTCATTTTAAAGTAACAGTCTCGGTCCACTGGACTAATTCCCTTCGTAATTTTAAATACTTCAATCATGTCTCCTCTTAATCTCCTTGTGTGTTAATTGAAAAGGCTCAGCTCTTTTAATCTTTCCTCATAATTTATCCCCTGTAGCCCTGGAATCGGTCTAGTTGCTCTTCTCTGGACTTTTACTGGAACTGCTGTGTCCTTTTGTAGAATGGAGGCCAAAATTGCACGCAACGCCAGATGAAGCCTCACCAATACATTATAAAGTTTGAACAGAACCTCCTTGCACATCAGAGCGCTATATAACTTGACATTCTGTTGGTGCTCATTAATGGCTTCTGAACACTGGCAGTTTAACTTCTCCTTATTAGCAATAGGATGTGAATGGCAAAGGAACCAGCAGTTCTCAATGAAACTTATTTCCACTGATATCTGTGGTCATTCATTGTGCTCTATCTAGTGTAAGCACAAGGGGGCACCACTGAGCCCCAAACCACAGAAACAATATCACCCAACACAATTCTGGGTTCAAAATAAAAATTTTATTCCACACCAACACTTTTAAGTGAGCACAGCCAAAAGCACACCTTTATAAACTGTCTCGCTGTCCTGCTGCCTCCCGACTCTCTTCGAGGTGAGGTGGCATGGGTCCTTTTATTTCAGACAAGGAGTACTTCTGGTGCAATGACATGATCCATTGGAAGCAGCTCCAGGTCGGGTGGAATCCTTTTTAAAGCCAGGATTGTAATCCCCTGCTGCACCTCCAGGCGGCACCCATTGCACCCATCATGGCTGCCCTCCAGGACTGGAGAATTACTCATTTGCTTCAGGCTACAAATCATTTGGATGATATCCCTGGAAAGGAAAAAAAATACAAGAATGACCTGCCATAGCAGACTGAAAACACTGACAAGCCGTAAAATTTAAATATTTGTTATTAGGACTTTAGAACATTTTTCACGAGAACAGGCTGTCCAGCCCAGCTAAGTTTTCCAATTATATCCACCTAAAGTCAATTTTTTAAACGTCTCTAAAGTCCTCCCATCTACCACACAATTAATGTATTCCATGTGCCTCTTTGTGTGAAGAAATTTTCTAATGTTTGTGCAAAATGTAACCGTAACACGTTTCCAAATGTGTTATTGGCAAGGATTAACTTCTAATTACGTGATTGGGTTGCAACAGAACTACACCGCTCCGTGAAAGACTTTGCAGACCCCTGATACTGAAAAAGAAGTGACGAATGTAGCACTTTTCTGTATTAGTGTGTAATGCATAGTCGTGTTTGACTGTGTGTAGATTTTCTTGCCTGTTGACAGCATTTTGTTTTGCATCGTACCTTTTATGATGTATGCTGCTATATCCCTGACAACTTTAAAAATGTGCATGTTATATTTTTGAGAACTTAGATACTTTATTAAACCCAAGGGGAAATTCCCATACTCCTGAAGCAGCATACTGATAAAAAAACAATATTAAATTAAAGAGTGATAACAATGCAGGTATAACAGACAATAACTTTGTATAATGTTAACGTTTACCCCCCCGGGTGGAATTGAAGAGTCGCGTAGTGTGGGGTCTCCTCAGTCTGTCAGTGGAGCAGGACGGTGACAGCAGTCTGTCGCTGAAGCTGCTCCTCTGTCTGGAGATGATCCTGTTCAGTGGATGCAGTGGATTCTCCATGATTGACAGGAGCCTGCTCAGTGCCCGTCGCTCTGCCACAGATGTCAACTTTTCCAGCTCCCTGCCTACAATAGAGCCTGCCTTCCTCACCAGTTTGTCCAGGCGTGAGGCGTCCTTCTTTATGCTGCTTCCCCAGCACACCACCGGTTTATTTAGAAAATACATCTGTTGTCGTAAGCCTGCCTGTGTTGTATTTCCCATCTTCCATTCCAAATGTTGATTGAAGCAGAGGGTTTCAAGAATAACATGATTTATGTATAGTGTGATTCATCACATACTCTCACTGGCCATTTTATTAGGTACACCTGTTCAACTGTTTGTTAATGCAGATATCGAATATGCCAATCACAGGGCAGCAACTCAAATGCATTTAGGCCTGTAGACCTTGTCAGGATGACCTGCTGAAGTTCAAACTGAGCATCAGAATGGGGAAGAAAGGAAATATAAGTGACTTTGAACGTGTCGTGGTGGCTGGTACCAGACATGCTGTACAGAATACTTCAGAAACTGCTAATCTAATGGGATTTTCACACACAACCATCTCGAGGGTTTACAGAGAATGGTCTGAAAAAATGTCCATTGAGTGGCAGTTCTCTGGGTAAGAATGGTACCAGAGGAGAATGGCCAGACTTTAATTTAACTAAGCACTCGTTGCACGTTCAGAGATGCTGTTCTGCATACTTGATTTGTAACATGGCGAACCTTAAAGCCGGTGGGCTACCGCAGCAGGAGACCACAACTGGTTGCCACTGCTGTCAGCTAAGAATTGAGGCTGCAGTTTGCACAGGCTCACCAAAATTGACCAATAGAAGATTGGAAAAATGTTGCCTGGTCTGACGAGTCTCAATTTCTGTTGTGACATTCAGATGGTAGAGTCAGAATTTGATGTCAACAACATGAAAGCATGGCTCCATCCTGCCTTGTATAAACGGTTCAGGCTGGTGCTGGTGGTATAATGGGGTAGGGGATATTTCCTTGGCCCACTTTGGGCCCCTTAGTACCAGTTGAGCCTCGTTTTAATTGGCACAGCCTACATGAGTATTGTTGATGGCCATGTCCATCCCTTTATGACCGCAGTGTACAATACAATACAATACAATGCAGTTTATTTTTGTATAGCCCAAAATCACACAGGAAGTGCCACAATGGGCTTTAACAGGCCCTGCCTCGACAGCCCCCCAGCCTTGACTCTCTAAGAAGACAAGGAAAAACTCCCAAAAAAACCTTGTAGGGAAAAATGGAAGAAACCTCGGGAAAGGCAGTTCAAAGAGAGACCCCTTTCCAGGTAGGTAGGGCGTGCAGTGGGTGTCAAAAGAAGGGGTTCAATACAACACAATACACAGAACAGAACAAATCCTTAATACAGCATAATAATAAAAATTTTAGAAGTACAGAGCAGAATTTAACAGTAGATGATATCACATAATAAGATTTTGATATTTTTAGAGTGCTGGAGACCTCATCCGTCAAGCTGCCTCCCCATTTGGCCATTCCACGGCTGAAACGTTGCTCGGCCAGCCAATCCGATGAAAGGGCCCCTCTTTCCCATGATTCCTGTGATCCTCCACCAGGGACGACTTTACCATAGGCAGGCAAACAACTTGGCAGGTGGGCCGTGGCACCAATTGCCACATTTGAGTACCGAGAACAGAAACAGAATAGGTGAGGGTTAGTATTCAATTATAATTATCATGTTACTTATGTTTTAGTGCTAATGACTAACAACAGAGATGCAGTATGTACAGTTAATCAGCAGCTCTAGTCAGGATATGCTAAACTGAAGTAGTGAGTCTTCAGCCGGGATTTAAAGGCTGGGACCGAAGGGGCATCTCTTATAGAAGCAGGAAGACCATTCCATAGTTTAGGTGTAAGTGTACCCATCTTCTGATGGCTACTTCCAGAAAGGTAATGCGCCATGTCACAAAGCTCAGATCATCTCAAACTGGTTTCTTTCTTTAACATGACGATGAGTTCACTGAACTCAGACGGCCTCCACAGTCGCCAGATTTCAATATATTAAAGCACCATTGGGATGTGGTGGAACGAGAGATTCGCATCATGGATGTGCTGCCGACAAATGTGCAGCAACTGTGTGATGCCATCATATCACTGTGGACCAAAATCAATCCCTGAGGAATAGTTCCAGTTCCTTGTTGAATCTATGTCACAAACAATTATGGCAGTTAACACAAAATGGGGTCCAACCCGGTACTAGCAAGGTGTACCTAATAAAGTGGCCAGCGAGTGTAGATCTCTTTCAGACTGCACAGGTAGCCTTGTTTGATCCACCTGCTTTCCTTAAGGTTATGATTTGAAATACTAAAGTAAATGATTGAAGCTCTTGAGAAGGATACCCTTTTGAATTGTTAATCTGTGAATAATGATTGGGCTGATTTCTCTTTCAGCCTCTCCAAGTGCCAGTCCTTAAACAGTTACAGGGATTGTGTTCTAAAAGTGTCCTGCAAGTGTGCTTACAGAAGAGATGTATCAGGACTCAATGCTCTGCCAGCAGCTCTTTGATGGAAATGAAGCCCCTTTATGGTGTACAAAAGATGGTCATGTCTGTGCGAGTAGTTCAGCCTTTCCAACTCAAAAAGCACAGAGCCGCAGCATCTGTAAAAGAGCAGCTTATGTCCTGCTTCCTCTGTACTCTTGACTGCTTCCTATCTGGCACTTTCCATTGCTTGAGTTGAGCGGTTTGGGGTCGGGTCACATACGCAATTAAGCCACCTGTCCGTCTGATGCCAATGTATTCTGATTGTAATTTAAGGTCTCCTCTTAAGTTAATGAAGTAACTGAGGATTGCGTGCTGCCTTTTCTGCGCCTCCCTTCCTGTTTTAGATAATATCATTAGAGGTTAGAATGGGACAGGAATTACTTTAGACTGGCAGCAAGCTTGTTTTTAAAAAAAAAAAAAAAAAAAAAACAAAAGTTTGCAAGATGGGAAGTGTTGACCGTTTGGTCAGTTTGGCATAATTATTTCCTTTGGTTCTAGGAGCAGGCTAATGCTGGGGGGCCGTGTTTATGACGTGTGCAGTAGCTCCTCTGTAATGAGCGTTAATTGCTTGTGATAGCCTTCCTCCCACACTGTGTCAGTCTATATAAACATGTTATGCAATTAGCCGATTTTTCTTTCAGAATTTCAATTTGAGATACCCAGCTTACTATATGGCATGAAATGCCACTTTAGTGGTACCTAGTTGTGAACAGAATAGCTGCACAGCCAGAATGGGACGTGATCAATCCCAAATCCGTAGCCTGAAATAATGCACTGGCTTGGTCGGACCCTTCCTAAAACATATCTGACCAGGCCTGAAAACAATTGTGTAATTGTTAAAAGGAAGCAGATGAATGTGCCCGTACCCTTGAAGAAACAATGCAGCTGCTTTTGTTGCGACATTTCTCCATAAGTTTTGTTTCAGGGTGGTACTCTGGCGTACTGATGAGTAATTAAAAACTGGGGGGCACCAGATTTTTGGAATGTTCTTGTGCCAACTGTAGACCTTTTGGATGTGTGAGAGAGGGTTTCTCATAATTGAGATCTCATGAACACCGGGATTGAAAGTAATTGCTAAGAAGTTTTGAAAAAGGAAAACACTGTTTAAAAATGTCAGATTAGACAATGCTAATCTGTGGCTTCCAGAGCACGATTCTCTAAACTGGGCATCAGAACATTTTGGAAAGCAGGATGGTCTTTGATGTTGTGCCATGTTTTCAGCTTTAAATATTAGCATTTAAGTTTAAAAATGGGACCAGAGTTCGTGGATTTTGTACGTGTTAAGAGAAGGAAAAAAAAGGACATCATCTCTGCTCTTAACGGCGTTGAATTCCATTACTGCAGTCTGGGAGTACCATGGCTGTGCTGGCAGGCCTGTCCACACTTGCCAGTATTTCACACAACATCAAGTCCTCTCTCACCCTAAGCTGCTTTTATTATTTCAGTCGTTTTCCTAGCTTTAAGCATAAACGGCATCTGGATTTTGATTTCACCTGAGATTTTTAATTTACTCCATTGAACAAGCGCCTACTGGCCATCTGCTTTCGCTACGTGACATATTTTTATGCGCTTACGCTATTTAAGTTCAATGATCACAAAGCAATACCGCATTGGTTGTGATGTAATGAAGTTTTTGTGCTTATGTACTGCATTGTTTGCCTTTCGAATAAGAAAGTCACTAAGTATAAATACTTGAAATATCACAAAATTGTAGAAAATGAGGAGAAAAAGCTGTAGTGCATTTGATTATTTGGTTATGCCACTGTGGATTTTTTTGCCCTATTTAGTCCACTAGCATTTTTAAAATGTTGAAACTGAGGACAAGTAACATGGAGCAAAAAAGTGACCTTGCATAAACACACTTTTGATTTCTTCAAATGTAATGAAACATTTAGTTCAGGCCGTAGCTTTTAAATAATGAATGATGATGATCCAAAAAAATATGTCAAAGAAATATAGAGTTTTGTTGAGCTTGTTTTTTATTAGGAATGCATTTGTACTATTGAACAATGTCATCCAGTTTTACTTCTTAAAAACAAATCAAACATTCTCTACATTTAGCTTTTTTTTTTTTTTTTTTTTTTTTTTTTTTTTTTGAAATGTTACAAATGTTGGTCTCAGGAAATCAGTCACAGTGCTTTGCAAGGGATTTTAAGCATTCTGTACTCCAGTTTATGGCAATAATGATGAGCGACTGTCAATTATTGTCTTCTCAAACACGGTTACTAAAATATTTCCAAGGTGCTAGCTATGGATTCACCACTGGCCATGCATGGTGTCTCAAAATGTTGACTGGGAACCCGTCTGGCCGTACTTAAGGGTCACATTAGAAACATTAGAAGAAATTTGGGTGAGAATAGACTTTTCAGCCCAACAAAGCTTGCCAATCCAATTCATCCATCCATCAATTATCCAACCCGCCTGCCCGGGGATTTGTTCCTGCCTTGTGCCCTGTGTTGGCTGGGATTGGCTCCAGCAGACCCCCCCCCCCCGATTTTAATCTAACTTCCCCAAAATTAACATTAAATCAAGTTGTGAAGTCCCTAAATCTACCCTGAAGGTAACTTGTCAATGGTTCTTTATGGGAAGAAAAACTTTATTATGTTTGTGCCAAATTTCCACTTAAGTTTCCAGCTGTGTCCCTCCTAAGGTCATTTTAAAGTGACAGACTGTGCCCTCTGTACTAATTACTTTCATAATTTTAAAACACTTCAGTCATGTCGCCTCTTAATCCCTGCTTGCTTAAACTGAAAAGGTTCTGCTTCTTTAATCTAATAAATCACACCCTGCTGTCTGGAATCAGCCTAGCAGCTCCTTCCTGGACTTTTTCTAGCACTGCTATTTTTTTGCAGCACAGAAACCAAATCTTCACGCAGTACTCCAGCTGAGGCCTTACCAGTGCATTATAAATCTTAGGCATGACCTCTGTTGACTTGTACTCCACACATCAGTGCCCTGTATAGCCTAACATTTCTCTTAACTTCCATCTGCTGTCAGGATGTTGATCGTGCTGCAGCTCCCTGGTCCTTCTCGTAGAGGTATTTTCAAGTTTGTCTTCATATCTAACATTTCTACTTCCTCCATACTGTATAATGCCTTACATTTACATACATTAAGGTTCATCAGCCATAAATCTACCCATGCCAGTATGCTGTCCAAGTCCCTCAGTAATAATTTGACTGATTCTCTATTAGCTGCCTTTCCCTCTAGCGTAGTAGTATTTGCAGACTTCCACATCTTTGTTGCTTCTATTCTTATTTACATCATAAATGATATAGTATTAAAAAGGAGTAGCCCTAGCACTGACCCCTGGGGACACCACTTTTAACATCACCACACATTCTTCCAGGGTTCATCATACCATAACCCTTTGCTTCCTATGTTTTTAGCCAGTTTTACACTCATCTGCACACTATGCCCTGAACTACCACTTTTTATTGCTTGCTTCTCAATTTAGACTTTTATCACAAGTCTTCTGAAAATCGGAATAAATAATATATTCACATCTTTGAAAATCAATATAAATATCATATGCACCTATTTTGATTGTATCTTTTGTTGCTTCCTTATTGAATTCCAGCATGTTAGTAAAATATAACCTTTCTCATCTGAACTCATGCTAGCTGTACACTAACATTCGTCTTTTTGCCTTCTGTTGCTCAATCATTTTCCAAATGATTCTACTACTTTACCCATGATGCATTTTAAGCTTACTGGCCTGTTACTTGTGTTAGTTTGTGGAGTGTGGAGCCCATCAAAGAATCTATTTTTATCAAATGTGTATTGAGCTCATCCCCTAGTTTATATATGGTTCCTTTTTTTTTTTTTCAAAAATGCCATTATTTTGTCATCTGTAATCTGTCAAGTACCAAAAAAAGAGAATTTCTACCCCAGCTGTTTGAATTTTAATAAGAAAGGTATGTGGTTTCTTTCATTTTTAGTGCCTTAACTTAAATGGCATTTCTGGTTTCTGGACTGAGTGTTTACTGGAAGAAGTCTGCATTACCAAAACCTATGGATTGGCTTCAGGGTGATTTAAAAAGAAAAAAAATAAATACTCCATATAATTTTCTTTTTTTTTTTAAATATACTGTACGTTACTTACCTGATGCGGTTTGTAATGATAGCTGAGAAATTTTTAATCATATGTTTTCATTGGGAACAGACATAACATTTCCTCATCGAACGGGAGCTGATAGTGACATAAGGCACATTTTATACTGTTGCATCTGCTCCAGTATGCCTGACCTAAATATCGGGATCTGGACACTTGTGTCGGCTACTTTGAGTCTCCAGAAGTTTGTGACCCCACTGTACTGTGCATACCTGTACTCGTTTACTGTGCATGATTGAGACAAGGAAACGTGGGCTAATGCAAGGAACAGTTGCGTGAAGTGATTTTCTTGCTACCCGTACAGTACATATACATTTGAACATTACAATGTATATGTACATCACACAGACAGAGGCAGATGTGCACACATTCATGGCAAGAAATTGTACAGACCCTGGGCAAAAATGGAAATATCAGTGAGACGAGATTCCTATGTAAAGGCAAAGAAAACTTCAACTTCAGGGGGGGATTATGCTACCAGTCAGCGCTCTTTCATTGGTCAAGAGCGAGTACGTCAGTCAGTAGCTCGTATTTGAACTGGTTTATTCCTGAACAGGATTTAGGGGGCTAGGTGGGCTGCTGGAGCCTAACACAGTGAGCATAGGTTGCAAGGTAGGAACAAACCCTGGGCAGGGTGCCAGTCCTATCACGGGGAGAACACACACACACACACATTCTCTCCAACCACACATTAGAGCAGTGGTTCTCAAACTGTCGGGTGGGCCCCACTAGGGGGGTGTAAAGTAACAAAGAGGGGGGTGTGAAGATGTGAAAAAAAAAAAGAAAACAAGAATCAAAAATATTAAAAATACATCTATTGAAACCAGAACAAATTAACTTAAACTACATTCCGATACTAGAAAATAGAGTTAGATAAATGTCGATAAAAGTTAAATAGGTATAATGTGCATCTATGAGATATCATTAATTAAAAAAGAGCAAATTGGTATTAGTGGGCTCCTTTCAAAAAAACGTTAGGGGGCCGTGATTAAAATGGTTATGAAAACTCTGGTCACTAATACGTAAAGGTTGAGAAATGCTGCATTAGGGCGTTTGAAGGGGTTTCCTGTTTGTGCACTACATTCATTTGTCGAAGTTCTTTATCAATATTTTAAGCAAAAAAAGATACTGTTGTAAGCATATGACTGTTTGGTTTTCTTTTCTTATGAGCAATTTTGTTACCTGTTGCTATTATTCATTGGTAGTCCCCATTGGGCTCCCACTCTATCAGAAACCTTATCCTTCCTACACAAAAAAAAGTTTAAAAATATTCTCAGCATCATTACAAACTACTTGGAGTAAGTATCATATCCATCCAACCTGCTATATCCTAATATTAAAAAAAAAAAAAAATTCCTTTGTTAGGTTTCCATCACTATAGTTTTACTGCCTGTACCATTGATTTTTTTTTTAAATCTGGTAATGTTCCTGCCTCACAGCTGTTTGACCTAATCTATAAACTGTGTGAGGAGACGCCATGAAACAAACACATTCTTATAAGCTGTTTGGCATTTTTTAATTCCCCAAATGACTGGGTGTTGCCTGTGATGGGCTGGCCGCCTATGCACAATGGGTGCTGGTGTCTTTCACATTGTTGTTAAAAATAAAGACTTCTGGGCTGGCAGCCCTGCCCAAGCACAGCAAAGGTAAACATGTACCTTGCACTTGTCCACCAGATCAAGTCTTTGAAAGACATCAGTTTATTTTGGGCTGATTAGAACAACCAGACTGAAATGTTAAATCTTGTAACTTCCTGTTTCCTGTAAACAGGCCTCGGGGTCAGTAGTTGGCCCATGTGGTTAAATTTTGGTATTAACTTCCTGTTTAGTATTTTTCTAGTAGAACATGTATTTGGAGAAATGTTAACACTAACAAAATAAAAGAGCCTGGAAACAACCAGAAAAGTTAGCAGTGTTCACATGTATGGAAATTTGCTGCCAGTTAATAGGCAGGCAGGCAGGCACTTTGAGTGTTCCTTTATTTAAGTCATGTTTCTGTTAGATTTTGAAGAGAGCTTGTCTGTGGTGTTGAATTATTGGGAATAGAAAGACTTGTACTAAATTCATGTACAGGACTAAACCTATTTAATAATGTGTAGAAGATATTTTTACACACACTCTTAATACAACTCTTATTTGTTTGTACAGATTTTGGATTTTCGAGACCACACAGTGTCATTCAATATTTTTTATAGAGAGCCCTTTGTAAAGCACCAGCATAAGGCACTTTTTAAAGCAAATATAATTACAAGCTTTGAAAAGCCTGTGTAAATAAATATGTGGAGCAGGCAGTGCAAGAATTGATGATATGAGCTAACAATAATGTAGAATCGGGATCATTGCAGTCACATTAAGGAATATTCTGTCAATATGTAGATGGAAATGCAAGGGTGAAAAGATTAGTATTTTACAATTTGAATGTCAAATAATGGAGCTTCAGTAACACTCCTAGTAAATGACATAGGATTGGAGCCGCAGCGCTGGATGAATATTCACCAAGAGCTTCTTAAGAATAAGCAGATTGGTGTAAGAAGCATTTACGATGGACCTTCTACTGCGTTTCAGCATGTTCAATGGGTTATATGCTTGTTAGAAGTGCTCTGTGTCAGAACGTGGGTAGTAGCATTTTAGTAACATTGGAGCATTAGAAAAATGTACACAACAAGCCATTCAGCCCAATAAAGATCACCAGTCCTATCCATTTAATTCCTCCAAAATAGCATCAAGTCAACTTTTGAAGGTCTCTAAAGTCCTACTGTCTACCACACTATTTGGTCACTTATTCCATGTGTTTGTGGTTTTCTGCATGAAGAAAAACTTCCTAATGTTTGTGCAAAGTTTACCCTTAAGTTTCCAACTGTGCTCCAACAAGAACTGATTTTAAAGTCCTAATTTTGATCCACTGGACTAATTCCTATTTTAAACACTTCAATCATGATAATAGTAATACATTTTTCTTATATAGCGCCTTTCCCTTGCTGTTGTCTCCTCTTAATCTTGTGTTTAATCTGAAAGGGCTCATCTGTTCTAATCTTTCTTTATAATGGGGATCAGCCTAGTCGCTCTTCACTGGACTTTTTCTTGTGCTGCTATGTCTTTTGTTTTTGTAGCTTGGGAGACCAAAACTGTAAACCGTACTCCAGATGAGGCCTCAACGGTGTGTTATAAAACTTGAGCAGAACCTCCTTGGACTTGTACTTTACACATCACTATGCTATATAACCTATCATTCCTGCTTAATGGCTTCTGAATGCTGTCTGGCAGTTGAAAATGAGTCCACTGTGACTTCTAAATCCCTTTTATAAGGCGTAGTTTCTATTTTCAGACCTCCCATTGTGTATTCAAATCTAACATTTTTACTTCCGACATGTAATACTTTACATTTACCAACATTTTAAAGTCCTAATCTGTTGATACTTGGAGGAAGACCACAAAAAAATGTGAGATGCAGTCTCAACAGTCTTGTTGCTAAGGATGGTTAATCCTGAAAGCTAAATTAGTCAAACTAAACATCCCCTTCCTTAATAGGGTGCAGCTGTGCAATTATATTAAATGGAGTGTATCTGGGCAGTTGTATCTCCAGGATGTAAAATGAAAAGGGTCTGAAATGTGGGATGGAGGCCATGGTGGCACTGTGGCTAGAGATGTGACCTTACAGGTCCAGGATTTGAATTTTATACCAAGTCATTGTCAGTATGGAGTCTGCACATCCTCTCTCTGTTTGTGTGGAGTTTCTTTCCACATCCACAAAGGTATGAATAGTGAGTGACTGTAAACTGAGGGTCATTATGTGTGTGAATGGGACCTGTGATGGACTGGTTGGTGATGACCATTTGTGAATGATTTGTTCTTTGTACAACTCTCACTTAGTCTGCCTTGCAAATCAATTTGCAATAACTCCCAAGATAATTTAGCGGAGCTGTGTAGCAGTGCTGAAGTGCATACCTGATGGGATCAACATCTTTTATTTTGAAGGTGTTAAAACAACAACAGCATTTATTTATATAGCATATTTTCATACAAACAATGTAGCTCAAAGAGCTTAATGAGATGCGACGGAGAAAAAGCACATGTGCTGCCCGTCTGATTCATGATTCTCAGTCACTTCACTTCTGATTCTTTCGAGTTGAAACTGAGTCATTACCAGGAAACAATAACCCTGTCACTAATGATTCTCTCGTTTTGTATTGTAGAAGTACAATACAGTAACCACACATGTTATGTTGGAATATGTTGTTTGCTTTGTACAATTCACTATTGGAATTTTAAAGAAAACTTGGGGGCTCCACTCCCAACTCACTTTGCCCACCCCTGGGTTTGGTTTACTGGATAAACTATTTAAAGAGATTTGTTATTTTCATGGGAATTGTTACATATGCATTATTTTCACTTTTACTTTAAAACATTTGTAAATTCAATACTTGCCCTTTATTTCCGGCCCTGGGCGTGGTTACATGTCTTTCTTACAGGACGTATAACGCTGCTTGCGTTGTGAAGGGGGTGCGGCTGAACGCATGCTAAGGAGATGCCATCGGATCATCTGCTGTGTTTCTGCTGTTGTTGCGCTGCCCGTCGATCATTTTAAAGCCTGTACAGCCGCTGTCCTTTGTGCCACTTCATGTCTCTGCCGCTCGCGTTGTGAAGGGAGGTGGGGGGGCTGAGGGCTGAACACACGCTAAGGAGAAGCGGTCAGATCATCTGCTGGTTTTTTGCTGCTGGCGAGCTGCCTGTTCTGCTTGTCGCACTGCCTGATTATTTTAAAGCCTGTACAGCAGCTATCCATTTGCCACTTTGCGTCTCTGCCGCTTACATTGTGGAGGGGGGGGGGGGGGTGGGGTTTAGGGTGGCTGAACGCACACAAGGAGGAGCTGGCGAGCTGCATGTTTTGCTTGTCGCTTCTTGTTGTTTTAAGAGCTGGGAGCAAGTTAAAGTGCCTCTCACGGGACTTCAAATTGTCTTCCGAGAAGATCGCGTCTCGTCTCCCTGTCTTCCTCCATAAGATTTTTTTTTTTTTTAAAATAGAGAGAGATATAAACTTAAAACTAAATTAATACATTTATGCAGCTTTTGTACATTCAACAAATTAGTCACACAAAAAATCTAATTTCTAACAATTATTTATTTTCAACTTTAATGCACACTTTTTTCAAAGCTCGTTGACTGCACAACGTATTTGTCATTTATGGATTCTTTTGAGTTTGATTTGAATCATTACGCCTGAAGTCACTCAATTCGTGTTCATTTGATTCTCTTACAGAATCATTACCCAAGAATGAGGCACACAAGTCTTGTTCATTTGATTTGTGAACAGAATCATTACCTGAGAACAATTTGCACAGCCCTATTAATTTACCTTCATCCTGTTGATGAATCAAGTGAATTGATTGAATTATGTAGGTAGTTTGAAAGAATCCAGTCGGTGAAGTGAATTGAAATGCCCATCGCTAGGACTGGCTCTAGCCCCTTGCAATCCTAATTTGTGTTAAGCAGGTTTGATAATGTAATGTTAGGTTGGTGGCATGATAGTTCATGTGCATTCATGCTGATTTTTGTGGCAGTAATAAAATTGGTATGCAAGCTTTAAGTAGTGAGCTCATGTATTATATCCCCTTTCCTATTGGGCACTACAATTTTCAAAATGTAAGGTTCTCCAATTACATCACCTCCCTTATGGAGCAACATGCTTTTCAGACTTATTTGAAATTTCCGATATGGCGATGTAAAGCCTTCCTTAAATAAAACTGCTATCAAATCGAACCTCTTGAGTCCACCTCCCAAATGAGTTGAAGATGAGCGATCTTCAACTCGCTTAGCATCAGTGAGCATTTGAGCATATGTATACAACATTAAGCACACACACAGATTGAACACAAGCCTCCCAAATGACCCAGTTCTCCCAAGCTCCCTGTCTGGTGAAGATTTAATCAAATTTTTTTTCAGGGCAGTCATTTTGTTCTTAAAACACTGGAGCAGCTGGTTGAGCCCACATATGTCTGTGCTGATCATCACTGCATGTAAGAGTACACTAGGAATGCCCATTGGCGTTTTGTAAGCTCTTCATCATTAACTGCACTTAATGACTGAAAATAAAGGTTAAGTGTTGGGTGGGAATGGGCAGCTTGTGTGTGTGTGTGTGTGTGTGTGCGAGAGAGAGAGAGAGACACAGAGGAAGATGGGTTGTTGGTGCATAAGAGGATAGATGTGAAGTAATTCTGAGCCCTTTCGCATCTCTAAGTCTGAGGTAAATGTTATACAGAACCAAGCAGGATACAAAATGTCAAAGTTCTGAGGTATGTTATAGGCAAACGTCCATTTAGTTTCATTTTTTTGAAAGGATTTTGTCTGCATCACTACATAAAGGGTAGGACAATATTACTACATTTTCATTCCAAACTCGTCCACACTAGAGTTTTCACAACGTTTACTACGTTATTTCCGCCTACACTAAATTGTCCCAAATAAATAAAACGAGATGTGTCCATTTGCCTACAATAGGCATGTGTGTATCGGTGGAAACCAAAGGAGGAAGAGTCCTCAAGGTTAGACATTCATTTGTAGCTCATGTTTACACAGAGAACAGCAATGATTAATACAAAAAAAAAAAAAAACGGGGTGTTTGGTTTGTACTGAGGATGAAGTGGAATTGCTTATGGAGAGTAATGCACGAGTATAAGCAGAGCAAGTGAGCAGAATCTAATCGGGAAAGGGCCCACATAATCAACACAAGCCAATCGGAGCGAGATGAGACTCCACACTACCACCCATCCACACAGGAACGCTGCGCTGGCATTTTCAGAAAAATATGGGTGCCCAGCATTTTCAAAAGTTTTTTGGGGGGGTTTAAGAACACCAGGATAGTGTGGATGAAAGGCAAATACAGGTGACTGATAATTTGTGATTTCAAACAAAACAATAACTAGTAGTGTGGATATAGCCATAGGCAGTCACCATAGCATCACATTAGCATCGTGGCAGGTCTGACCAATGTCTTCATGTCATGGAGTCAACTATTTTATTGTCAGGACAGGCAAAACATCAGACACTTGGGAACTGAGATCTTTGAACAAGAAACCACAAAGGCGCGTTCACGACAGTTGGATTGGACAACAAATGCCTGGCAGTGCTGCATTACTCATGTGTGTTACATACACACACACACAAATGTGAGACAACTGAGCTGTTTCCCTACACACACTGGGACTATTCCTTATGTCTTGAGATGAGGGTCTCTGATATCTATACCACTTTTTTGGTCTAATTGTCTATTTAGGGATAATACATCCCCCAGTATCATCTAACCTTTATTTATCACAAAGCATATTGTGCCACCACACTTCTAACTTCACCAATATATAGTAGAATTGTCACCACTTTGTGGGTCCTAGGCCTGGTTGCTTACCAAAATACATTTATTTTTTTTATTCCCTGCCAGTTTCAGACATGGTTTCTCAAAGAAGAGAGAATTCTCCACCGTTTTCTGTTCTGGTGGCTTCATTTGGGTGCAGCGTTTGCTTTCATTTAGAATAATGCCATCTATCCTTCCATACATACTCTTGATAATATGTCCTTTTTTGCAAATGAAGAATGTGGTTGCCGAGTTCTGGAGAGGAAACCAATAAACTTAACTTTCTCTAGTGCTTTAGTGTTAGAGTCTGAACAAATACATAGAAGGCAGTTTATGACAACCGAACTGCAGTACCGTTCCAGAGACCCCCATTAAGAGATCACACTTCCTTAGACTGCTGCAAATGGGATGCTGATTCACTTGCACATTTTTAAATGTGTACCTTGGAATTGATGCTTGGGTCACTTGCTTGTCATTTGGACAGTTGCCACCATCTCCTTCTCACACGCTGGAAGTCTTCCCCCTGCCAGCTGTGGATTTGCTGGTCACAAACTGCCTGTTACCGTCCATTGGCACTGTCACCAGCTACCTCCTGTTGATGAGAACTCGGCAAGACTGCAGCTCTGACACACATGTACACCCCCCACCGCCAGAAAATAGCTCATTATTTCCTTGGCGCAGTTTAATTTGGAGTCACTGACCCATCCAGGACTGCTGTACAGTTGGCCTATTGTCTCTTTTGCTCGACTAGCCTTTACATGTTTCCATGGAAACCTGACCTCTGCCCCAATCCAGTCTCATTTGCATTCTTACTAGGCAGAATAATCTCCTTATGGTACTTTGAGGGCCTACCCTTTCAGTACCTAACTGTACAACCACTCGCCCTCCCACTATTATTGGTTAGCGATTAGAATCTAATTCTTGGCTGGAAGTAACAATTTTTTACCCCGTCAAATATGCTTTATTAGTAGACCTGACCAGTTATTGGTTTGTGTCTCCTCCGAGGCCTGCCTACTTACCAGTTGACGGAATTTGAAAGCCAAGTTACTTATGGAATGAAGATTCTTTGATTTCTTTCCTTGCAGCATGTGTAAGATGTTTTTCTGGGTCTCCTTCCTGACTTGACCCCATGATGTGTCGGGATAAAGCACGTTTCTACGGCGGGTTGAACAAAGAATGTAGAGAGACCGTTTGAAATCTTCATAGATGTTGGATTGTAGGACTAACAAGCCCTTCGTGCTACTTAATTTATTGATAATACAGTCCAACAGCTTAGGTTTTAGAGAGCCTGTCTGTGTATTGATATTTTTCTTCTTTTACCTTTCAGGGATGCCTCTTTTGGAAATTGCACCTACAACCTAACGATTCTTGATTGTTTACAAGGTATCCAAAAGGTAGGACCTCTGTTCATTCAGTTAAGTGTCAGACGTTTGTGTAAAAGTCACCTTGCTATTTGAGAGCCAAGGAGTGGCACTATTCCTCATGTACTGTCTTTTGATTTGCTGGTTGCATTCATTACTCTTTGAACACATTGACTACCATGACAATAGGTACATTTTGTTCCTGGCGTCAGTGTAAAATCAGGGTGTTATTGTAATATACTAATGTGTTTTTGTTATTGCACAAAACTCAAACATTTATTTGTTTAAAAAAAAAAAAAAAAATCTTACGTTAGCTCATAGTTCAGGCATAGAACAGAAAATTCTTGGTCTGTGCCAGCTGTGCTATAACTCGACTGGGTCTAACAGGTAAGATCTTGAATGTTTTGGTGCAATCAAACATCTGTTTCCGTTCAAACTTAGTAATGGTGACACCCGATTCTTTCAAAGATATTCAGATGGTTGTGGTTCTACATATTTATGATTTTTTGAGAAAAAATAATTTGCATATCTAAAATATGGCTAATAAGACCAATCAAGTAGAAAGTGAAGTATTCTGTTCTATGGTGCGTTTTCCCCCCCCCCAACCCATTTCTTATTTCAGACGCCCATTGTCCTCTTACCTGTTTTAACTTCAGATATGCTCATATTTAGCACTACAGCACGGGAGACGGTTTACGATATAACTTGTAGGTCACCTGCTCTGAGTTCTCTCACATTTAGCAGTCAGCGTGTTAACTAGGTGATGAAGGCTTGATTTCCTCCATATAATTAGTTACAATTTGTAAAAAATGTAATTAATGAACTTCACCATTGATTTTAGCTATCAGATGGCATCCTCACATGCTAAATTATAAATATATTTTGAAAACTTTTCATAATAATTAGGTGTAGGAAAGTGATGGGTCTCTGTTTTGTGCCCATACAGCAATGACAAATTAATGTATGAAAATGAAGGATATGGGACACCAAATAGGAAATTGTGTATTGATGTGAGGAGAAGAATCAATTTATTAATCAACTAGTTATCAGTTTTGCCTTTGGCAATGCTAGCAATTAATTTGGTAAGGCTCGTAGTGTACCTTTCTCTGTAGGAAGGGTTTCAGGTCGTTGGATTTATATCAAGGTATCTAAATCACACTCATTTTAAAAAGCAGAATAAAACAATTAATTGATAAACAGGTAACACCTTTAGTTTTTGCTACTCCATCTGTTACTCATTTACTGCTTTGTAACAAGACCTTAAACACATCTTTGGATCTTCATAACACAAAATATCAGTAAAGTGTTCTTCAGCTCGCCAATGTGACCTATTAACACAACTTCACTTTGGAGTGTTTTGAGGGTGCTTAACTGAGACATATATTAAATATTTAGTGTAGCACGGGTAAAACGCGTGCCGAAAGAAATCTCTCAGTCCAAAAGTTTGTTTTAAAATATTTAGTGAAAATTCAAAGAAAACAATCCCCGCAAGAACAAAGAAAAAAGATGTTACACACGTAGAGTAAAAGACAAAAAAAAACAGAAAATGCATCTTCTCTAAACTTAGCTTTTCTTGTAAAACTTTAGTTGTTTCTATACTTAAAGATTCTTAACTTCTTCTTCTGTACTCTTTAAAAATGTACGGCGCAGCACTTTCAATTAAGTGCTTTGTCCTATATGTTACTTGGCACACAACACGCACACAAAGGCCCGGTTTAAAACCATGTGCTCTCTACACCTTACACATGGCAAGGCTGATCACTAACTGAGAATAATGTTTAGTCAGATAAACTAGAAATAGTTAGAATATACCAATTCATTTCAACTGATGGGGGTTATAGGAACCTCCCATACATTATGCACTAGTAATTAGTGAAACATTTGTTTCTTATGTAACTAGCAAATGGCACTTACATTTAGTATAAGACATGTGAATCCTTCATATTACATTATTTTACCATAATGTCAATATGAAAATGAAATAGCAATTGAACTGAACACATATTTCACCTAAGCATTTATAAAGGAAGAAGCAAGTGAAAGGCCTTATGCTGAAGTAAAAACAAACTGAGTTCATAGATTTTAAAATCTTCAACATGTTGAAGACTAATGAAACTCCAGAACCTTATCAGATCTTGCCAATTATATTGAAAGAAATGAAAAATGTCATCTATAATCCCTTAGTAGGCATATTTCAGCAGTCACGTCAGAAAGGAGCAGTACCTGCGGATTGGAAAAGCTACTCCTACACCACCAGAATAAAGCATCTATGTTTATAATGTGGATAACCTAAAATAGGCTTGTGAATAATACACCTGTAGCAAGCGATCAGCTTATTTATGCAGAATGGCGAATCTGAGCAGCATGGCTCAGATAACTCGGAGGTATAAAATTGATTGGATGCTTGCGGTGATCTTTTCATTAAAGAACTCGTGGCAGTGCAGGAGCCCTGAGAACAGCCATGTGCTCTGGTTGCCTAAGGACAATGAAACATCACATAGATGTGTGAAACCTAGCCGAGTAGCATCTTTGTCAGTAAGATGGCAAGTAAGCTAACGCAAATGGTTAAGTTCTGTGCTGTCTTGCAGCTGTTGTAGTAATCTGGAAAAATGGACGGTAAATCGTGGTGATGCACCCTGGCATTAGGAGACATCAGGTAGAGCCCATCCTGTAAGGTCTCCCATTCCTCTTGCATTTTCTACATTATCGCCCACTTCTTTCCCCATTGTCTCTTTTCATTTGTTGTATTAAATAACATATCCATATGCACACATACAGACATACACTCCTTCCTTTGTACAAACTCCTCATCCTTTTCTTCTGTTAACCTGTTAACTGCTCCTTTTACTTTCTGTCTTAATTATTTATTCATCAGCCCGTCTCCCCCTTTGCCTTCCTCCTTTACTACCCCTGTACAATATTACTCCTTTCTGCCTTTCCAGTGTTTAATATCACCTTCTTACCTCTCTTATGCTGTGTTCACGTTTGGGGATTTTTCAGAGTTGACATTCGTGTCATCACACCTTCCCTCAATGTTTTCTTCACAATGCATCTCTGGTTGGAGTCTTGGGAGAAATGGTTGCTGTTGGTTTGCTGCATGATACACACACAAAAGAGCAATTAAAGGTTATTTAAAAAGCCATTAAAGATGTTTCATTTTTAAGGAACTGTAAAGCAAAGGAAATGCATTGATTGGCTATGCTATCACTTCAACTACAGCGTGACCTGCAAATGTGACTTTTCTATGCACATTGTTTTTATTGTTTAATGAGCTGAGAGGCTGATGTTGCATCACATCTCCGTGAGTTTGGGTAGCCAGGTTTTCTCCAAATTGCTCCAATGGGAGCTCTCTTGTGGAAGGGCATTTGCTTGAAATTCACCACTGGGAAGGGAGCTCATTTCCACTCCATGCATGTGAGTGCAGTACTATTGCTCATACATGTTCTGTGAATTCTCGTCTTTTTTATTTCATTCTGATGTTTGTTAGCTCCTTCTCTCTCCTTGTTTACTGTAGATTTGCTGTAGTCTCTCCTTGGCCATTTGCGTTGTACCACAATCCCTTATTCCTTCTTTGTTTTGTCATAGTGTTCCCTTACTGTAGCCCCATCCATTTTCCCTTCTTCAGTTTAAGAAATTGCTCTTCCAGTTTTTCAGGAGTTCATCCTTCCTTTCCTTTTTATGCACTTGTGTGGTGTGTTGACTAGTACTACACTTTATATGTAGTCTACTCTGGTTTTCTATCATACACTGACTTGCATCATTTGAGTCTTGATACACCTGCATTTTCTACATCAAGACAATCGGACACTAGCATAACAGACTGCGTGTTCCTTGCATAGGATGCACAAATCAGTGGGTTTCTTTGTGCCGGTCCCAAGCCCGGATAAACTGGGATGGTTACGTCAGGAAGGGCATACAGTATAAAATTTTGCCAAATCCATATGCGGACAGATGATCCACTGAGGCAACCCCTAACGGGAGTAGCCGAAAGAAGTGGGGTTAGTATGTCATTTTTTATAGGAACAGTGAAGATGGTATTGCTTTTTTCTATTATACTTGAGCAGTTTGTATAAATAGTAATATGAGGCAAACCTGTGTTTCTGTCTATATATTGTATGCTTTAACACTTTTTGGAGCAGTAACAGCTTTTGTCTTCCAGCTTATTACATTTGGAATTCTCTGTTGCCGGAGGCCTTTTATAGGTCAGGTGTTGCAATGATTTGCACACACAAGAGCTTTGATTGTGCGATGTTGTATTTAAAAATGTACCTTTTGACATCTGTCCTTGTAGTCTCGAGGTAAAGGCCATGTCGCATTAGACAACTTTTTCCAGCAATTTTCAGTCGTAGCCATTTACATAATATTAACTAGTTGGAGGCAGTCTGCTGTGTGCTCTCATGAAGGCAAGTCGGGTAATGTGACATTCCCAGTGACTCAATAAAACTAGTCTGCGACTCGCTTCAAGAAAATCAAACAGGTTTGATTCTGCCTTTAGTTGTATGTGTGTGAGGGAGCTGACAACCAATGAATGCCCATCCGGAAGTTCAATGCACTTGTAATGCAGCAACGTGGAATAAGAAACACGCATCGTTTGGACCACACAAACAGAAGAGAGGCTCATCTGTCTAATGTCTCATTTTACTTAGCGTGACCGAATGGAAAACTGGGGGGAGAGGTTAAGACTGCAGCTCAACTCGCTGTACCTGTTAACACTTTATACAGCACTGGCTCCATCAAGCGGCATGGCACAAAAAGGGCCAACTGTGCTGGGTGGTTGGCACATGGTCACTAAATTTAATTTTTAGCTGTGTAAAAGGACATGGTCCAGCGATGAGATCAGTAACTTCAGTCGGCAAATCTGACATATTCTACGAATAAAACTTGTGTAATATAAAAATAGGCCTCGGCTAACATAAAGATTAAAGCCTCCGTGGAAGAAAGAAATTTGTTTGCAAAAATAATAATCTCAGAACTACAGCAAGATAATAAAACTTGTATTTAGCTTTTTACAGACGCTCAAGAAATATAACACATGGCAACAACTCTTATCAAATACACACAAGAAATTTAAAAATGGAAGATAAATTCTGACATGGTTATAAAAAGGCATTATAAGAGTGTGTTGCTGTCAGTATGAAGGAACCCCAGTTTAACTTCTTGACACTTCTTCTTAATTTGTTGGCTGAAAGTCCTCCGTGCTATTGTGACAGAAAGAGGATGTGCAGCATCGTTCATAATGGCCATCGGCTTTGAATTCTTTATGCTGTCCACTACTAACTCCAGCAATTACAAAGTGTATCCCATAATTCAGCCTGCTGCCTCAATCAGCTATTCAGAGTCGGTGGTCCTCTCTTGAAGTGAGGTTGCCAGCCTAGCACACCACTGTGCAGAAACTCACCCTTGCTTTACATATAAAGGATGTCATTACTCGCAATAAAAGAAGACCATCTTGTAAGAACCTAGCTCCTCTGTTACTAAACCAGTCCAGCCTGTTGTTGAAATGCACCCCCAAAGTACTTGTGTAAGTGCACTACCTTCACACCCACTCTCTGTAAAATGACCGGGCACAGAGGCCCTTTGCTGCGGTGAACATCAGTAAGAGAGAGAATTGTCTGCGACTTGACATGAGCCAAGCCAGGTTCTCCACCCGACTCCTGTGCTCTGTCTCATCCCCCTTTATCAATATGCTTCATTGGTGCAGAATCATCTGAGAATATCTGCAAGTGTTATGACCTACAGTTCTATTTTATATTTCGAAATGTTCAGAGTGAAGAAAAAAGGAGACCAGACTGTTGTGCTCCAGTGTTGCTGTCCTCAATATCTGAGACACTGTCCTGGAGCCTCACAAACTGCCATCTACCTGACAGTCCGTTACCCAGGACGCCACAGGCTCATTCCCCTGCATATCCCTTAGATTACCCCTATGAAGGATGGCTGTTTTTGGTATTGAAGACACTGGAGAAATCAAAAACCGAATCCTCAGAGTGCTGCCAGCTTTATCGAGTCTTCTGAATGGCAAACAGCAGTGGGTCTAAGTTGTAATATCTTGAAAAAAAGAGAACCCGTGCTTGTGTAGTTGGCAATTGGCAGCAACCAGGTTGAAGAAGGTGAAGTTTAAAACTATGTGCTTGTAATGAACAGAGCTGTGAAGATAAAGTCTAAAACACTTGCTAAAAATGTATGGGTTTAGGTGTTGAGTCATGAAGTATTATTTGCATTAGACTTTAAATGTAGAACTATAAAGGCCACATTACTCATCAGGACCTAAAACAGGCTAGATAAGAGATTGATTGATTAAAAGTACAGAAATAAGAGCGTGCTTTAATGAAACAGAAGTGTTCCAGGCGGATGAGACGTGAACAACCTTTGCTAAAGAAATGGCAAAGTGAAAGCTCAAAGAAAAAAAAAAAAGGCAGATTTCTCCCACACGTTTCTCCTAATCAACACCTCTGTAAAAACTGTCTAGGAGCAGTGACATGGCTTTGGCATGCATGATTTCCTCATTATTGGCTTTATCACTGGTACAAAAACCTGGAGCAGTAGAGTGACTGTGGGAGTGTGCTGTGTGCCTGTGTACAAGAAAACCCTAACCCTTCAGATCCTCAGCTGGTGTTTAGTTATGAAGCAAAACACACTGCCATGATAAGCACAAGTCGCTGAAAATACAAAATCTTAAAATCCATTTGGGCATCTTTGCAGTCAGAAACTCTTAACTTTTGTAAGTTTATGATACCTAAAAATGGCTGTAGCAAAACCATGGCAAAATCTCAAAAGAACAAGGCAATCCTCAAATATGAGACACAAATAGGTCCATCATCTCCTTTCAGCTGCTCCCGTCAGTGGTTGCAACAGCAGATTATCTGTTTCTATATCTTCGTGCGTCTTTCTTTGTCACACCCACCACCTGCATGTCCTCCTCTTAGGCCTTCCTCTTTTCCTCTTGCCTGGCAGCTCCATCCCTAGCATCCTTCTCCCAATATACTTGGCATCTCTCCTCTCCTCATGTCCAAACCAACGCAATCTCGCCTCTCTGACTTTGTCTCCCAACCGTTCAACCTGAGCTGACCCTCTAATGTCCTCCTTTCTAATCCACCCAATAGAAACATTAACATTTCTGCCACCTCCTGTTTTTTGGTCAGTGCCACCGTCTCCAGCCCTTATAACATAGCTGGTCTCACTACCGTCCTGTAGACTTTCCCTTTCACTCTTGCTGGTACCCATCTGTCACAAATCACTCCGGACACTCTTCTTCACTCTACCTGAACTGTCTTCTTCACTTCTCTTTCACACTCCCTCTTACTTTGTACTGTTGATCCCAAGTATTTAAACTCATCCACCTTCGCCAACATCTACTCCCTGCATCCTCACCATTCCTCTGACCTCCCTCTCATTCACACACTTGGATTCTGTCTTGGTTGTCTTACTGACCTTCATTCCTCTCCTCTCCATTGCCACCTCTCCAGGGTCTCCTAAACCTGCTCCCTGCTTTCGTTACTGATCACAGTGTCATAGGTTCAGAATACAATTATTTCTTGACGACTTCTACAAACTTGATATAATTAAATGCATTTGCAATTGTTTCTTCTGAGATAGGGTTACAGAACTAAAATGTTTTGCTATAAGATGCTCAAGAAACACCCATAAACAAGTCACATTCTATGCTTTTTGCTCCATGTTCATCATTTTGTTAGACATCTGAATCTGTAATTTTGTTGTCGGAAGTAATTTTCGCTTGCCAATGTCCTCACTAGTGAAGTGATTGATACACAGAAAGCGATGTGGCACTTTTCACAAGATATGGAGACCCACATATTGAGGTCTTCCTGGAGGTTAAAATCATACCCTGGCTTATGCAGCTGTGATCACCATCAGAAGTAAACTTGCTCAGAAGTTTCCAGTCCTCCTGAGCATCTGTAGTTTAATCCTCATAGATAAAGCTTACATCTGTAAATGATTAGTTTTAAATTGCTGAAGGTATTTGCAAGGAGCCCACCATATTCCACAATCCCAGGTAAGGGTGTGTGATGTGAGACCCGAAACGCCCAGTGACCCCAGAAAATATTACTGGTGATGCATCCTTGTGGAAGTATCTGGTAACAAGTCGATTTCTATTTAGTCTACAGGCTGAATTCTCTTATTTTATTTCTTGTATTAACACTCTTACAAGGGGCTGCAGGAAGATTGAGCACATTCACAGTATGTGAATTTCCCCTTGGGATTAATAAAGTATCGATCTCTTCTTTTGGCTCCACACACAAATTGGCTACCAGCATTGAATAAAACGCCAGTCCTTTTTTAGGACCTCCTTTCATTCATACAAGGTCAATTTAGCGCTACCAGTTCACCTTATCTGAATATCTTTAAAATGGATGTGAAAGCAGAAAACGTCCACTTGCATGCTGATAACATAATGTATACTAGCTAGGTTTAGATTTGTTCCCAGTGGTTGTGCGGTAGCAGGACTAACTACTGTATGCAATGCACTGCCCTGAAAATGAAACCCTTGCTGTGTGCAGTAATGCTAATCATAATTGTGGATTATGTTTTTCAGGCTCAGCAGCATGGATTTTTAGATTTTGAAACCTTTGATGTAGATGAATATGAGCATTATGAGGTAAGCAGACCTGCCATCTTTGTTTACTTTGTGGGATCTGTCACCTGAAAATTGGAGTCCAGTTAACTTATCACTTCTGGGGGTGCCAGTTGGTGACTTGGGGCCCTATGAATTCTGCAATGTGGAGAACACAGAGGGAATTGTGGCAATGACACCTAAAACACATTTCAGATGTAAACAGGATTTGGAGGAGGTTACTGAATATATGAACATATTAAACTTTGTAAGTAATCTTATTCAGATAATATCTTGATATTTGTTCTTTTAGCAAACACTATTCTGCATATCCATAAAAGCACTTAGGTTATTTACTTGCATGAGTCTAATGGGGGAAAATATTAAATCAGCTAGCTATCCTATCAATGTCTAAAAAAACTAAAAAGCAGAATCTTAACTGCAAAATTCAGGGCATAGTATCCCAGTGACTTATCAATCGAGGCTTTTTTCCAGCTGATCTAAACTGCGCCTCAAACAAGGGTCTCCCTTATTCTGAGGAGCTTAGTCAATCAGTAAGTTGGTCATTGTTCAACCCGCTATATCCTAACTAAAGGGTCATGGGGGGTCTGCTAGAGCCAATCCCAGCCGGCACAGGGCGCAAGGCAGGAACAAATCCCGGGCAGGGCACCAGCCCACTGCAGGAGGCGCACACACTAGGGGCAATTTAGGATCACCAATGCACCTAACCTGTCGACTGTGGGAGGAAGCCGGAGCACCCGGAGGAAAACCACGCAGACACTGGGAGAACATGCAAACTCCACGCAGGGAGGACCTGGGAAGCGAACCCAGGTCTACTTACTGCAAGGTGATAATTGGAAAGGGTTCCTGATACGCAGTAGCATTGACCCACGTCTGCTTCCCGGACTGCTGAAATGACTTTTAGAGGAGTTGCAGCAAATAATATGCTCTTTTTAAAGACGTTAGAATCACCCAGTGAGCTACATAGAGGAGTGTGTCAGAGATGGGAATCGGCCATGTGAGCTCAGCTCTCGGTTGAAACAAGGGCATTGGAGATAAGCACCTCTTAGTGAATGGTGAATTCAGGTGCTTTATTTTGCAAAATGCATTTTTATTTATAGGTATAATGTATTTATATTTAGTTATGCCCAGAACTTTTATTCATTGATTTGTGAAATTAGTTTATGCCAAAATCTTGGCTGGTACTGTAAGCGTGTAACGCAACTTGTGTAGTTCAGTAAAACACTACAAAGTGCCACTGTTTGTGGTGTTTATTACACACACCTTTTTACAGTACATAGTGTAAAAATCCAAAAAACTCAAATAAGTTGACAAAAAATGGGTGTGTTGGGGGGGGCACAAAGCACATTTCATATGGCCCTAGATAGTCTGTCTGTAATTAAAATGCTTTACCTTTAACATATTGTAATCTTCCAAACCAGAGTGTGTGTGTATGGTGGGGTGGAGTTTTCTCCACCTTGATCTCACCTGCTTGTGAGCCTCATGTATCCAGGACTTCTAAACTTGGAAGAGTGTGCTCAGATATTACTTTTGGTTTTATTTTGGATTCAAGTCCATTACGTTGGTTTGAGGCAGCTCAATTGAGCGGTGAATAATAGGTAATTATTGAAAACTGCCTTTCACTCTATCCGGTGATTGCACTTTTAATTGTTTGAGAGATTTTCCAATGACTTGGCACCCCATCTAGGATTGGATTCTGCCTTACACTCCGTGCTTCCCGTTGTTTTTGGCTTCATGCAGCACTTTATTGGATGAAGAAGTTCAGTTAGCGAATGAATGGATATTTGACAGGTCGATGTTGGATCTCCCCATCTATGATTTATCGGTCACAACTATTCACACAGGCACTTAACGATGACATGGGTCTCCAGTTCTGATTCCTGTCTTAGTGTAAGAAAGCCCTGTGCTGAACATTGTTGGAGAATCAAGCCTACCTTCATTCTTCTAATATTAAAATCCCACCAGTATATCCTTGGATGGGTTTCATTTTGTTTGTGTTTTTTTTTTTTTTTTTGTTTTTGTTTTTGTCTCCTCAGAGAGTTGAAAATGGTGACTTCAACTGGATTGTTCCTGGAAAATTTTTAGCTTTTAGCGGGCCTCATCCGAAAAGTAAAGTGGAACATGGTAAGAAATGACTGAGATGTTGCTTGGCGTTTGCCTTTTCCTTTCCTTACTCTGAGGCTTACCACCACTGTGCTAGGATTAAAATATTTTTTTATGTAACCAAATCTCTCAGCTTTTGCTACCAGGTGTGTGTTGTATTAAGTTTCTGATTTCTCAAGTTGCACAAAATGCCTTTCCTTCTATCAAATGAGAAGCAGGGTGCCTCCCAGTAGGGGTATTCAGCATTGAGAGTGACTCCTTCTCAGCCTTATTTTACTCTTGCACTGCCTGTCCGCTTGTCTGGTGCTACAAACAATTGAACATGCGGCCATACAACAAAGTTATGTCAAGTCTGATTAATACTGTGGCTTTTTATAGTGATCTCCGAGAAGTGCCAGCTGATGCCTGTTAAATTATGATAGGAGAGTAGGTGCACCAAGTGGCCAAATCCATGGCATCTTCTCCATCTGAAACATG
>JANRMT010062855.1:2881405-2927847 GCA_026402145.1 Polypterus bichir lapradei
ATATGCTGGTCTTGATGAATTCCCCATCAGATGGGGCACACTGCCTTACTGCGGTGAAGGAGAAGGTGCAGTCCCTACTGTGTGTCGAGGAGGGAGAGTTGCACTCATTTAAAACAAACGAAACAAACTCTCTCCCTGAAAAAGAAGAACTGAAAGAACATGAGCTGCTTATATAAAAAAAGAGTGTATTTACATGCTTATGATGATGTTTTCCTTAAGTGGCTCTCTTTCAGTTTCCTTTGTGGTTTGTACTGTGATTTTTCTTTTTTTACACTCCCTACCACCATGTGCTCTGTGCTCCATACTTCCCCCCCCCCCACGGGGTATCTTTCACAATGCTATTAATGGTAATAGAAAGACCCTGTGGTGACAAAGATGAAAGCAGAAATGTATGCCAAGTTGCTAAGTGAAAAATGGCTGGAGTTTTGGAATGGAGATAAAAAATAAAAATAACATATAAAAAGCAGTGCTGCACTAAGAAAAAAAAAAAAACCGCCTGTTGCTCACAAATCAGGGCAGAGTGAGAGAAGTAAAGTATTTTGACTGGGGAAGACAAGGTCATCAGCCATTTAAAAGCCTCAAGTTAGGTGGTCCTCTAGTCTGCCGAGATTTTTCCTGCTGGTTCTTAACTCCTAATGTCACTTCTTAGCCTTAGAGCTCCCCCTTCTGGTGGCAAATGCCATTACAAAATACTGTAGATTGATGATAGTTTTCCCCTGGGCTTTGGTCGAACTGTGACTTTAATTATTTAATTGGTTTAATCACCTGTCTAATGAGTGTTTTAATGGTCTAATGAAGTCGGCATGGACCAAGTTGGGGATCCCCATAGACCTGACGACTTAGGACTGGAGACTTTGTTATAACATTAACTGTTGGTACTGACCTGCACTGAAGGAGCTCACTTGTGTAACGTTAACACTTCGTGCTTACTGATGAGAAGCTTGCAGCATTAAACCCAGTGCCCTGGATGCTCACAAATCCGCTACCAGTCTCCTGTCCTGCTGCAGCACTTTCTGCATTATTGGCTGCACACCATACAACATCTTCACCTGTATACAAACCACCATAACTGGCTATATCCTCCATGTTCTGCATAGGCAGCCATTTGCAATGCTTTTGTTTTTCTTCTCCCCAAGGGTCATAGTGAGGGGTTTCTTGATATCTGAAATTAAGCAAAATGTAATTGCTCTGAAATTCAGTCTGTTTGATGAGGGAGGCAATGGCAAATAAGAAGCTTCCATTGTGTTTCTAACAGTGACCTAATTGGGGGGGGGAGAAGAATCATTCATTCATTCATTCATTGATGTTTTTTCAAATATTTATATTTTATAAATATGTAAAGGATAATGTGGAAATTGCAGTATAAAATAAAATTACCACACTGCTTAACCAATGATGGAATATAGTGCAGATCTCTTACTCTGTCCAATTTATTAATATTTAAAGGTTATTTTTACTTTAAGTTATGAATTGATTACAAGTTACTAATTATTCAATTTAGCATCTACTTACCATCGTTAGCAAAGTTTTAGATGTATACCTTGAGAAGGCTATATGGTGTGACCACCAGGGGGCACCACAGACCTGAAACAAAACCCAGACACAACCACACCAAGACAGTCCTGGGTGCAAATAAACGTATTTTATATTTAGAAGAACCTTCCTCACAGTCCACACCACACTCTTCAGTTCTTGGTAGCTCCTTCTACTCCTCCTGGTGAGCCTCGCCCTCTGCCTCCCGACTCTGACTCAACTGGGGGATGCTGGATGGCTTCCTTTTATGTTGGAACTGGGAGCAAAGCCTGATTTGAAGCACTTCTGGGCCAAGTGGAAGCCCCTCCAAAACAGGGAGTCCTTCTCACGGCAGCACCCTTTGGTGGCACTTGAGGACCCCAACAGATTTGTCCCTGAGGATTATGAATCCCTGCAGGTGTCCATATTGGGTCCTCGGCAGCAGAGCATGGTCATCTATGCGCATGACAAACAACCTACCCGAGTCCATCCATTAATCTCCAGTAATGGTTAATAGTCACCTTTTTATATGTAACTACAGGGTTTAAGTAGCATGTGCGTTATACTGTAGCCTCGGGGGCTAAGTAGCTATCTTAAACTCTGAGGTTGCATGTGCACAATTATTCATGCAGCACACTCAAGTGCTATTCCTATGCCAGTATTTCAGAATAAAACCTCTGAGGCTAAGCATCCTAACTTAACGTGTGTTAACTTATTTCAAAACCTAACTATGACCCTCAGGAGTTTCCGGTGTGCACCCACAGGGGACCTTTTCAGTGTATCCAGAGCCAAAGATCAGATCTGTAGTTTGCAGTAATTAACACTTTCTTAACTAGCAAACTCAAAATTATATACACTTAAAGAAATTACAAAAACACATTACATGGTTATGAATGGTTAAGAACACAGACATGCTTTCTCAGAGATTGCTCTTAAATCTTTCAAAATGAGCTTTGGTTTCAGCCTCCCCATGTTCTGCAGTACAGCGTGAGGCAAGTTGCCAGACAAGTTTTGGAGCACCACCTGAAAGCAGAGACTGTAATCAAATTATGTAAGCCTTTGCTGATCAGCAGTCATCAGATGGAATGAGACCCGAGTCTTTGGCTACTTTTAAGTGCAGCTGATGTAATTGGCGTGACTTTGATGGCAGAAAATGTCAAAACGGGTGTGCTTAGTAATAAGATGGTTCTTGTATCCAAGAAAGGGCCAAAATACTAAACTGAAGTTTGGCTAGTTTTCCAAGAATGAGATGGCTTCCTGAAGAGTCTTGTGGGGATGATTACTTAATCTTCTTTAATTACTCAGTCCGCATTGTGGTTTATCTGAAGCTGGTACAGAAGCCAGTTCTCTTATTCTTGGATGTGTCAACAAGGTTACAGCTGATGCAGTACTTTGAATGCACATCTGTAGTCAGTTCATTTATGATGAATTGAATCATAAAATATTCCCTTGTCCTCACTTGCTCCCGAATCCTACAAGTTCAGCAGACACTCTCCGTATTGTCCAAAGAGTCAGGACTGGGCATTGAATTGGGCAATTGAATGTTGCATTACACATTAGTGTCATAAATCACCCTTTCACACAAAGATTCTTTACATTTTGCTTGCAGAAGTTTCAGGTGACATTTGAAATACAAAACAAGTAAACTTACCCAGCAAACCTCAAGGATCTACTTCTTATCTGTAATTTTTTTAAATCAATATTGTAAGTATTTTTAATCATTTGTATTATGTAACGAAGAAAACTGCATGATCAGAAAGTGTTTGCTGTATCATCACCACTGCTTTGTGGACTTGGGGTCCTTTATTGTGTTTGTGGGTTTAAATAAAGGAAGGACTGGAAGCTTATGAAGCAAATGAGACTTGAGACTTAGTGAAACATAAAATAAAATGTCTTGGCTGTTTCTTGCTGCTGTCATTGTCATCTGCTCCCCAACTGTTTATTTCAAAAGAATTTAAAAGATTTCTTTGCTGCACTCTCAGAAGTTACGTGCTTATGAACGATCAATTTAGATCTTGCTGTTTTGACAGGGTACCCCCTTCATGCGCCTGAAGCCTACTTCCCTTACTTTCGAAAGCATAATGTCACCACAGTCATCAGGCTGAACAAGAAGATTTATGATGCCAAGCGCTTCACAGATGCAGGCTTTGAGCATTGTGACCTGTTCTTTGTGGACGGCAGCACACCCAGTGACACCATCATGCGAAGATTTCTGCATATTTGTGAAAACACCGATGGAGCCGTGGCAGTTCACTGTAAAGGTAATGAAGCGTCGGAAACCGGCAGCTTTGTAACTTTTGGAGATGGGATCTAATACCAATCACTGCTTAAAAGATTTATTTCAGATTTAGTTTACTCCTTTCTTTTAGTGTTAATGTAGAAGTTTGTCAGAGATCCCTCAGGTCATGATCTCCTTTGAAGAAACTGAATGCACAATTTTTTAAAAAATGTAACTGCAACAAATCCATAAGTCTTTCTAAGTTGCTCCTTTCACGCTGCGAGATTATAGTGAATAGTGTTGGTCCCCTGTTGTTAATCCTGTAAAGCGTTCAACGTCTTTGCTCCAGACTTCATTAGTGCATCTACCTTTACTGGCCATTCTTGTCCACTGATGCTGGCGATCATGTTGTGTCCCAAACAAGCCTATCCTTTATGGACGCCAAAGCCTTCATCTCTGTTCTATTGTACACAGACGTTCTTACTTTCTGTCTCAGTTCATCTTATCTGTCCAGGTCCTTGTGCTGTAATTCAATAATCGACATTGTTTTTTGTTTGTTGTCTTCTACGACTTTGCATTTGGATCCTCTTTGTTTTCTTCCATTGTTTATTTCATTTAGTGTTGAATGCTTTTATACTAGTTTCTGGCCAAGGCTGCTATTCCTATATATTTGTAAAGTGCTTTGGAGCGAGCGTGTGAGGGGTGCTGTGTGGTATATTATTAAAAGGTGGACTCTGTGCTTCCAAAGGGAAGAACGGCTATTGTTTGCCAACTTGCTAAAATAAGTAGGCAGTACATGTAGATTGGGGACAGCACAAGAGCAGTGACTTTTTCCCAGTAATTACTGGAAGTCTCCTTTTTCACAGCAAAAATGAAGTCTTGGGTAGTGACCAAGTCAGTAAGGAGTGGTTCCTAAACACTGCATAAGGGGTGCACCATTGGACATAGGGAATTCTTTTGGTTTGTTGTTAAACTGCACTTCAATTTTAAATGTATAATGTATATTCATATCTTTTGCAAATCAATTTTATACTACCATACACAGATCAGCCACAACATTCCAGCCACCTGCCTAACATTGTGTAGGTCACCCTTGTGCTACCAAAAGAGCTCTGACCTCTCGAGTCATGGACTCCACAAGGCCTCTGAAGCTGTCCTATGGTATCAGGCACCAAGACATTAGAAGCTGTCCTGTAGTTCTGAGGTGGGGTCTCCATGGATTGGACTTGTTCTTTCAGCACATCCCACAGTTGCTTAATTGGGTAGAGATCTGGGGAGTTTAGAGGCCAAGTCAACATCATGTTCATCAAGCCATTTCTGAAAAAAAATGTTGCTGTGTGACATAATCCTGCTGAAAGAGGTCTATGCTGTCTGGGAATAACATAGCCGTAAAGGGCCATACTTGGTCTAAAACATCCTTTAGGTAGGTGGCATGTGTCTAAGTAACGTCAACATGAATGTCCGGCCCCAAGGTTTCCCAGTAGAACGTTTCCTAGGGCATCGCACTTCCTCCACTGGAAAGCCTTCTCCTTTCCCTTGGTAATTCAAGCTGGAGGTAATACGCATAAAAGGCAGCATTTTGGAGTTCTGATTGCGCTACTAAACTTGAGCGTGAGGTGCTTGAAAACTACCATTTACTTCTAACACTGAAATTAGTGAAATGGTGATACTGTGCCGTGTTAGGGTTTTTCAGTACCAGTATACTGCCTAACCCTAATATAGTAGCTTAAAAGCAACATCAGACTCCAAAAGTCTACTAATGTTTCATTGTAAGATGTAAAATGTGTTTGAAGATTACTTCAATAGCAGTTTTGTGATCACACAGTTCTCATATTAAAATTGCTTTATTTTTGGATCCCATTTAAAAAAAAAAAAAAAAAAAAAAAAAAAAAAAAATCTTCTTCCTTTATTTGCTTGCTGTTGTATGTTTTACCACAGAAAATACATGCACAAGAAAAGTGATACCTCTGCCTTGTGTGGCACTCTCTCTCCATCTCGGTCTTTCTCTGAGCCCCCCCAGCCTTTGTACAACGATGACAGGAGCGGCTTGGTTGTTCTTTAACACCCACACTCCTAAATTATCTCACGCTGCTTTAATGCGAAATTTTTAACATTCATCTTTATGTACTGACACAGATTTTAGATTCACATTATTAAAACTGTAGAGTTAACTGAGCATTATAAAAAAAAAAAAAAAAAAAATGGTGTGGGGTGCATGGGATTTGAAAAAGTCTTAGCTCTCTTCCACTTCACGTTTGATATCTACCATTAACTAAAAGTCGTCGTCGTCATCATCCTCATTTTTACCTTCACTTATCCTGATGAAGAATTGGATAGCAACATTTTGAACTGGGCTGACCGGGCTAACCTGCCTCAACAACATCTTTTTAATTCCTTCTGGGTAATTCACCACATTCAAAATCTCTAAGACCCAACATCTTTCTAGTTTGTCCAGAGCCTGTCACTCATCTTCCTTGGGGCAACTGCTCATCCCTTACTTGCTGTGAGTTGGCCTTTTCTATGAGAGGACCATAACCTCAGCTTTTGATATGCCTATTAAGTGCATCACACTCATTTTAAAATATTCCAGTGTGTGCTGGAGGTCCATCTAGAGATACTAAGAGAACATCATTATAAGGTTCCTAAGATGGATGGAGGGATGTGATCCTTGGCAATGCTTTAATATTCTGTCTTTGAAATTCCTGAACAAATGGGGCAAGATGCGTCCTTTTTGATGTCTGTTGCCAATTTCAGAGTGAGAGAAGAGACAACACTTGATGGAGGAGTCAAACCAAAAGACATCTCTGTGACTCCGCTGTTAATTTTGCTCCTTTATGGAGATGTGGCTCTTTCTCCACCAGAGAAGTTACACTCCTTTTCCAAGGAGCCAGTTTTCATTACCAAGGTCTACTATGCCTCTCTCACTCTGGCCTGTCACCCAGCTGGCACTGCACCCAGTTCTCCTCCTTAACCTCATTTCTGTAACCTCACCCAGTGACGATGCAGAAAGAAACATGTTTATTTACAGCCCCTCTGCCATAAAATAGCATTATAAAAATCATCCACAATATCTGCAGGATAGTCAGACAGGAAAATTAGGAGAGGATGTGAAGCAACAGTTTGGGTTAAAGTCATATTTGCCGAGTGTGGTCATTGCAGTGGAATTTGTATGAGGGTATACATTTCAGAGTTCAGTAGATAAGGGGGTTGCTTTGCTAATCTGCCAAGTTTGAGAAAGCAGGTGCTGCTGAAATGCCAAGATGGGTATAATGTGTGTTTTGGTGAATCCCATTAATCACTCGGGTCTGCCCAAGGTAACATGTCCTTGGACTACACTGACCTTTTGGACAGTCGGAGCATTTAACCATTCAAGGCCTTTGAAGTTGATGCCAGTACTGCTTGGTCTCGTGGAGCACTGTGTAATTATGGCTTGTGGTGGATCTCTGTGAACTAGAAGCAATGTAGGTAATGTGGGGCAACGTTACATTGAGATGGTGAAATATGGGAGTGAAGTTAAATAAAAAGGATAAATAGCTGTCAGCTGCTAGCTGTCTTGGAATAAGCAGGTGATCCCTCACTGGGCAGACATTTTACTTTCACACTCATTTTATAGTCCTCCAAGGTAGCACTTTATGGGTCATATGTTGTAATCATGTATATGGTACATCTGATTGATCGATTGGTTGGTTTAAATTTATATGATGCCTGAACACAAGGGTAGCTTGGTGCAGAGTAGAAATTGTTCAGCACTAATGAAAGTAGCAAAGCAGCTTCAAAAAGCCAGCATTCTGTTAAAAAGTGATTACAGTATGCCAGCCTTCATCATTAAACACCATTAATCAGTGTTGTCCACTTGGTGGGGCTGTTCAGTCACTCTACAGCATTCTTTAATTTGTGTGTTTCAAAAAAACTAAAAACCGCTCTAACTTTTTAGTCCAATCTTTATGAGGAATATCTGAACAAGTTCATGATAAAATTCTGTTCCACAGGCCTTGTAGCTCAAGATCTCTTTTGTAAGGCTGACTTAAATGTTTGTTTTTTCTGTCTCCTTTATTACTGTTTAGCTGGCCTGGGCAGAACGGGCACTTTGATAGGCTGCTATCTCATGAAACACTACAGATTCACGGCAGCGGAGAGTATCGCCTGGATTCGAATCTGCCGACCTGGGTCCATTATAGGACCTCAGCAGCACTTCCTAGAGGAGTGAGTTCATCCTTATTTAACTATCTGTATATGAATTTACATGTGTTTATGAAAGGTTGACTCCTGGTCTGCAATTTCAGTCAAAACAGTTCTTGATCTAGGAGGCTGGAACGGGTGGAGAGGGAAAAATTTAATTCCCCTTACAAAAATGTCCAAATTCTCAGTTACCGATTAGGCTTACTGGCCATATCTGTTGTAGGGACACACTATTAAGATTAAAAGAACTTAATTAAAAATAAATAAATAAATAAATATATAAAAATGGTAGGTGCCTCAGCACAGGACATTGAGAAAATGCACCAAGTGGGCCCAACTTCATAACAGTTGGATCAAAATGATTTCCATTATTATGACAAAAGACCATTTGATCAGCCTCTGTAGCACCTTTGGAGAGGAGTGTACCTTGTTAAAATTGGTCTCTATTCCTGATTTAACTTTCACATACTAACAGTGTTTTGTAAATGTTCAGTGCTTAGCAAATGGAACATACATTTCTCAAGCAAGAGGATACCATTGTCATTCAGGCTCGTTTGTTTAGTCAATAGCTACACTGTCCCCGTATCTCATCCAGATACTTCTTAAAGGGTGAAAAGGTTTCTGCTTCAACTACATTTTGGTAGTTTGTTCCAGATTCCCACAACTCGGCATAAAGAAGTGCTTCCTGGTCTTCAGTCCTAAGTGCAATTCCCCTTAATTTCCACCGGTGTCCTTGAATACATGATTCACCACATAGTTAAAAGAATTCTGCTGGATCCGTTTTTATCTGTGCCTTGGAGGATTTTGAAGACCTGGGTTAGATCTCTACTGCCTCTCTAAATCTGTCAGAATACAACATGTCCCTAAATCCTAAATACCAGCAGGTCATTCTGCTATATTGTATGGTAAGACCACCACATATTCATCCTGTCATTTTCTGACTCGTTTAATTTTTGGGAGTTGGGGTTTGGGGGGTGGGGAGTCAGCTATCAAAGTGTGCAAGGCAGGAACAAAACCCTGGACAGGGTGCCAGTTCATTTCGGGGAATGCACACTCATGTACACGCACAAACCCACACCCCAGACACATACTAGTGCCAGTTTAGCACAGCCAGTTCACCTAATATACATGTGTCTTTAGAAAGTGGGAGGAAATTCACAGGCATGGGGAGAACTTGCAAACTCCACACAGGGAAGACCCGGGATACAAACCCTGGTCTCCTTACTGCAAGACAGCAGCGCTACCACTGTGCTACCCTGCCGGTGTACTACCACATACTGAATATTCAAAACTGAAAAGAAAATCTGTAATTTATCTAATCTGTGTCATGTTGTTGTAGATATGTTCTGTAGCACTGTATGATTTATTTTTTTTTCATGTTGCCATCTTCACACTTCTGTTTTCAGTTCATTAACTACTTTTAACAGTATATAAATTGGGGCACGGTGAATCATTTAAGTTGTATATACTAATAATGTAATGTACTGCGTGGTGCAACTAATGATCTGTATGAAGTTCATCTTCATTAGACTTTACCCAAAAAAAATTCAATACATTATATAATGAAACACTAAAATCTGTGTGTCCCGTCCCATCCCATCCCTCAGAACAATACGATTGGTCATTTTGGCTTTGGTGTGATTGGTCAGTGTGGCTTTGTTCACACAATCAGAGTATCTGCGAGTGTGAGACCCACAAGGAAGAGTAAAGGCACATGATGAAAGAGTTGCCTTCAAAGGTGGAAAGTGTAAAACCAAACTGGTGGCAAGAAAGGAGCCTTGAACATAATGACAAGAGTCTTAAAGTCGGGCTTTACAGGAACACACTTGAGACGGGGCACTAGTGAAGAGACATACACACACACACACACACAGTGGATACAGAGGAAAGGAACTAAAGGTACAGTACCTGTAGAGCAGGAGAGAGCAAATATTTTTAAATTATTCTATTACCTGTCTTCGACAGATGCCATGGCTAATGTATAATAAATTTATATTTATCCCCAGCTTGTTTTTAAGTATTTCAAATGTAGTATTACAAACAAACAAAAAACCAATAGTATACATGGTGTAAAAGTCACAACAAGAAGATTGAGGTTGTAGTCCTGGGTGCTCCAAAGGTATGCTGGCTTAGTGGATTAATAATACTAAATTGACCCAATTATTTATAAAATATAGGGACAGTTATGTATATAGTGTGTGTGTGTTCACACTGTGAGGAGCTGGTCAATGTCTGGGATTGTTCCTAACTTGAGCCAAATATTTCCTGGGATAGATTCCAGCTTCCCTGCGATGGATGGATGGATTTACACAAAGGTGTGCACAGGTAGTTGGGATAATATGGAAGGAAAAAAGTGTGATAAAAGTTGTGAGGGAAATTAGCATTTTTGTGATGCTATATATGATGTAAAGTTTCATAAATACAGAACGTTTATGATGTGTTTACTTGTTTCTTATATGTGAAAAATAAGTGGTGTCAGACACTTTAAAAGGAAAAGCTGGCGGCGCCGATTCTCTCTGAGAGGTCCCTGTGAGTTTAAGTGGTCATTCATGTATTAGGAGGCTCACATACCTGAAAGCTGACATCTTTTAAGGCCTTTCTATAGCTCCTGCGTGTTGTTTTAAAAGAAGGCCCAGCACATCCATATGCACAGCAGATAATCATTGGTTGACTACAGCAGTGCTGCTTCTCCTCCCGGACTTGTTTAACGATTTGTTTCCACATTACCTTTTGACATTAGTTCAGCAGGGAGGAGAGATTTTTCATTGTAGGATGTGCCAAAATTTGGACAGGCAACTTTAGATTAACACTGTGGTTCATGTAGGCGTTTTTTTTGTTCAGGTTATCACATTTATTTAATTGCAGCACACATTTTTCTAACCATTTTTGAATCCGGTTGTTAATCTAGTGATAAATTAAAAATATTTAAGTTGCAGCTGGATCAATTTTAGTAAAACAACAAGAATGTGAAGGTGGTCACCATGAACAGGTTAAACCTTTGGTACTTATGGAGGAGCTTTCCTGTGTTTTCATAAGATAGTCGAGTAAGTGAAAAGGCCCTGCCTGAAATAGTTTTGCCATGTCTGGGGCCCTGTGAGAGGTGCTATGCTCTGCATTACTGCATGTCACAGCCTAATACCCAGATGTACTTTTAATTTTATTTATTACTACCCTCCCACATTTCAGCCACTCTTTATCTCACTCTGAACCTTTTATTGTCAGCATTTTACAAAGGTTTATTTATTAAAGAGTGAAACAATGCCACCACCCCCTAGAGACCAATTAGATATGGCATGTATCTTGGCAGAAAAACCTGAATGAGCAGTGGGTGGAATATTTTTTTTTTCCCACTCTTCATTCTGCCTGACCTCCTAAAAAGAACAGGAAGTTCCAGAACTCTTAAAGTAAACAAGAGGAAGCCACCAGTTTGGTTTAACTTGATCCATCTTCTTCCACTAGTAGTCCTCACAGAGCTGCTAATGAGACACAGATTTCTGAATAAACGAGCCTTGAATGTGCTGCACTCTTCGGTAAAGTGTGCTCCTGCCTCCCCAATCAGATTTAGTTATTACTGATAATTATTTGGATGACACCTTTATCCAAAACAAATTTACATTTGAGAGATACAGCTGGTTACATTTCTTTAGTTTTTCCAAATGGAGTAAATGCAGGTGAAATGACTCTGTTAGGGTCACCCATTGTAATCGGCGGTTAGGGTTACCCATTGTAATCAGCGGAACGTGAACCCACATCTTTAGGGTTTGAAGTGACAAAAGCCTTAACCACTTAGCCGCACTGCATGCATGTGTGCGTGTGTGCTTGACTGGTGAGAGCCTTGCAATTCTACGGAGTTGAAGATCAGGGGAGAGTTTAGGAATCGCTGACTGCTAAAATGCAGTCAATTCATTTAGGACTTCAAGACGTGTAAGCATGGTCGGTCTTATCTAGGTAGCTATTTTGTATGTAAGTGCATCTTTTTTTATCTAAGTGCGGAATTTGTTTTGATTTGCTAATAAGCCATTGCATTGGAATTGGCTGTGTAAAGTTTAATGTTTCAAGACATAGTGGTGTGGGAAGAAGTTAAGCAAAATGACCACTTTTATTGGCTAACTAGAAAGATTACAATATGCAAGCTTTCACAGGGAACATGTAGTAATGTAATGATTCTCAGACACCTTCTTTAGGCCGAGTACTGTAATCTTTCTAGTTAGCCAATAAAAGGTGTCATTTTGCTTAACATCTTACCACATCTATAATGGCTAACACGGCACAACACCTTTAGTACTAAAGACATAGGGGGTGGTATTACGCACTTAATTCATATTGAGTCCTTTTTAAGCCTGGTTCTTTCAAATGGGTTAAAAAAGTTGATTAGTTTGCATTATAAATGTGTATTATATATGATTTAATTTATTTTCACTTCATTATATGTATTTGAAACAGTAAGCAGTCTAGTCTATGGATCCAGGGAGATGTCTACAGGTCGAAACTGAAGCAGAGGCCACAAGATGAGGAGAGGGTGTCCCACATTATCTCGGGCATGGATAACATTTCTATCACTGGAAGCATTTACAAGACACAGAACATGGACCTCATGGAGGAGGTAGGCTACTCTGTGTGTGGGTGTGTGTATGTTTTTTGCCCACAATTTTTTTGGGTTGGGGGGTGTATTTGTATTGCTATAGATGATGTACAGGCAGCTTATGGTCCCTAGAGTAGGTTGTGTATCACAGGATTACTTCAATGTAAGAACTCTTCTAGTTGGAGGCGTAAAAAAGGATAAAGCCATACTTAAAAAAAAAAAAAAAAAAATTCATTTGCACGAGATGACTGGAAAAATTGCAGAGGGAATGGTGCCGCCTTTTTGGATTACAGAATGCCTCACCACAAAACTGTCTCCCTCATTGTAGATACTTGACTATTGTTCTTCCCCATACTGATGTTGCAAGCGTGAGTCCTCCAATAAGAATTCTACTCTTGTCCACAAATTCGTCAACTTGACCAACACGTTATAAATCATACAGCGCGTGGACAGGTTTGACTGACTACCTCCACTATTTATTTATTTTTTTTGAGAAAACCTCTTACATGCACGAGGAAGCAGGAAATCGGCAAACTGCACATATCAGTGGTTCAAACTCTAAAATTATTTGTTTTATTATGTAAATGACACCAGTATTGCTTCATTCTTATTTTATTAAAATTAGAAATGTTTTCCTAAAACTACATAAGTCAAGCAAAATGACACCTTTTATTGGCTAACTAAAAAGGTTGCAATATGCAAGCTTTTGAGGCGACTCGGGCCCCTTCTTCAGACGAGATGTAATACAGATGGGGCCTGAGTTGGCTCGAAAGCTTGCATATTGCAATCTTTTTAGTTAGCCAATAAAAGGCAATACACACATATATATATATACATACAGTGTCACTGTACCTCCCACAGGAACACTTTTTAAAAATCTCCTCTTAACAAGCAGTTCTTTTCAGATCAAGTCGGATGAGGGTCAGCACCAGGAGACATGGGGGGGAATGTGCAGACTAATTACACAAGGCTAACGCTTTATTATAAAAGCAAATGGACCGTGCACAAGGTTGTTTTTCAGTCACTGCTGAGAACTGTTATATAAGTTCAGAGGAATTTCATTTTAATCTACACCACTGTCTAAACACTTCACCCTGTGCCATTGCTCACATTCCAGAACATTGAAAGCAACTGTACACTTTGGATTTGTAATTCACTTTAGACGACTGGGCTAGCTGAATAAATGGATGCAAATGTTGTCTAATTAGATAATTGCAAGATTTCTTTGTGTTTTGAGCTTTAGATTCCTCGGCTTTTAAAAAATTAGTTTAATTGGAGGGCACAATTTGTGCTGTGTTGTGAAAATCTACAAATGAATCATGATTTTGAGTGAGAAATACAGAGTGAGACATGCAAAAAAAAACTTTGCTGGCAGTGTGACTCAGAAGCTCAAGTTTTCCAGTGCACTGTAAACACCTGCTGGCTCTCAGTTTGCCATTTAGTGTATATTTTGATTTTTGATTTTTTTTTTTTTCCCTGAGGGGAAATGATCCTTTTGCATGACCTTGGAGGTCAGTGTGCAGTGTCAGGCATTATATGGCTCCCTTGGAGTAATTTTCAGGTTGGGCCTTGCTCAAGGGCCCAGTGGATTAGGACCCATTCTGAGATGCACACAGTAAATAAAGCAGTGTCCTTGACCACTGGTTCTGCTTGTGTGTTTGAGTTTTAGGCCGAGGTTCCCATGTGCCATTACTGGCTTCTTTGCACCACTTCATCCTTCAGTTCATTTTTCAAGCCACTAATCCAGTGCAGTGTCAGGAGAAGAGTTGGTGTCAAACCCACACGCACACCACACCAATTCAGAGTTGCTGATGAAACTAAGTGCATGTATTTGTGATGTGGGGAGAACATGCAGATTCCATAGGACATGAACACAGAATTCTGGATCTGTTAGCAGTAGCAGTAACTGCTGTGCAACGATGATGCAACTATACAAAGCAAACAAAAATGATAAAGCAACAACCTAAAACAAACAAAATAGAAAAGAATAAGGAGTTGTCAATACATGAATCGTAAAGCAGGTCTGGGTGAGAGGGATCATCTCCCAGTTTATTAAAGTAGTGTTTTGAGTTTGTGAACACCAGACTCAATTCTGTTTTCTTTCCTTTTTTAAAACTTGGCAGCACCAATGGGGAACTTCATCTGTCCCACTGTTCTGATTTAAATGTGTAAGGTTTATGGCTCGTTCTGATGACATGGGGACATCAGAGCCACGTCTAGGCTGAGTTGGAGGGGTAAAATGAGCTTGCCTGTCTCCATTTGGTTTGTTTTAATCATACAAAGTTTTAAGATGCGTCTCTCTATTGTGCAGGGAACATAATATTTAAGAGTCGATCCTTTTTATGTTAGTGGTGATATATTTCTGTGGACTGCTGGCATGACTGGATTTCAAGCTTTGACGAATGAAGATAAAAACTTTCCAGGGTTAATTACTTCAGCATGAATTCAGTTTTGTGTAGACTTGCAATGAAGTATTGGAATAATTTTTAATAGGGATGGTCTGATATCCCAATAGAAAACTCTTTCAAATGCCCACACTTTATTAATAAATAAGCAGATAAACAATAAAATAACTTTCCATGAGCCGTCTGTCCATCTTATTAATGGATTTAAGAGTATCTTCACCGGTTACTGTGTAGACATAAGGACCATTTGTAACACTTAAAGAAGCGGACAGGACAATCTTAACCTGTATTGGCAGAACTTCATGCACCCACGTTTGCTCCTGATAACATATTTCAAGCTCACCTTTGATATATGTGGAAGAAATTTACATTGGAAATATCTCTCTGTTATAATAAAAAAATCTTGGGACGAGACAAGACTTTTTGAAGAGACTTTTTGGAAGGAAGTCCTGCGAGCCGGAGACTTACCATGAGATTTTTTCAAGTCACTCCATATTTACAACTATTTTCAAACAGGACCGCGGTTATCAGGTTCATTCCGGCACTTAACCTGGACAGAGACCAGTCCATTAAAGGGCTTACTTATGAACACACACACACACACTCTTATGAAGATCCTGTTTAGAATCATCCATCCATTTAAATATGGCAGCAAGAAACAAAGTCAAATGAATTAACGTGAAAATTTTCAATCGGTTACACAGCAAATTGATTAAATGCTTTATCAATAGACTATGCTGAAGCAGTTGGTGGTGATGGTGCGGAAGGTGAAAAGATTAATTTTACAATATCATGAAGAATATCTACAAGCGTTAACTCTGAGTCTTCCAGTGGCCGAATTACTGTTGAAAGAAGGACGTGTTGTAATGTTGTTGCTTAATTTCTGTCTGAGTGGTGGGCTATGCAATGGAACAAGATTAGTCGTATTTAAAAATTGGTTGAATAATTCTAACATGTAAAATTTTAACAGGTGAAAAGAAAGGTAATGTAGCACATCTTCCGCGGATAACATTAGACACCAAAGGAGATCTTGATATGCCATTCGTATTAAAACGTTTACGGTTTCCCATTAGAATAGCTTTTGCTATGACAATTTACAAATCACAGGGACAAACATTCGAAAATCTCATTTTTTTTTATCTTATTGTACACATGGCACTTAGTCACTTCTTAAGCTACCTGGGGCATTTTATCTGTTTACCCAACTGTTGCATTAGTCTCTTCATGCTATTTCTAAGACAGATGCTATACATTTCTTTAAGTGTCTACTGCATTCAAAACACTTCATTTTTAAAAAGCTACAATTATTTTGAAACCAGTAACGGCGCACTGCATGATAATGGCCAGTGACTCCACTTGACGTGAGCATTCCTAGTTCTCATCCTCTTTCTCTGTCCATTTAGCATTCGTTTGCTCAGAGGTTGACGCGCTTGCTGCTTCCTGAGCAGCTCTTCTTCTCTCCACCCTAATGGCCCGTTTCTTCTCTAGTTCATCGGTATCTTTTCGCATTAAAACTGATTAAGTTAGTTTTTGATTTTTGTAATTAAGTACGTTTTCTTTAATTTTTCACTTAAGCTGGCACTTACGTCTTCAATCTGCCTCAAGAATGATTTAAGATATGAAGAGGTAGGGGAAGTACGCATACACCACACGCCCGCCCTGCTGGCTGCTGCCGAGAGTTGATTCTTCAGTCAGTCAGTCATTGTCCAACCCGCTATATCCTAACACAGAGTCACAGGGGTCTGCCGGAGCCAATCCCAGCCAACACAGGGTGCAAGGCAGGAACAAACGCCGGGCAGGGTGCCTGCCCACTGCAGGAGTTGATTCTACAATAAAATAAAAGGAGGAGTAACCTTGGAGGTCAATCATCACTACAGAATCGGATAGTAAATGTCATGTAGTGTATGTGTACCAAATTTTAGGTCAATAGTTCAAACGGTTTGTGAGCTACAGGTGATTTAAAATCCTGGACAGACAAATGGACAGCCACGCTAGCGTATTCTGTATAAAGATTCTCTGTGAACATCGCTGTTATTTCAGTGTTCTCTGTATGTGATTGTTTTGTTGCCCTGCTGTATAAGGGGGTGCATGTGTGTGATGTTTAACTTGCTACTGTGCAGTAATACCATAAATGAGGGTCATCTTTTCATCCCTTGCACTGTAATAATGTCCTACTCTTAGAATTTTTCAGTACTCGTGACATAACGGCCTCCTCTGTTTTACTGCAGAATGATTACACAGATGATGGATTTTTAATGACACAGGGAGACAAACTACGTGCCTTAAAAAGCAGAAGACAGCCCAGATCGGCCACTACCGGAGCTCTCAGGTAATGCTGACTGTGCTCGCAAACCGCTTCCACCTTTCAAAATGCTGTCTGACAATCTTGCATTGGCTTTACAAGACTTCCTCCTGACATCTTTAACGTGCTATTTTCATTTATTACTGAGTGGAGGACTATGTGGAAAGACTTTATGGGGCACAATTTTCCCCAACTACATAAGCACACAACTCATCTTAGAAAAATGATAAAGTTAGAGGCCGCTGTCTTTTCATTTTATAAAGAAAACCAATTGCATTCCTGCCTCTTTTTTGTCTGCTCTCTTTTAAAAAAAACAAATAAAATGTAAAATGTCTTGTATTTCATACAGATTTCTTCTGTCTCCCTCCACTGATTAAATTCCTCTTGCCTATCCCCCACTATTTTTGGAAAAGAAAGTTTGGTACAATATTACTGTATCGTTCCTTAACAGAATAATTTCACAATACTGCCCTCCACTGGCGGATTTGCTTCTGGTAATTTCCATTTATTTTATTGGTGGTCCTTCAGTTGTGTAGAACGATCATCACAAAGCTCCTTCCCAAGAACAGACAGACACACACACACACAGTGGAGCAGCACCTGTAATGACAGTAAAGTAAAGGATGTCTCGCCGAGGGGTTCTTGCAGTAACATGAAGGAATTACATCTCCCTCTGAATGTCTGCAAGGTCAGAGATGATTTAATCCGTAATTTTTTTATTAATTGTGAAATTACCACATTTTGTCTTTTAGGCTAGATGATATGAAAATGCACACAAGATCACCTTCACAACCTTTCAGGTACTGCATTGGTGTTTTTCTTTGGTTCCCAGTTTGAGTTTATTCAGTTTTTGTGGAAACTGTATGTTTTGCAGACTAAAGGAGCTGTCATCTCTAGTGCTGAATTTGTATGCTGATCAGGTCTTAAATAAATCTTAACAGAAAAATGAGAGGTCTGGGGGGCACTGTTCCAAAACAACCTTTTGTTCAATGTAATGTAACTTATTTCTCTGAATATAAAATGATTTCCCTTGTCTTTGTACTACCTCAGAAATGATATGACTGAAGTCCATTGACATAAAGTCAATGTAAAATACAGTCAAACTCGGTTATAGTGAGTTTGACGGGGCTGACACTATTCGCTTGTTATAAGCAGAATTCGCTATAACTGGGAAATGCAAATTTGACAAAAACTAACTCGGTCTATTAAAGTAATAGTGATTTATTGAAAAAAATAAACATTTAGCCCTTAATGAAAACATACAATATACTATTTTCTAAGAAAGTACAGAATACTTTTTTGTTTTAAACTTTGTAATCTACAGTCATGCAGTTGGCCTCTTAATGCATCCAACACTTGCTTTTTCGCGTCAGTCCCTTAAAATGCCATCACGTATTCGGCATCAAACAATGTTGGTAAACTGCGTTCTGGTAAATCCAATACGCCAGCGGCGTCTTCCTCCTAGTCATCATCATCATCATCTTCTTTTTTTGAAGCAACGCATTTATGATTTCGTTTTCAGTAGGAATTCCGCTAGTAAACAATTCGTCATCCATGTGTTGATAATCGTAATAATTTACATTATTAATTTCAATATTGTTTAAGTGAACCCATGTAGATAATGTTAATTCGTCCTCTTCAAAAAATATCCAGATGTTGATTTCCTGAAGCAATTCTGTATGGTAGCAGTCATCACATTGTTTCAGGCAATAGATAAGAAATTTATTGCATATTTACATTTATTCTGCCAAGTGGCTCGCAAAAGTCTATGGATGTGGTCAGGTGTTGTTCGTAATGACCGAGATTTCGGTTAACTGTGCAAATTTACATGCGAATAGCCGGTATATCTTTCAAAAATATTTTTTTTTCATTATAACCAAGGAATCGTTATAAACAGAGTTTGACTGTGTTTTTCTGTAACACTTAGTATACTTCAATTTATGGTGCAACTCTTTAATATGGCGTTTGTCTCTACACTTCATGAAATTGTTTCATTAGTGCTTTGTAATCTCTTATGGACCCCCAGGTGCCACACACTTTTTTGTAATTCTAGAACAGATTTTTTTGATGGCTTTGCGTGACAAAATTGAATTAGTCAGGTCTGGGAATGTTATGTAATGTGTAAGAGAGTAAATATGGATGCCAATGTAATACTGAAGACTGTTGTCTTATTTTCTGAACAGAATCAATACCTCAGCTGGGTCCCAGGGTTCAATGTCTCCACTGAAGACTTCAAAAGTCTCCAACTCCAGTTCGGCCATCGCCAAGAGGATAGGCAGGGGTCCCGTGTCCTCGGGTTCCAATTTGAAAAGGTGTGGTGCCTCTTAGGCTAGATGTAAAGTTCATACACTTGTACCGTATGCCTTGAGAAATACCCTATTTGTTATCTGTCAGGATCTTTAACGATGATTTAGTAAATTTATACCTGTCGATTTTAAATAATTTTGTATACTGCCTTGCCCAGTATTGTGGAGCGAAGATAAGGTGATTGTTTGTCCAGGCAAGTGGCCAGTGAGATAAATTACATAACGGAAGATCAGCAATAAAACCTCCACTGCCCTTCCAAGACGCAGTGCGAAAAGCCTGGGCCTGCTAGGGGGGCAACACTCTAAGAATCAAGTCCCGGTCAAGAGTTGACTGCAGGTAAGCACAGACGTTGCTGTGCTTTTATATTTAAATTTTAATTTTAGTGGAAATTCAGCTTCTCTTTTATCCTGCGTAACGCTTAAACTAGGCCATGCGTGTTGGTTTTGTTTAATGTCCTGCAAGTCCCAGCTATACTGCACAGCCTGCCACAAGGCTTCGCTTCAGTCCCAGGTGTGAGCTAAATGGGATGAGGGACAGAAATCAATCAATTATACCAGAATATTTATATCCCAGTATAATTTCATGGTAATTTGAACGATATTTAGGATTCTCAGGTTTGTTTGTTTTTTTAATATATCTCCTCTTCAGAGTGATTCACCTAACATCCTCGTAAAGTTTAACATTTCAAACTGCATATCTTAACCACAGCAAATGCAAAAGAATGTTTTCTTAATTGCATGTGGTGTTGTCCATCATGTGCAGACCCCCAATGAGCAAAAAACTGCTGAACATGGCTCCTTTTCAGGTTAACGCCGCATATTTGGCATAGGACTGTTTTCACATCTTACTCTTTGTATATAATGAGTAAACGTCGTCAAAGCAGGTGGAATTCAGTCTCTGTATGGTGAATCTCGCCTTCACTGTTACTGCAGGTGCATGAATATTGTGTTCCATGTTGTGCTGTCCAGATGGTGGCATGAACTCATCACTGTATGTTGTGCTCATACCATTTTTGTGTTTGTCTCCCACATGTCTTGTATCCAACTCAGCTTCTCCGTAAACTCAAGGTTAGCCAGTTCTCTCGGAAACCTCAGTGCTACTGTCGATGAGACGCCCTCGCCAGCTCCCACAAGGACGGGCTTTATTTGTTCTCACCCGTCTGATTACTTAAACAGCAGCCCCCCGGTGGCTGAGCTGAACAACAACCAGCAGCAGAGCCGCAACGCCACCAAAGGTATCCCTAGGTACGCCATTAAGCCCAGCAGACTGTCAGATGAGTACGGCTCTCACCGGCCGCAGTATGCGGGCCTCACATCTTCCACGGCACGATATTTAAGCCGTTCAATCCCTGTAAGTTGTACTTGCATTTTTTTTTTTTTTTAAACCCTTCTTTAACTGCTGGTCCAATTCCTCCTCTTCTACCACATCTCTCCTCCTTCGCCTCTACTTTTGCTGCTGCTTATTTTTTCTCTGTTTTCACTAATTCACTACGGCCTCAGTGCAGTCAGCTCTGGTCTTTGTGTTTTGTGTCCTCCATAGAGAAGTGTATATGACCCCCTTTCTTTAGTCCTTTACAGTTTGGGTGCACAGCAGCCTGTTCAGGATCCCACTGAAGAAGTGGTGCATGCTGAACCTGCCAAAGCTGAATATATCTCTACCCCAAAAAGTTTCTGTTTAAATAGATTTATTAAGCAACGCTGCTTGGAAGAAGTGTGAAAATTGAGAGATCCCTATGCTAACAGATGAGAGAGTGAGGCTTCACGCCAGCAAACAAACACCCACAAAACTGGGGAGCTTGCGTACGTATGAATAACCGCAGACGCGTGCATGGAGTTGGGAGAAGTACAGACACTGACCAGACACGCCAGAGTGAACCTCCAGTCCACACACATGCACACAAATGACGACGACTGCCTTCTGCATTAGAATGAAGGGCCCGCTGAGCAATTCGATGTGCATGCCATCTTTTAGTAGGATGCCAGCAGTGGAGTGGTGTGTGTGTGTGGCCGTACCCTAGAGTTGTGAGAAGCGTTCTAGGCAGGTGGCGTTCACGTGAGACTTGTGGAGTCTTACTGATGAGCAAGTGGGCTGAAACACAAAGAAGGTGAATCTGAAGCTGAGCGAAGTAGACCTGGCAACTACAAACATAATACTTGCACACAAGGCACCCCTGCTGTCTTTCTGCTTATGTGCCTCTCCATTGTATGTTCTCCTCATGTTGCTTGACTTTGGTTTGTGTACATGAGGGAGGTTGGAAGTGGTTTTCCTAGACCTGTTGGAGGGTCCGTCTTCAGTGGCTTATGATGAGTAACGTGTACAGTGCAGGTGATTGACTGTTTTCTTGAAACCCTTGGCACACCATCCTTAGGGTACCAACCAGCGTTGTACAATTTAGCAGTTTGTGGTAGGTCCTCTGTAGCTGTTTGACGGGCACTAGAATATAAAACAAGTCACCCGAGCACCGGGATACCTTCTTTCGAACGCATAATAGGCTGACTGAATGGCATGTGCCAGCTGTTGTTTTCCTTGCCCCTCTGACGCTGGTGCGCGAGCGAGCCTGTGAAGTTCGTGCCATTAAAAGTCCGCTCTTGAGCAGTTTGTTTTGCACATGCCCACCAATCAGCGGGCGCTGCTTCAACACCCTGGTGCTAATGTGGTTCCAATTGCACTGTCTGCCTTCCTTCATGGGTCATAAAAGCAGATGTCATCAGCCTGCTTAAACGAACTGAGCCACTTCTTGTCGGCGCTTCTCTCTCTATTATTCCCAGCATTGTACTTTAGCTTTTACAATGTGCTTGGATTTGTTTCATTTTTACTTTAAATTTTTTGCCTTTCTTTTTCCCTCTTTTCAGTCCCTTCAATCTGAATATGTTCAGTACTAAAGCGGCACTTCTGCGTTGAAGCTGAAGCACAATGGAGAAAGCCGGAGACAAACGAGCCGTCGCTCGCATGGAGACAGCCAGCCGCCCCCGTCCTCCTCCATGCTGTCAGTGCTACAGAGAGAATAAAAAGCTCTCCAGCCGACTCTCTGGGATGAGTGTTTAAGATGGCTTTTATTTTATTTTTTTTGTTTTCTTTTCAAGACTGTAAAGGCAATGGAGGTTTTTTTTTTTTTTTTTTTTTTTTAAAGTCTTGTGTGTAACAGAAGCACACTGGGAAATTTTTAAACAAGCTGTTTTTATATAATATATATATATACCATTTTATTTTTAGAAGAAAGAATTTGATGGAGATTATTTTTTCACATAAATGGTGTACCTTTTATCCCATGCGTCCTATCAAAGTAATATTTTTATGGTAAACTTTTTTGCAGTTCAATTGTGCTCCTTTGCTGGCTCACAGATCTATAAGGTGGCTGAAGTGAAATGGAGCGGGCCTGCTGGAAGACAATGCAGTGCGGCCTCGGGACTTTTAATAATATTTTCATGAGTTAGCTTTGAGCAGCTTGCGGCCCACAGATACGCCTTCTGTGAATTTTAGTGCCGGGTCCTCCATTTCAGTCCTGGAGGTCTGCAGGTTTTCTTTCTATCCAGTTTAACCCTAACCCTAACCCTAATTGAATTTCATTATGTGGCTCGGTTGTGACATCGTTACTCAAGTACTAATGATGATCACACTGAGGAGTTTCCCTTTCGTGTTTTTGTGGACAGTCCTTCCCTTGTTTCTCAGATTTATTTCTAAACATTTTATTTGCACTGGCAGCTCATGATGCATACACAGTACGCCATTTTAAATGGAACCAAGTTAGCTGTAGAGCTGGTGGTTCCTTTGTATGTCATTATTGACCGATACGCAGTTAAAATGTTTTAAACTAATGAGAGCAATTAAGGGTTCTGAATCGTAACCTGAGAGTTAAGAATCTAAGCTCAAAAAGAGAGATTGCCTTAGCAGCTAATAAGTGGGTTCTAATTTAGAAATTGGTTGAAGTTGAAACCTGCGGCCAGGGGCGACACTTGAAAGGACGGCCGTGGTCCTTGTTTATTTTCTGAATTTGCTGCACAAAGGTTCCTGTCCGTCTTGCACGTGTTATGACGTTTCAGATCTAGCCGGCCCACTGCGTTTTGGGTTATATGAGAAACCCCCAAAGAACGGGTGAAAAACCTCACCCTGCAACACAATTCTTGCATCAAGAAAAGTGAGGCTTTGTGTTCCTGAGCACCCATAATGTGGTGTGCCTGTTGGGATTTGATGATTTAAGTAATTCAAATATACTTCAGCCACATCTCATGCTGAAAAAGCACTTAGAAGAGCAAAATAAAAAGGGACAAGGAAAATGCAATGAAAATTATACAAAGCTTTTAATTCCCAAGAATATTGAAAAAGAACTTTCCATCTGAAAAAACGGGGGTAATTTATAAGGATAACACCACGAGTGGGCTCAGTAGGCGGCTTGTGGGGATTCAAAAAAGAGAAAATAGACGGTGGACAAGAAAATGTATTGATAAAGTTAGGACTATGCCGAGAATATGGGCACACCCAAATAATTTAGAACCCTATAAATCCTGTCCACCCACACGTAATCATGCTGTACAAATTAATAGACCAGTGTGACCATTAAGATCATTTGAAACATTCGGGCCTACAGAGCCTAATGAAAATAAATTGTAACCTGCATGCAGCAAATCAATGAATACCTTAGAAGGTGGTAATTCTTATTGGGAAACAATCCTAAATAATACAAAGGACACTCCCAAGTTCAATTGTTGTGGACAAGGTTGAGTCGGGAGGTTCGCTTTGTATTCTGTAAACGGGTCGTCCCGTGCAGTATAATGTCAGACAATTCCACAAGTGGGTCTGACATGGTAAGGTGCAAAATCAAAGTCCCATTTCCCACCCTTCTTCAATACACGTGTCGTTATTAAAATTGGAATGGCAGCTAATCAAACAATGGCTCCTCACTAGATCACGTAGGATTATAGGAGTGTGGCATGTCAAATTGAAAACTCGACCCTCACATTTTATGTATCAAAAGGGCCTCCCTAGGGAATGAAGTATTACAAACTTGACCTCTTGTCACAGTTCTTTTGAAAATGGGATGTACTTGGTGAAGAAAAGTGAATACAGTACAGAACAAAGAATAGTCCAGGCAAGACGGTGTGAGGGCCACAGAAACTGATGTTTGGGGACAGAGGTCGTCCAGCTTTACTCTAGAAATGCATTATTTTTAAAGCATCCCACCAGTGCTGCCCAGTTGGCCCAGTTTAAGACTAGTGAGCGTCTTCCAGCCTCTGACCCTCTGGGATCACCAGAAGGCTTTCAAATAACATCTGACATTTAATGAAATAATATTGTCGTCTTTCTGATTCCTGTGCAAATTTCTTTTATTCTTTTTTTTTTTTTTTTAATGTTTATGTGGAAATGTACCCTTTGTGGCTTCAGGCTCCTGAAACAGAATCACTGTAGTGACCTGCCCTGCCCTGTTGGTCGTCTGTTTTTGTACAGTCCTTTTACAGACAGATGTCATGGTTGTGCAGTGCGAATCTGCAACAGAAGAGTCCTTCTATGAAATTCTACCTCTTAAATGATGAAGATTACCTGTATGATGACTTCTGTTTTTCACTGCAGTGTCTGCGTTACTGTGGATCAGTATTTTGCTGTCCTTTAAAAAAATAAATAAATAAATCAACTAACTGAACAACAGGTCAGTGGTCATTGTTGCTTTTCCTGCTTTGTCAAACAGTCCCACCTCACACGATCCATGGATGCCCCATCTCTCCACCCTCTTAAACTGACTGGCAGCAGGACAGTGTTGCCTAGTGTCCCGTAAATACCCGTCTCTTGTTGGCACCACCAACACCACAAGGTTGCAGGCCACATCTAATTCAGGTGCCATTAGAGGTGTTTCCCCACCACAGGCACTTGGTTGTTGGGAGCTGTTATGGTGTATAAAATCTGCATCTTATTCTGTATTCTGTTTTGCTCAGTCCCAACAAGATGAATTCAGATGTAGCAAGCATTCTAATAAAAGACATATCCTCTTCTTTATACCTCACTTTTATAACAGTTGTTCATAGCTTAGTGCTAATTTGGTTTACAGCCTGGGAAAGGATGCTGAGCTGATACCTCAGGCTATCCATTACTTTATGGATGGACATCTGGAACAATAGTTTGGTTTACAGCCCGGGAAAGGAAGAACTACTGACATCTCAGAGTACATTAAAGGTTTTGTTGTTTGGGGAAAACGGACAGTGAATTAATTCATCAATCATTTTGACAGCCAGCCAATCAGGTGCATGTGTTGTGAAACCAAGGCATGACATTTCATAATAAATATGCCTTGGTTTGAAAGCAACGTCACACAGAAGAAAGCAAGGAGAAGAAGAAAGTACAGAAGAAGAAGAGGAACTGACTAAGATGGCACTGGTCGTCAGAAAGGCATCATGAACATCAATTGCTAAATCAAATGCCTCCCTGGGACATTCATCCTTGTCATTCCGTAACTTTTTCGTAAGCTTTTTCTAAAGACTATATATTCAGACTTTCCTATCAGTACCTATTTTCTAGTATTCTTTGTTCTTGTGGTATTATTATTATTTTTGTAATACCATGCTGCTTTTAACTGTCTATGCTTTGTCTTAATGTGTAGAGTGATTGAAGTAATAAGTTAGATTTCTTTGAGCACCTGGTGACAGCTGGATTTTTGCCATTATTTCTGTGCTGCGGGGTTTATAAGGCTGAGAGTGAGGGCGCCACTCGAAAGTTAGGGACAATACGATAAAGAAGGTCGTCTTGGCTGATAAATGGCCTATAGTCAAGAGTGCTGAGTCTTTGTATGTTTAAATGTATTCTTCTAGACCAAAAGTAATATTTAGGTCTGAGATATCACTAAAACATCGAATGTTGTTCGTGCCGAAAATAAGTAAATCTCTTGAAGTGCTGAATGACAGGCTGTTATTCCTGTGGCACTTGTGTGGTTTAAAGTGCTAAGGGTTAATCGGTGTGTGTGTCATTCGTGGGGCACTGTTGTGGTTAAGATCTGTGTGTATGTTTATCTTTAAAGTGCAACAGTAGACCAACCCGATAACGAACTTAACAAGAACATTTACCCTTGAGAAAAAACAGGTAAAGGGTAAGTAGAGGGAAATACTACGATAATACAGGAGCCCATGAGTTCTGTACATTGTGGGTCCTGGGACACTTGTTTTCTTGGGCCAATATTATGGCTTGCATTCCCAGAGTGCAGCAGAAGAGCGATGTGGCGCGATGTAATGTGAGGTGAGTTCACAGGGAGTCTCATCGCCTTGTTGCTTTGACACAATCTCGACTGCACAGGGCATGTTACTGCTTGGATGTGGTGCATGGAGAGTGGCACCAGGGAAGTGGCTCTGACGAGTGACGCTCCAAGAACTCTCCAACGTCCAAACCACAAACACATTTGTAAGGTGGCGCCAATGCTTGTCAACCAATCAGCACACTTTTATCTCCTGAGTCCCACCCCTGATAGCAACTGGTTCATACCCTGGAGCTCTAAAAGAAATAAAATACCAGGAACTACGAGAGTCCATGCGGTGGGAACGCTACAGACGTTTGAGCTTCTAAAAAGTCTCCCAGGATTTGTTTTCATGCCTTGGTCTGTGACTTTAGTGCATCCTGCTGGACGATGGCCTGGCCTGTAGTAGTGTGTGTGTGTATGAGAGGGCCTTACTGTAGGAGTTCATCTGCACAGAAACTGGCCGCAATTCTCACCTTTCTTCTTCTCCTGTGCGTTAAAGTAAAGTGTTGGCTGAACCAGAACCGCATGAAGTCCACTTCCAGAAGCAATGAAGGTAAGTTCTTTTCAAGAAATTTTGATTGCTAGCAATAATAATAATAATTCATTTTATTTATAAGGCACTATACATTTGTAGTAAACCTCAAAGTACCACATAAAAAGTTCAAACAAAAATACAAGATTAAAAAAGATAAACCAATAATTAGAGGCAATTTTGTTAATATGCTTTCCTTAATAGAAACGTCTTTAGCTGTTTTTTAAAATGGCCCACAATCTGCTGCGTTCTCAGGTTCTCATCCCACAGCCGTGGAGCGGCGACTGCAGAGGCTCGGTCACGGGGGGCGAAGGCGGTGGGTATTTACAAGACGAAGGTTTCTTGTAGTGGATTGTGATCTACATTAAGAAGTTCCATGGATACACTGGTGAGTGAGCAGACGGAGTTTGTATTCAATACGGAGGTGAATTGGGAGCCAATGAAGTGACCTAAGGATTGGCGAGACGTGTTAATATTTCCGCACCCTCCTCAGGATCCGTGCAGCACTATTTTGTTTTTTTTTGTTTTTTTTTAACCGTGTCCTGTTCGGCTGTGAAGCAATCAGAATTGATGTCTGAATGCTGGCGACTAGCCTTACAGTTTTTCTCTCAGGTGGAGCGTTACAGCTTCTGCTGACGCCACGCCTGATACCAAAACTTTATTAGAAATATTTTCAGATGTTTTTAAGATTCGAACCGGACACGGAGACAAAAATGAAAGAAAAAGAAGAGAGAAAAGGAGGGGATGGAGGTAAAGGGGGAAGGGGGGATTTTCGTATAGAATAAACAATAAATGAACCAGAATCCGCTTCTAAGACAAAAACATTGCTGCATCAGCTACATGAAGATATATCAAAGTAAAAATGTTTGCTAACAATCACACAGTAATTATTACTAAGGCATTTAGGGCCAACCACAGCCTTAGATCATGTGCTGAAGGTGTCCAAGTCATACCTATGAAAGCACCATGTGAGCACCTGTGTGCGTACGCACGCTTGTATGTGTAAGGTTTCTCTATAGGAGCGTCCAATAGTGAGTGTGAAGGGCCACAGACCTGCCCCCAAAAATGCAGGTGCAGCACTATTTTGGATTTGTTGGAGTTTTTGAAGGCTCTTGCTGGGGATCCCGATGAGGAGTGCATTACAATAGTCCAGCCTGGAGGAGACAAAGGCCTGAAGCAGCTTTTCAGCATCACAAAGGGATGTAACTCTCATTATTCTAATAGGCGTATCACGAAGTGCCGTGTTAAAGATGCCTGGTGATGTCTGATGGGTATTTGTGAGAAGTTTAGAGATGACGCTGGACTCGCCTTCTGGAGTGGTGGGTGGGGTGGAGCCTGAAGACGTAAATCCCAGTAACTCCTCCTGATCAGTTAAGTGTTACTAATGATGTGGTGTGGAGTTACTGGCCGTCTCGACTGACTCCGATGTTCTCGATGCTTCTGACTGACGTGCAGAGCTGAATTTTCTTCTTGATTCTCATCCAGGGTCAGCAAGACGCATAAAAACTGTGGACCTTGGGTGCTCCTCCATAGAGGAACGTGTGTTGTAGTTGGGTGAGTGACTTGTACTTCATTTACAGTAAGTACCCCGGGATGTTTTACAGTTGCTGTTTGCTAAGCCACAACTTTTTATTTTTATTTATTTATTTTTTTCAGCTCACATGCATTTCTGTCAGAAGTTACTTGAGAGATGTAAAGTTATATAATTTGGTGTTCGATTAATGCAAAAAGATGTGAATGTTTGGCTGTCTTTTTTTGTGAAATAAAAAGCAGAAGAAATGTGTTAAAAGAACAAACGACCCAAAAACATTTTTTATATATGTTGATCATCCCATATGGTTTGTAGTGACAGCCTAGAAAATGGTTTTTAATGTCGTAGCTTCGTAGAGCGCAGACGCAGCATTTCTGATCGAATGGGAGCCAACGGTGGGCATCAGTATAAAATCGGCCGTTTACTCGGGTCACGTAATCCACGTGTCCAGTCAGAAGCTCACAACGTGCGCACCAGTGGGGTTTGCAAGAATGAATGTAACTGGTTGTAGGACCTCGTCTTTCTAGCGTCCTATGACTTTTGTACACTGTGCACGTGTAAATTTGAAAAACATTAGTTTTCATCAGTCACAACTATGAACAAGCTTTCCCTAATTTAAAAACCATAAGTGATGTAACGCACATGAAGAACACGAGCAAACATTCCTCAGTGAAAACTGTAATCTTTCCGTACTTTGCAATCCTTCCACTGATTTGCGCAGGCCCAGTGAAGGCCACGTTACGTCACGTCACGTCACGTCACGTCACGTGTGTATTATGAGCAGAGACAATGAGGAAATGCCAGTGTGAGCAAAGATTGTTTTCATTTAAAAAATCGACGTTTTTAAGAGCAGACCTAATGTGGGGCGTAGCTTTAGGTAGATGGAACTTTTATTTGTCCCAAAGGGAGAGATTTAGTTTTTACAGAAGCCCCATAGTGCCTTTCATATCTAGTTTCTGTCGTAAAGGAAATGTGGCACACCTGACAACGGCTACCCAGCTAAAGCGTTGTCTTTAACCTTCTTTCCTTTTTGGAGTGGAAAAAACTTAACATTTTGTAAAAGGTGACGAGGCAGACATATTGGAGAGCCAAAGAAAGGTCGGAGTACCACCCTGGTCACCAAGTTGTTTTGCCTGCCTAAGGTAAAGTCATCCCTGATGGAGGATCGCAGGAATCGTCAGGCAGAGGGGGTCCTGTCATCAGACTGGCTGTCTCAGCTGTGGAATGGCCAATAGGGGGAGGCAGCTGGATGGCCGAGGTCTCCAGGCCTCTGAACAAATCCAAATCCTATTATGGGATATCATCTATCCATCCATTATCCAACCCACTATATCCTAACTACAGGGTCATGAGGGTCTGCTGGAGCCAATCACAGCCAACACAGGGCACAAGGCAGGAAACAAACCCTGGGCAGGGCGCCAGCCCACTGCAGGGCACACACACACCAAGCACAACAGGGACAATTTAGAATCCCCAATATACCGAACCTGCATGTCTTTGGACTGTGGGAGGAAACCCACACAGACACGGGGAGAACATACAAACTCCACGCAGGGAGGACATGTGACATCATCTTCTGCTCCGTACTTGTAATATTTTTATTTTTCTACTGTATTGAGGATTACTTGTGTTCTGTTCTGTGTATTCTATTGTGTTGTATTGACCCCCTTTTTCTTTTTGACGCCCACTGCACGCCCAGTCTACCTGGTAAGGGGTCTCTCTTTGAACTGCCTTTCCCAAGGTTTCATCCATTTTTTCCCTGTAAGGGTCTTGTCTTCTTAGAGAGAGTCAAGGCGGGGGGGCTGTCAAGAAGCTGGGCCTGTTAAAGGCCATTGCGGCACTTCTTGAGTGATTTTTGGGCTATAGAAAAATAAATGGTATTGTATTTAATGTTAACACAAATGACAGCCAATAGCGTCACAAAACAAAAACGCTTTCTTTAGGGGTACACAGTGCAAAAACGAATAAGAGCTCTGTGCCAGTCTGTGCCCTGCTACAGTTGGTATAACATCTGATGCCAGCTTTGTATGGTGGAGTGGGATCAGCTGTCCCTCTTGGTCCTTTTTTCTTGGCTGTGAAGGGAAAGAGAGAAGGTGATGTTGGCATCAGTGCCCCCTCTTGTCCTGGGGTGGTATTGATTACCTCGTTGGTGCCATGGCGGTGGTCCCCAGACAGACGTGCATGACAACCTTTTTTCTTTTTTGATATGCATGCTGACACAGCCCTACCTTTACTCCATTATGGTGTCTTTCATTCCTTTCTTTTATATAATGTCTTTACTGACGACCGTGCACGTTGTAAATCAGGACTATGTGGTTTTATTAATAAGCACTTTAAATTTAAAACCCAGTCCAGAGGTCGCCGACTGACTGCTGGCCTTCCATTTAAAGATCAGGAGCCCTGTTGGTGTGTCCCGGTCACACTATTACCCAGAATGCACCTGGTCTAGTGACATGGGACGCCACTTCACTGCCGAGTGGCCTACACTCCTAAATGAAGGTGTCGGAGTTGCTCTTCAGGACGGTGGCATAAGGGAAGGTGTTTTTAGTTCCCAAAAGAACAAATCAGATGAAGGCTCCAGAAAGCGCATTTCTTTCTTTCTTTTAGATTCCTACCAGGGTAAGACTAATGCGTTTGTCATTTTTAAAGGGACACTCTCTGAATACCATAACACGGGCCAACTTCAGGTGTTCTTGATCTGTTGTCTCCTGCCAGGTAGCTTACATTACGTTAAAGGATTTGTTTTATCCACAGATTAGGAACATTTTCAAGTCTTAAAAAAAAAAAAACAGACAAATCTATATGCAAAGAGCCATTCCCAGAATGCAGTGGGTCTCTGTCAAGCAGCAGGTCTACAACGAACCACACAACCCAGTAAAGCACCATTAAGGAGTCCGTGTTTTAAGAGCCGTTTAAAAAGGCATGAGATGCCAAGGATGATCGCCCGATTGCCTTTTCTTTTCTTTTTTCCTTGCATTGTCTTTCGCTGTTGCCTCCCACACTGTTCTGTTAAAGGCCCAAAAGTATGAGTCACCGAAAGTCGAGGCACACGGGGCAAGAATGGAATGTGGAGAACGGCGATTGCTTAGGCGGTGAGCGTGAGAAGCGTCGGAGGAGCTCACAGTTTGTCACTTCTTCTGTCAAGCCCTGCGTTGTCCTGCTGCCCCATCTCTGCTCTCGTTTTTCAATGCGGACCCACTAATACGTTTTGAAGACGGGACTGTTGATTTAATTGTCGACTCCAGTGAGTAATGGAGCTGATCTGGGGGATCACTGAGATCTTCATGGTGCAGGACGGATACCAGCTTTTAAAATGTGTGGTGAGAATGGGCTTGGCCATCCTGTTCACCTCGATTGGCCAACATAATTTGGAGGTCCTTAAAGTCCTACTGTCCACACGACTTGGTCATTCATTCCACACGTTGTCGTCGAACGCAGCACAGCCCACCTGTAATGCACTCCGCGTTCACGTAGCGGGCGCCGAGTCCCAAATGGTTTCTATTGCTTCCTCTCATCTCATCCTATCTGTCAGCAGGTGATGGACATCAGTGGTGGTCTGCCTCACTGATTGGGAAAAGGCCCACCGCATACATGCAGTGGACGAGGCGCTCTCTGGTGTCCATCAGTCCCACTCGTCTGCCGTCATTTGTCGTATGAACTTCACAAGCAACTCACTTGTGCCCTCGAGTCCTCTTGATCCATTAAGTGTGTGGTGTAAGGTGCTCTAGGATATGAAACCCATGGGGACTTCAAGGACCACTCCGCCCAGGTCACTTGGCACACGGGCAAGAAAACGTCTTTAATCTCACATTTAGTTTATAATTCAGCGGTCATGGTGGGTGGCCAATGCAGGAGAAAAACAAAAGATATTAAAACTTCTCGCGTTACTCGTGTCGTGTAATCCACGTGCAAATTCATCCATTTGTTTGCTCACAACATTCCTGACGTCTGTTTTTTTTTTTTTTTTTTTACTACCACAGGTTTTAAATAAACTGCTTCCGGAAAACGCTTTTGTGAATAAAGACGGAACATACATGTGCGCACACACACGAATTGAGGACCCGCCTCTCTGCCTCACTCATTGGTCAAAAGTCCTGTCTTCAAAAGCACAGAATTGGGGGAATGTGTTGTACTTTTTACAGAATTAAATATTAATAGTGGAAGAAAAATTCCTACTTTTTGCACATTTTAAGAATTCGACTGCATAGCAGACATACGGACTGTGAGACACAAGTAGCGCGAGTATTGTTGTTTTCTTGGCCAGCATTGGTGACTGTTTACGTTCCATTAAATGCTAAACTCTTTTCTCTTGTTCTTCATGAACGCATGAGATTGAAAATTTTTTTATGGTTTTGGATGGAGCGGTTGAGAAGCGGTCATCTTTGTGGACAGCGAGGCCAGTGCTGGACTGCAGAGGACCAGTTTGTGTGTGCAATGCGCTTAACATCTGTAAATACTGGCAAGTGCCCGTATAGTGCCTTTGCGCAGTTTTCACCCTGGAGAGGTGATGCAGGTTCGTGTTCAATGTAAATCTAAACATAAAACCGAAAGACGACACACTGGGCACGTCATTAGCGACAACCACGTTCTCTGTCATGACATTAAGTTGGGTTTCCTGCATCTTTAGGGTAAGCACATGTGAAATTAACTGGTGTCATTAAACGTACCAGGAGTCAGTTGGTCCGGATCTGATGTTACCGGAATGGCTACAGCTCCCCTTGACCCACTTTATGGGCTGGAATGGGTTAAGAAAATAAGTGGGCCTTTCACCACAGTGCTTAGTAAAAGGATACGTGTCTGAGTATCTGTGTGTTCATCTGGCTGCTATGTCTCTGTCATTCTAACAGATGGCGCATCAAACATTTGTAGTGAATAAAAAGCATGGCATTTCTCATTCTGACAGATGGCACATCACAAAGATTTGTAGTAGTGCATCTTATTACTGTGAACATTTGTGATGTACCCTCTGTTGGAATGACAAATGAAATGCATTTTAGTACTATGTTTTTCAAAATGCATTCCAACAGATGGCGCAATGCAAGCGTTAATGCTGAATACCCTGAGATCGACGTTGATTACTTCAATTTCATTCCACCATGGATGGGTAGCGAGTATCCTTATGTAGCGCCTCTATGTCATAGCAGGGGTCTTCGACTCTGGTGCTCGGGTGCAACTGAGCCTGCAGCTTTTCATTCTGACCCTTTTCTTAATTAGTGACCAGTTTCTGCAGCTTAACTTTTTTGCATTTAATTTTAATTGACTTGCTATTTAAGAATCAAACTCCTTAATATTTTTTTATCTTGATTAGCATCCAAAAAATACTGAGATTCAAAATGAGCCAACGCATGACCAGCCACCTGTGCCCATCATGTCGTATCTGGTGGAGGTCTCCGTCATGCTGATCTGCTCAGGTCCACAAAACATTCTGATTGCGTCCTCGGATAAAAGAAAATGGACAGTTTCGGGGAAAGTCAGCTGTAGCCCTGGAATTAAATCAGGGGATTAAGTAAGAAACTGGTTGGAGTTTGAGGCTGCGACTCAGCTGGTCAGCTGTTGGCTCACTGACTTCACATCTCATTTCTGTCTGGCTGCCATTTACAGAAAAATGAAGCCCTTCAGTGGGACACAATCTTGGAAAAAAAAAAACCAAGAAGTCCTTTACAATGAAGGGAAGAAAACCAGCAAAGACTGATCACTGATTATGAAAAGGGTGAGAATGAAAACCTGCCGCTACAGCAGCCCTCCAGGACCCCCATGTTAGATAATTAGACAACTAAGAACTGATTGCTAGCGTTTCAGAAAAGACGTCCTAGGGAGCTCAGCAGGCTGCCTTCAGATACGTCGTCCGATTTAGAAATGAAAAGGCAAACTTGGTCACAGATGAAAATGGACAGCCTGCTTTTAAAGCGTAAAGGAGCGGCCCCGCTTCCCCATGATTCGGTGTCATACAAACTTTTCCAGGGATTTTTATTTTTCTTCCTTTCATAATCTAAGCGAGTTGGAGGCAGTCATCGTGTGCTCCGACATCCCCAGCCTGGCGGCCTAACAAATCAAGCGGTCGTTGGTGGGCTCTGCGTATGCGACAGCTGCACGTTTACCAGGATGTCTAATTCAGAGACGAGGGATAAGGAATGAATGGAGGTTTGGGCCTTGCAAACACAAGAGGAGCTCGTCTGTCTGGTGTTTTACGTGCTACGATACAAAGGGGTGGGGGGCCGAGATTGCCGCCGAACTCGCCGTGCCTGTTAACCCTTCGCATAGCCACTGGCTCGGTCAGGCAACACGTTGCTTGACTGTCAGATGATAAAGAAAGGGGTTTAGAAACATGAAACATCCAGGTCACCCCCAAGTCACATAATTTGACACCCCCGGTGATTTCTTGGCCGAAGCTTGACGGCCCCTCTGATTAGAAGTCGGGTAACGTGACAACCTCACTTTTTTTTTTTTTTTTCCTCCCCCCTTCCCCTAAATATTTTACCCAGGAAGTTCATCTTCAAAGTGGTTCAATGGAGACCCTTTGCCAGTGGCCCATGATGCATTGCATGGGTTCATCGTAATAGTGGTGGCTTAGACCCCCATCACCTTACATGCTTGATTTCCAGCAGTTTTTATTTTTCAGTTGCAGCCTTCATTTATGTAATGTTGGCGGGGCAGGGGCAGTGCCCTCCCATGAGGGAGAGTCGTGTTGTCTGACATACCAAGCCAGTTTGTAGCTCGCTTTGACCGGTTTGATTTTGTCTTGAGTCATAGGGGTGGGGGGCTCACGTGTGTGTAAGATGTGATGACAGCTGAGCGTTTACCTGGAAGTACAATGCATGCATCCTGCAGCGATGAAGACCATGAAACACACGAACACGAGAGGGACTCCCCTGGCTTGTGTCTTGTGGACCATAACGGAATTCAACAGAAGCGCAAAGGGCCGACGTGCCACACACATACGTGTACTCGGCACACTCGCCGGTGCCTGCAGCCCTCAAACGGGGGGCGAATGTGAAACTGTGATCTAACTTGACATCACCAGCCTTCCTGTCGTGTAAGCTGGCATCCTCAGGCGTTGAGATCAGCACTGTAGTCATCAAGTCGGACGTCACCTGTGACTACAGGTGCTCTAATGCAGTGCCACCATCCCTTCTATAAACCCGTTCCATCCCAGCGCCTCGCTTTAGGACAAAGCTTTCCAATCGGACAATCTTTCATTTTGCATTTGTTGTTAATATTAGTGGGTTTTCAGCAGGTTGCTCTCTTCGCCTGCAATGTCATTATGTCACCCTGCTGTGACTCAGAGTTCAGCTCCTGGCCCTGTCGTTCACTCTGTGAACTTTGCCAGTTCTCTCCCAAATTGGCACTCTGACTTTAGCCCACCCATGCGCTTAGGAAGGCAGCTGGCGACTCTCCCTTTCAGACACCTTCAAAGCAGGCAGCGGCTTTGGAGGTCTGTGCCCTGATACTCCAGCAAATGAGACCCCCGAGGACACGATTTAAAAATGATGACCATGGGGTCCGTGCCAAGTGACTACGGGAGTCTTAAGCACATCAGTGAGAAAACTGGGAAGATGAGGGTTTGTTTGGGGCACATGTGGGTTCTAATTGCGTTCCCCATCCTCAATGTGATTTTTATTGATTGATTGATTGATTGTTATCTCTGCTTAGAAAATGGCGCAGTTCTGCGTCCTGATAGACCTGCTGGTCAAGTTCACGGGTGAGTCCATGTTGTCCCCCAGTGGCTGTGTTTGTGTGAGTGGATCCTGGCACAGTTTAGAGGGCCATTTCCTGCCTTAGGCTCTGTGCCGTCATGAGGGGCCTCATCCCAATGTGACCCTGAAGCAGGTTTGAAAATGTGAAGTCTAATGAAGTCCTCCTTCAAACATAACCTCCTAGAGAATCTTCTGTGAACTCTTGAAAGTGGAGGAAGAAGAGGACCACCGCTTGCTTTTGTATTAGTGGCCATGGACTGGCATCCCATCCCCTCCAGGACTGACTCCTACCCTGGCGTCCAGTGATTCCTGCGATCCTAATCAGAATTACTGGATGGACTCCCTGTACGGGTGCGGCCCTATTCTCACGTTAGGCCCTCTAAAAATGTCATCGAAATAAACGAAGGACGGTGGATTTAGAAAATCTTCAGAGCCCTGCACTTTCTGCAGACTTTCATGGAGTCCATTTTAAATGGATACATTTGACATATTTGCCCATCAATCTGCACTCGGTAACCCATAATGACAAAGTGACATCTTTGGAGAGGTTTTCAAATTTATTAACAATCAAAAGCTGAAATCTCTCCTTCCTCGAGGTATGAAGACCCTTTGCTGTGGCCCTCCACATTGTGCTCAGGTGCCTCCCGATTTTTTCAATTCTCCTTGAGATGTTTCTAGAACTTGAGTGGCGCCCACATGTGGTCAGTTAAACTGCTTGGACGTCACTTGGAAAGGCACACGTGTCCCTGCGTGTTTGAAGGTCCTGCAGTTCCCTGTAGACCTCTGTGAGGCACTGATCAGGGTGAAGGGATAAAAACATTTAAAGCTCCGAGTGTGGGGTCAAGGGTTGCAAAATGGAGGAAATTTGGAACCATCAGGACTCTTCTTCGAGTCGGCTGTCTGGCCAAACTGAGTAGCCGGGCAAGAAGGGCTCTGGTCAGGGAGGAGACCGGGCAGCCACTGGTGATTCTAACGGAGCTTCAGCTGTCTTCTGCTTCAGTGGGAGGAGGACCTGTGGAGGCGGATGACCATCTGGGGGGCAGTCTGTCAGTCAGGCGTTCGTGGTAGGGGGTCTACACCGAAGTCACTCTTGACTAAAGAGACCTGAGACCTGAGGGAGAAGATTCTCTGATCTGGTGTGAGACACGTTGGAGTCTTTGGGTGGAACTCCAAGTAGTGTGTCTAGTGAAGACCACCACCTGCCTAATAACATCTCAATTGCAGGGAGATGGTCAGAACTGAGGGTAGGATGAATGCGGCCAAATATATAGAGACGTCCTCAAAGAAAACCTCAGGAGTGACGCCACCTCAGACCGGGACAACAGTTCACCTTTCAGTGACTTTGGGACAAGTCCTGGAGTAGCCCAGACACGAATCCCTTAACAGATGTATGAAGAGACCTGAAGATGGCAGTTCAGATGCTTCCACCCCAAATCCAGGAGTGCAAAGCTTGTAGAGACTCAGCCAAGAAGACTCTGAGCTGGCATTGCTGCCAAAGGGGCTTTACAGGGTACTGAATCAAGGGCTCTGAATAGCATTTCAGTTTGTGGCTTTGAGTAAATGTGCAGACCTTTTTGAAGACACGTTTTCACTTTGTCATTATGGATTATCGAGTGAATCTACAACACAACAAAGTGTGCAGGAAATGGAAATGGAGACTTTCTGAATCCGCTGTATCTGTGCCCAGTGTTACTGGGGGGGGGTGGTGCCAATGCCTGTCCAAGAGCCCCCTTCCCAACTTCGCCCCATTCGCTTTTCGCGCGTGCACGCGCACCCAGACCCCACACCCCACCACTACTACTTGACATACACGGGTAAGCCCGTTGGTGAGGTGGGGGGGTTAGCGTGGGTCTCCTCGCCGCCGTCTAGCTATAAGGCTTCCCGGCCGGGATGCGGTGCCCCCTGTGACAATAGATAGCGAGACATACAGAGATCCGAAGAGTTTTCGGTCACCTGCTTCTTTTTATGTCCGGGACGGCCAGCCGACTTCTTTTCGTTCAGTGCGCTTTCCGGTGCGCGCAGCCTTTAACGCATGGCGCTGCCATTTGTCTGCCCACAGCTGTTATGTAAACGGCACCGACGTGCAGACAAGGCTGCGATCTGATCAAGGCAGAGACGGCGTGTCCTCCATCACTGAAGATTCCTCGTCCTGTTGTCGCATTACCGAGTAACAGAAATGCAGTGAGTGGCGAGCGCTTTGGCGCGAGAAGAAGGGCGCGTTATTGGCGGGCGGGAAGTCCTATATGGCGCCTTTTAGTGTGCGGTTTCTGCCAGGCGCGGACCAACGCCATGCCATGCAATGCCAAGCAGAGCCGCCTTGTCTGAATTATTCATGAGCTCCGGCGGGGCACCGAGCGCTTTGGGCTAAAGCCGAATAAGCCGCCGCCGTCAGCCTACCAGTCCGCAGCGGGTCGCGAGCACAGCATCGGCCGGTGGAGGACCGACTCATGGACGTTGACTCGAGATGAGGAATGCTTCGGAGGAGCGGCTCGTGTGGTGTGAGGACAGGACGGGTGCCAGGATCTACCTGGCCGTGCTCTACTCGCTCATGTGTGCGCTGGGCACGCCGGTCAACCTGCTGGTCATCTACCTGGCGCTCTTCTTCAAGAAACTGCGCACCTCGAGCAACGCCTTCATCGTCAACGGCTGCGTGGCTGACCTGTTGGTGTGCGCTTTCTGGATGCCCCACGAGGTGGTGCTGGTGAGCCGAATCGTACCCATGGCCACTGGGCACCACACGTTCAAGGAAGCGCTGCTTTTCATTGGCATCGTGGTGTCCCTCCTGTCGCACTCCCTCATCGCCCTCAACCGCTACGTACTCATCACCAAAGTGCCCGCCACCTACCTGTCGGTGTACCAGCGGCGGAACACCGCGGGGATGATCTCTGTCGCCTGGTTGCTGCCCCTCCTGTTCCTCCTGCCCTGGCTGGCCGTGCGACGGGTTACCCCGGTGGACTGCCTCCCGCTGCGGGGGCCCTACTCGTCTAGAGCGAGCTCTTACGGCGCGGGGGTCCTGACCACCTCCATCCTGGTGCAGACCACCATCGTCCTCTACTGCTACTTCCGAATCTTCCGCAAAGTGAAGAGCAGCGTCAAGAGGGTCAGCGTTTTGAATTTCCAGATCGTCAACAACCTGCCGTACGGCTTCCACCGCAAAGACAAGCGCCTGGGCTTCTCCATGCTGGCCGTGTGCGGGGTCTTCCTGCTGACCACCGGGCCCTTCTTCTGGGTGTGCCTCCTGGGACTTTTCCGGACGATGCCCCCAGCTGCCCACACCGTCACTTGGCTCGTCTTCTCCTCCCTCTTCGTCTTGAACCCTCTCCTCTACACGTGGAAGAACGAGGAATTCCGCAAGGCGCTAAAAAGCACCGTGAGGGGCTCGTCCGCCGTGGTCAGCGTGGAGCCGCCGGTGGTCGTGGTGCAGGCGGTGTCCCGGCACAGCAGCGCGACCACCTGAGCCGCGCAGAGCCCCGAACACCTGGACAGGGCGTAGAAGAAGAAGGTTGTGATGATGATGATGATAAACAGAATCGCGGGCAGTTTGGGCGAATCAAAGGGGGTCCCAAAGGATACAAGCAGTCATTTTATCATCTTCAAGTCATCTTGGATTTCGAGTGGATATTTAAAGGACTGTTAAGACAGCAAAACGACGCGAATGTTGGTTTACTGACTTTTAGAGGCGAAGGAATACAAACAATGTCTTTTAGCGCACCTGGCGACGCGAGGGAGGCTCCGTTTATAGCGCACTGCGCGCTACTCTGATAATAAAAGCCGCTGCTTTCCGTAATCTCCCCTGGCAACAGAGGCCTCTGCAGCCATACGGACAGACGAGGAAAGTCCTGTCGAATTACACTTTGAGTTTTCTCCTTCTCCTTCTTCGCATAGCAACAGGCGTTTGATTGTTTTGTTTTTTTTATTCTAAGCCAGAGACAGTAATGCGCGCATTCGACATTTGTGTTCTCATCTTATTTCAGTGCCAACGCAAAAGGAAGAATCGATCATATCAAAGCCAATTATACGTTTCTGTAACTCAATACCGTACAATGTTTCTTTTTTTAATGGGGCTGGGGGGGGGCGGCTGCTTGTTAAGGGCGGGGGTGGCGCCCGAGGAGTCAGAATTTGGCATCAGATACGCAGCATCAGCACCCAAAGGCTAACACCCGTGAAAGCCCGCTAGTAAGAAGTGCTCGGGTGATTCTTATTGGCTCACCACCGGACCACGCCCTTCACTCAACCAGCCGTCTCTGAGAAGGGCGTGGTCCGTGGATGAGCCAATAAGAATCACGCGGGAACTTTTTTCTATGAGGACTTAAGACTTCGGGGTTCAGTGAAGGGCGTGGTCCACTGCCGAGCCAATCGGAACCATGGAAGCTAGTAAAAAGTGCCCTCGTGGTTCTGATTGGCTAGGTGCTGGGCCACGCCCTTCACTGAGCCCAGGAGATGACAAAACAAACGGACTGTCTGCAGCGTGCTGCCCGCTAATCTAATGAGCGCACCTCGACACGAAACGCCAGGCTGTGTGGTCGTATTGTCCCCGGGTGAGGTCCAATACATCCTTGCTTAAAGACCTGCTCGGTATAAAATCCATATTAGTTTCCCAAACTGGCATAGCTGGTCATTAATGACAGTCGCTACTCCAGATGAAGCCCCGTTGCTCATCCTCCTCATAATCAGCAGTTCAAATCAAACAAGTTCGCCATTTCTTCCAGTATTTCCGGTCAGGTTGCATTGATCATACAAAGCAAATCAGCTTGTCATTGATCATAATGAATATTTCAGATTGAGTCAGGGTGCCCATGATTTCTAATTGATTTTTCAAATTAAGTCACCTTGCTGTGATGATAGTGATCAATTTTACAAATCCTCTCACTGGCGACCTGCCCGAGGATTTTTGCTGCCTTGTGGGTGGGCTCCAGCTTCCCTGCGACCCAACTCGGGGTTTGTGACCAATCATATTGGCGTGTCTTTTGATGTCAGTATTTTAAATTAGGACAGTCTGTGATTCGTTTTCAGCAGTTTGATCAATCAGCTTGTCATTTACTGCAACTAATAGTTAATATAATGAGACTGTCGCTGATTTCAATCGTGTCGTTTATTGTCATCAGCGTTACAAACTAATCTGTTGATCGCAATCGATATTTCACATTAGGAGAGTTTGTCATTTATTTCAATCAATCTTAAAAGTCAATTTTACAAATCAAATCAGTCTGTTATTCACAAGGAGTACTTCAGATTCAGGCAGGTTGTCTTTGATTTCAGTTGATTTTCAAAATCGGGCCACCTTGGTGAAAGTAATCCGTTTTGCAAATCGTGTCTGTCTGTCTTTGAGCACAATATTAAAAGTTTGTAACTGATTTTTAATTTTATAAATCCGCTTGTCATTGATTACAATTGAATATTTCCGAGAAGTTGGGCAGTCCTCAATTTTTAACAAAACCCCCTTGTCATTGATTGTCTGCTGATCACCATCAGTATTTCACTTGAAGACCGTTTGATTTCAATCAGTATGAGACATGATGTAAATGTGCAGCAGGCCGGTGGAGACTCTTACAAATACAAATCACTTTTCAGGGTTCGTCTAAACCCCTCAAAGTCCCAACTCTGTCGAACTCCGCTCATGGTCTTCATCCGAGGCGACTCGAGACACATTTCAGATCCAATCGTCTCCACGTCTTTTGCTTTTCTTTTTCTAACTGGAGGTCTCGGGCAGGTGAAGTGACTCGCTCAGGGTCACACGATCTGCGCCAAGAACTTGAAGTAGGAGGAGGAAGCTCAAGTATCGGGGGAGACGCCTGGTCTTTTTTTTTTGTTTCTCTTTCCCACTCGTATCTCAATCGTGTGGACCTCCGTAACTGTACCATGAGCGCTCTACAAGCCCCCCGCCAGTGGCAGTTTGATTTATGGAATTCATGGTGAAAGCACAGCATATCAAAAAGCACATCTGATTTTCTTTTCCCCCTTTCCATCCGACCATTCGTTATTGAACCCGTTAAATCAACTCGTCATCTCGGGGAAGGAGCGCAGAAGGGCAAAGGACCGACTCCGGCCGGGACGCCATTCTAACACCTAACAGGGCCGACTTTGAGCCGCCACCTGAGGGGGACCCGCTTGTCTTTAAAGCGGTGACAGTCTGAGCTTTGCGCTAAGATGAACAAACTGGGTTGAGGGCGGCACTGGAGCGACTGTGCTCGACCCTCCAGCTCAACCTACTGCTCCGTGAGGACACCTGACGCTGTCGTTACCCTGGGTTTGCTTGTGCCCATCACGCTCGCGTCGAGTTAATGTGCCACTCGAGATAGGGCCTATATGTGTGTGTGTAAGAGAGAGAGCGAGACCCCGTGCGCCCACCGGCTTTTCTAATTTCTCTTCCACAGCGCCCTCCTGTTTTTTCGTCTCCCCTGACCCTTTTAAAACTAAAGCACGCTGTTCTCGGGCAGGAGCTGGGGTGGTGGGCTCGCAGGTCATCTCGCCGGAGCCCCTAAGAGCACGAGCGCCAGCTCTAAGGCGGCTTGTTTAAAGTGCCCTCTGGTGGCCACTGAGGGAGCGACACGCAGAACGCTTCGACCAGAGGATGACGCGAAGCCCCGTACAGCAACAGGCTGACAAGTCGTACTTTGTTTGTGATCTGAGCAGAAATAAATAAATGGATAAAGGTGGTGGCACAATAAGCCTAATATGCTAAATGAATTGGATCATTTAAGAAATTGAGTGACGTGCTGACTATTTATGGAGGTAACGAGAAATGACGCCTTTTATAGGCTAACTGAGGAGGTGACAATATGTGACATTTCGAGGTCCCTTCTTCAGGCAGAAAATGGAGTCACCAATAAACACCCCAGGAAAGAAACCCACTCGTCAAACCCTGAAATGAGCAGACATCTTTGGTGTCGGATATTAAAAGGCCTCTCCGACGTTAAGGTTCATTCAGCAAGTGACGAACGAATTCTGAAGGCTGTCGCTCCGTGAAAACCCGACGCTGGGAAGACGTCGATTTTGATCTCCAGATTTCTTGCCTTTTTTTTGTGGAAGTCCTTTCACTAAAAATTGGTGACAAAGCCCCCTGCGGGCTTAGCGGCCCAGAGGTGTGAAGGTGGCAGCTGACAGAGAGCTCGGCTTTCCTATTAAAATGTCGCACCCCTGAGGGGCTTCTCGTGTCGCCTGTCGGGCTGCGATTCTTGCCGTGTTTTCCAGTTCTTTTTTTTTGTTCTGGAGTCGAGTGGGCTCTCCGTTTTCTTAACGCCGCTTATCTTTAAGCAGGAACGGACTGGGTCTCCTTAACGAGTGCGGTGACGAGGCCGACCCACTTGGCCCGTTATATTCATTGTAATTTTAATAAAGGTGTGGTGAGTACGCGGCTCGCTACTCGCTATGATATGAACTCCACCTAAACTGTTGTCAGACTTAATCTTTACACTGCTGTTTAGACACAACGTAAAACTTGACAAGTTTAGAAATTAAAATTTAATGAAAAATAAAAATTTAGTAACACAGCTTACACGTTATTAGAGTACGTGTCAAATGTCAATGTCATGTCCAAGTGCCAGTACCCTATAGGCCAGTAGCTGCTCGTTCATAATAACCGAGGTTATAATGAAAATCTCACGTGACTGAGATGTTCCATTAACTTAACGATAAACTAGAAATGTCCAGTCCAAATATGAACAGTTCCTGTCCTGTGCTTAATAACTTTATTTCATTATACTAATAATCGCAGCTGAGATCCACTAATCATCGCTCACGCCGATGATCAGAGAACAAAAACAATGCACAATACATCATCTAAACTAATTATTAGTACCGAAGAATATACGAGATAAAATAAATTGCAATAATGTATGTGCTCACCGAAACGTAGCGTATCGAAACAGAAATCGGCAAAAGGCAGTTTTGACCAAATTTGTCGCTGCAGCGTTGTGTGCTGACACCTAAAACAGCTTGATGACGTCATACGGTATATTATAGGACTATAGAAATCGCAGTACCGGGCAGATAATGTTTAGTAGTTTAGAAAATTCTAATATCAGACAGTAACCAGTACATACAATTTGTTTAATGAAACGGCCGCCAGTGACCAGACCCACTGGGCATTGCCCTAATGGCCAGTCCGCCCCGGGTTTAAGGCAGGATCAGGCCCTGGGCATGATGGCGCCAGTCCGTCGGCAGGTCAACACACAGACACACGCAGGGCACTTCAGTAGCGGTAGGAGTTCGGGCTGTCGGATCAGGTCTGTGTGGACAGGAGGGGCAACTGTGCCACCTTCACACCACCCTCGCTGTGATATGATGACGATGATTGTCAGAGGAAGATCCATGTGGCCAGGGGGAGAACACACAAACGCTTCTGCAGAGAACCCCAGTAATAACAACACTACTATAATAATAATCTGTCCATGTACATGAAACATCAAATAAAAGTAAAATCTCTGGAACACAAAGCACCCATAAGAAACAAAACAGGAGCTCAAATCGAAAACGGCAGGTAGAGGGTCTCGCTGTGCAAATGCCTGGCATGAAAAGCCCACTTTAGCCGAATTGGTTCTGTGTGACCCTCGACGTATAAAATACAAAGCAGTTAGCTGTGATATACTCGGAGATGGGGTTTACCGTGAAAGGCGCTATATAGCGTGGCAGCTTGTGTGACCCCGGCCGGTCCATCCTCATGTTGTCAGCCGGGATCCCCCCATGCCGCCCCCTGGGCTGGGGTTCATATCTGTTGAGTCTTTTCTGCTGTTGCTGTGTGGTGTTCTTTGTTGTTGAATGCGTCTTTTATGTAAGCTGCCTGTGTTACGGTCCCGTGTGTCTCAGTGGGTGGTTCCCCCAGGGGGCGGGGCCACTTGCCACTCATAGTCAGGAACCGCCTCCCCCATCAATTCAGAGGGTCACCCACAGTTCCTGGTGGTTCATTTCAAATGTGCTTAAGAGTGGTGGGTTCTTTTTGTGAATTTGCTGGGTTTTTGACATTTTGCTTGTATTTCCACCATGTTTGGGACTTTTTGTTCGCCTTGGGTTGCTTTGCTGGCAGTTCATTTCTTGTGTTTTTGTGCTCGGCAGAGCTTCGCTCTTTAACAAAGCCTTTGAAAGTAAATCTTTTATATTTTATAAAGATTCTACATGGCTCTTTTTTTTTAATCCAGCCAGGGTTTTTGATGGGATTTCCCCCTCTAGGGGGCATTTTGGGAACTGTTCTGGACTTTGCTAATTTTTGCATTCTTTGTGGATAACAACAGGAATATAAAAACAGGCTTAAAGAAAAAGTTTGGTATTTTACACGTTAAAGGTCTTTCTTCAGAAACCTGCTGTAGATGCGTTTGTCATGCAAAGTTGCGTTTTAAAGGTAAGCGTTTCCTGCAAATGAAAAAAAAAAACCTGGCGCTTTACAATGGAGTAATAATAATAATACTAATAAACGGGAGTAAACTCGGCAACTCCCAGTCACGTGCAGAATGAACCATCAGGGGAGACCCTCCAGATTTAAAGGGTGGTGGGAACTTCCTGGTGGTGACTGGCAGGTGGCCCCGCCTCCTGGGGGACCACCCACAAAACAAAGTCAGCTTACTGTATCAACACATTGGCAAAATTAAAAATAAAGAAGGAGGATCAGTCTCAATATAAATAAAAAAAAATAAAAAAAATTCCAAACTAACTAAACAGGCTTTGAACCCCCAGCCAACTCTGGGTGAGAGGTGACACACAACAGTGTCATTGTAGTCTGCACGTGTGACCGTAATGACCCTGGAATGGGAATTAATAATAATTTGTATTTATAGAGCGCCTTTTTTAAGCTATAACAACAAGACACAAGTCTCACCTTTCATGACACTCGAGAGTCCCTAAAATGTTCAAAAATGGCAATTAGAGGGGGATATTACACTGAAAAGCCCCGGCAGACAGAAGGACAAACTCAGGATCTTTCTAAAATAAAAGACTGCAGCATAGCAGTGCTTTGCAACCATGGGGGGGGGGGGGG
>JANRMT010062855.1:2928247-2962124 GCA_026402145.1 Polypterus bichir lapradei
CCCCCCCCCCCCCCCCCCAAATGTGGTGGATCATCAAGACACCTGCATGATTAAAAAAAAAAAAAAAAGGCAGAGAAATGGCACTCTGCAATAACACGAAACCCCAAGGAGCACAAAAAAGAAGTTGGCAGCAAAGGCCATCCAAAGTGATCAATAACTGGGGAAAAAACAGCTAAAGGACAAAATTCCCAAAAGCACAGAAATCATCCCAACAGAACACTCAGCAACTCCCAAGGGCCTTCATAATGAACCGCAAAGGACTGGGGGTCTCCCCACCTTTCTGTGGGTTTCCCCGCTTTTATGGGCCTGAAGGCAGTCCCTTGTGGTGATGGGCAGGTGGCTCCGCCTCTTGGAGCTCCACCCACAAAACTCAAGAAACCTGACACGAGCATAAGAAGTAAAGGAAATACACACATAAATCAAAGACTCGCCAATGAGCAAAAAATAAATCCATCAAGAATTTGAAGCCCCCTGACTGATACGCAGCACCAGCCTCCTGCCATGCCAGCGCTGGCCAGCAGAGGTCACCACTGAGCCACAGTGCGCTGCTGCTGCTGAAGGGAAGGCTGCTCTTATGGGAAGAGGGTGACAGCTGAAGGGAGACACGACCTGCCCAACACCAGGAATAAGAAAACCGGGGGGCCGGGAGACGACCTGCTCCATCAAGGCTCGCCAGGCAGGACGTGAGGTCCTTCATGTGAACTCACCAAGCTGTTCTGCTGGGAAAATCAAAAATGAAATGCTGCAGCGTGAAAGCTTGTCTCAGCACTGAGGTAGGACCCCCCAGCAGCAGCACTAAAACTCCACCTCAGGAGACAGGACCCTCCAGAGTGACCCCACCAAAAATGGCAAGTAGGAGGTGTGCCAAGTGAGGAAGATGGGATTCTCAAAACCAGACCCAGAAGGAGGTGACGGCTTCCCATCAAGCAGTGCAGGATGACAGAATCTCGTAATCCTCCACGCAGGGCGGCGATGACGGCCCAGCAAGCAGAAGTCATAAATAATCACCGCTGTCTTATTGGAGAAGTCACACAGTGGTCAACAGGATCTCCGTGACGTATCATCAATGAATGGGCGTCGGGTGCATCCGCCTTCCACGGTTTAGAATGGCAGGACGAGCGGGACGAGGACACACGCTTCAGCCCAGCCAGCTCGCCAGTCACATTCCCCCAAAATAACATCAAGTCGATGATCTGCTGCTCCTTTAAAGTCCCACCTATTCTACGTGTCGGTAGGTCTGGGTGGGATTTGGCTCCAGCTTCCTGCAACCCTGCTCAGCATAAGTTGGTTGAAAATGGATGGCAGAGAAGCAAATTGTTCGAACACTTGTGTTCCATCCGTGTCCCAGGCGTCCATTTTAAACTCACAGCCTTGGCCTACTGGGCTGATTCAGTTTGTAATCCGAAGCCCTTTAGTCACTTGGTCTCCTCTGAAATAAATGGAGACTAAGATGTTCCTCCTTCCCTCCCTGCCATGATACAAGTCCATGGTGACGACAGACAGACGGTGGAGGCCAGACAGCCCCAAGTCCCCAGGGTGGACCCACCAGCAGCCCGTTCTCATGGTGCCCCCAGGGGCCTGTGACGGCAAAGAGCATTTAAAGCGTTTAAACGATCAATGATCCCTGTGTCGAACTGACTGAGGTGGAGAACCCCAAAGGCGTGATGAAATGATCTAGTATCTGCGAGTCGAAATGTCAATCAGTGCAATGTGTGAAATGACCCGGTGTGTCCGTGAGCTGCACTGTTCAACTCTCTGTTAAGGAGCGAAGCCACCCGGGGGCCGGCGGGGTGGGCCTAATCTGGCCCTGCTAACTCCAAAGACAGGCTTCGGCCTACATAGGCCTAAAAAGGCATCTGAACGTTGACAGTTCAAACTGTCTCTGTAATTATCCTGAAAAAAAGGGAGAGGAGCCGCCAAAGCCCTGGCAGGACAAAGTCATCCTTACTTATTTATAACAAACGGCACAAAATGGCAAATCCAAGCAAACAAAGGAGCACGAGAAGTCAAAAAGAATTCAGAACTACAAAAATCAACACTTCACGGTAATGCACTCCACCACCATGAGCAATGGGCCACTGAAGGATCTGAGCTGAGCTCCAGGATATAAAGGTGGGAATGGGGGCGGGGCTGGGCATGGTGGTCCTGCAGCCATGACAACAGGGTGGCAGTGTTGGTGGCGTTCCTGCAGCTGTGACAACTGGGTGGTGGTGGGGCTGGGAGAGGCGGTCTGGAAGCCATGACAACAGGGTGGCGGTGGGTCGGTCCTGCAGCCATGACAACACGGTGGAGGTGGGGCTGGGAGAGGCAGTCCAGCAGCCATGACAACAGGGTGGCCCCGCCTCTTTGGGTTCCACCCAGAAAGTACAAAGGAGCAGAGCAGGACAGCTCACTACACAGGGATAGAAAATAAGAAACAATGCAATATCCGCATTACTTATGTAAATTTAAATCTATATGGCGCCTTCAGAAAGTCCACTTTTTTTTATGTTGCTCAAATCATTTCAGAAAAACAGCAGAAAATCCCCAAATCCAAGTGCGTGGAACTTGACGTGTCAAACCCAAGAAGACTTCCGGCAGAAATGGCAACCAACGTAGTGATTAAGGGGTCCAAATATTTGTGCCAATGTCATATTTCAATTTTTTTATTTTTTAAAAATTTGCCAAAAACCTGTGTTCACTTTATCATTCTGGGGTATTGAGTATTGGTTTAGGAGGAGAAAAAAAGTGAATTGAAATGATTTAAGCCCAAGGCTTTTAAAACAAAGCGTGTGGAAAAAGTGAAGGCGGGGGGTCTGCCTTCTGTCTGAAGGTGCTATATACAGGGTGGTCCAGATCTAATTATGCAGATCCAGATCATCTGGATGACTTTGATTTATGTGGGGACGATTCCTGTTCGGCGCAAACACGATTCTTCATGTTGTCAGTTCGCACATTTCGATAGTCCAGGAAATTTTTGGGTGATTTTCTATGTAATAAACTTAAGAAGTCATAGCGTAATGAAAATTGCATAATTAGATCTGGACCACCCTATAGAAAGGTAACCTGTCATGGGGTGCACTTACTTTTTCACAACCCTGTCCGATTGACCGGCTGCAGTTTGTTTTGAGATGTGGTGCCAGGGCACGCAGTCATGGAGAGGGTGACGACGCTCTAAATGACGGCTCTGGCACAGCCCACTGCTAGTAAAGCTGGCACTGAAAGGCGCTATAAAGGTAAAGAATGACTAAGTGCTTCATTTGAAAAGTGATGTGACACCCCTACAGCGTGAACGGCCTGTCACTGGTGTGGGAACGGGTGGGCAGTGCCAATCCCCGATAAAGTGACCCACTCCAGAGTCACCTCTTGATAAAGTGGCAATGTGGGCTGCTCAGGCTCCCTCGTGCCAACTGCTGTCATGCCACCGCTTCACATTCCTTCATCCTCAGAGTGCCACCCTCTCTGCCGTGACCATCCAGAGATAAGGCCGGCTGTTGTTTTTGGATGAGGATCTCAAATCGGATGTCTGGCTGAAGGATCGTGATGTCTCCTGCCATGTCCCCCATTGTAGTCTTTGTGATACTGAGAGTGTCCCCGGGGGGCTACCAAATGGCCGATACACTTGGAGCTTTTTCAGTGCCCACCTACGTCCAGGTCTTATGAGATGGCGGACTCTGAGCTGGCACCACCTGAACGCCGCATCTCAGAGGAGCACTTAAAGCTCCACAGCTCCCTCGGGACCTCCCTTTACTTAGAAACCCCACCATTTCCATTTCCTTTTTGCAGTTCACGTTGATGCATTTTATTTATTTTTGTCAGGATTTTTGCACTTTCGTTTTTGATCTTTTGTTTATTATGCAGTACAAGGAAGGGTGTAGGGAGCTGAGAGACGTTTCCTCTCCATGATGAGGTGATTTTCCGCGCTGTTCTCTCCTCAATATGTCTCTGGCTCAGCGGGCACGGTGAGACGGCCCCGGGCTCACATTCTGCCCCGCTCACTGCCCGCCTTTGTCCTCCCGCATCCCCAATGAGTGCAGGTGAAGGAAGAAATGGAGCTTTAGTGTTAAAGACCCTAAGTCTGGGCATGGCGTCCATCTTAGTGAAGCAGTTCAGGCCACTCATTCTGGAACCTTCTGCTACCTGAATGTGGATTACGTTGTAGACTTCATTTTAAATGAGGAGCCTTTATTTGGCATTGGGCAGCATTGAGTCTTCTTGGCCGACTCTCTACAAGCTTTGCACACCTGGATTTGGGCAGGTCATCCTATTCTGATCCTCATGGGCGAACTGTGAACTGCCATCCTCCGGTCTTCCTCACACATCTGGGCTTTGACTGGGGCCACTCCAGGCCACTCTGACACTTGTCCTGAAGACACCTGGGTGTCTGGTTTGGGTCACTCTGCCACAACCCCAGCCCCCCAAGTCTGAGGTGGCCGCCGCTGCTCGGTGTATTTTGTTGCATTCACCCTCCCCTCAGGTCTGGCCAGTCTCCCTGTCCCTGTCACCATGACATGCTGCTGTGCCCTACGGTCAAGTGACATCTCATCCAAGACTGAGCCTTGCCTTGTGATCGGCTCCAGCTTCCCAAGCCTCCATAATGAAAGTCAATGGACTTGTAAAGCGACTTGTGGCTATGGTCAGTGGGCGGGGCGCTATATGAGATCGAGCCTGATTGGTTAATCAGGTGAGTGTACTGTGCATGCAAAAGGCGCTTTAAACAGTCAAGGCTGCTTGGTTAGTTGTGTGTGACTTCTGATTCTGCTCAATATGAAAGGCGCTATAAGAAGTCTGATTGGTTAAGTACGTGTGACTGTGTGTGTGTGACTTGTGGTTTTGCTCCGTGTGAAAGGCACTGTAAGAAATCAATTAACCTTTGTCGGAGATGGCTGGTGTGGCGACCCGGCCGGGACACAAAGGAGGACCGGAGGAGGGCTCACGCCTTCCCCAGACCATGGGGGGGCCCGTGGTCACCACCAGGGGGCGCCCCAATGCCTGCAGAGCCCTGGATCTCGGCACTTCCACCACACGCGGAAGTGCTAGGGAGAAGAGGACCGGGGAGACCTGGAGCACATCCGGGGTTGTATAAAAGGGGGCCGCCACCCTTCATACAATGGCTGGAGTCGGGAGAGGAGAGGAGTGGAGTGGAGGCGGACCTGAAGAAAGGCCAGGACTTGAGGGGTGATTGGTGCTGCGGCACTGGGTTTGTGTGTGATCGCTGTACATAAAAACTGTAAATAAACGTGTGTGGTGCTTTAACATCATGTCTACCTGTCTGTGTCCGGGCTGTTCCCCTCACCTTATTGGTTAATTGTGTGTCCATACACGTGAAAGGCGCTATAAAAAGTCAGTTAGCTGTGTGTGACTCTGTGTGCACATTAAATAATTATACTCCTGGTGAAAGGCGCTATAAAAAAAACTCCAGGCTGACCGATTAGTTGTGTGACAATGAATGGTGGATGTGTGATTATGTTCGGTGTGAAAGGCGCTATAAGAACCCCAGCCTGGTTGGTTGCATGTCTGTACACGTCAAAGGCACTATAGGAAGGCGAGTTGTCTGTGACTTGTGCAAGGCGCTATACAAAGTCAAGCCTGATGTGCGTGACTCTGATATATGATTCTGCTCAGCGTGAAAGGCGCTATAAAAAGTCAAGCCCGGCCATTTGTGTATATGTGCATTATAAAGGCGCTACATCCAAAGTCAAGGTTGATTGGTTAGTTGTGTGTGACTCTGTGTGTGAAAGGCGCTATAAGATATCCAGGCTGGTCATTTCATTGTGTGACAGTGCATGTGACAGACTCAAGGCTGATTGGTTAGTTGTGTGTGTGCCCTGTGATTCTGCTCAGTGTGAAAGGCACTATAAAAAGTCAAGCCCGGCCATTTAATTGTGTATTGTGCTATACACTGTTTGGTTAGTTGTGTGTATATAGCGCCTTACAGGCCCTACAATGGGTGTTTCTTTCCTCCTTGGTGGGTTTTGATTTCTTTGTTTTTCTATGCCTCTTTATTCCTCGCCTGTTAGCCGCTTGGCGCCATCTCGGCCGAGCCGGTGTGTCGATGGCCTCTGCTGGCAGCCATTTGGGACGTTCAAACAAAAGAAATTTGTGGAAGTGACCTCACTCATGTTTACTTTGGAGAAAGAATTCAGAGCAGGCTGAGGAGGACATGAGGCTTCTGTAAAACCAAATCCTTTCTGTTAAAGTGAAACTTACCCGGTGGGATTCCACTGGCGGGCGGGAGGGGGGCACATATGAACCCTTTGGAATCTCCTGAACTTCTGCATGAACTGGTGATTCATGGAAGTCACAAGAGCAGACAAACACAGCGCGACACACCAACGACTCAAACGTTCACACAAAAGCAGGTGGCGTCCCGTCCAAGACCCGAGGTCCACAAACTTCTCTGCCAGATCTTCTTCTCTCTCTCCTCCATCCTCATCCTCCTTGACCCTTCCTCCGCTTTTGATACCGTTAACCTCTCCCTGCTGGTGATGGGTGAACCCCGCGGAGTTTGGCGAATTCGTGGAAGGGTTTGCAGACTTTGCCGGAGTCCGTGAATCGAAGTCAACAGAGAAGGAGGCGCTGAACTCCTTACTGGTCTGGTGGCTGTTCATGTGGCCCCGAGGGCCAGGCTCGTGTCTGCCAACTACGATGTGAGGCAGCAGTGCTAACCCCTGAGCCACCGGGCCTCAAACAGAACAAAATCCAGTAAGCATGAGAGACGGGGGGATGGAATTAGCGACTTCACGCCGATTGCTGGCGAGTGCCCCCCAAGGAGGTCCGTTGGCATCTTCAGTGCTCAGATCTTCACAGGCGCCACACACTCCCAGCTGCTTGTCCCTTCAGCTCCTCCTCACCTGGGGGTCAGAGGCCCACCCGTATGCCGCACCCTTTCCCCGGCTCTCCAGGGTCCAACCTCTCCATGCGTCCCATGAAGACGTCTCCGTTCTGTCTGTGCCTGTCTGCTGGCCGGATGTGCCAGTTATCTCCTCAGGCTGCACCAGAATTCTGGATGTGCCTGGTGTCTCTGCATTTTATTACTGCAGATGTTTGTGATGAGCCATCTGTTGGAATGACAGAGCTATAGCCACACAGATACCGACACATCTCTTTTTATTAAGGTTGATAAATATATATATATATATATACAGTATATCGATTTAGAGAGAGGCAGCGAGTAAGAGACAAACACAAGAAAAGAACTGGGGCACCGTAAGGCGAACAGTGAGAAATTATTTTTGATGAAAATAACAAAAATGGATGTCATTCTTGGTAAAGACATCTTCCCAGATGCAAGTCCCATGACAGAAGATGGTGGTGGGACCCCACAAGAGGAAGCCAAGGCAGAAGGGGTGGCTCAGGGACCCAGAAGTGATGTCAGCTGTCGTCCCCGTTACTGGTCATCAGATCTGCTGAAGAGGAGGGAGGGGACGCGTCGGACAAGCGCGCCAACCCTCGGTTCAGGGTGCAGGTACCATCTGATGAGCCCTCCCAAGCACACATGTCTCACTATTTATAAACCGGGTCTGCGCTCCTGTAACCTCTGAATGTCCCCTTGGGGTCTCATCATCTCCTGTAACTGCCCCCCAGGACTGGCCTGAGGTGGTCCTTCATACGATTGCTCGGGGGTTGCAGACGTGTTGGACTACAGTAGCAGTCAGCCCTGTCAGTGTGGTGAGAGTGTGCGACTTGAGACATTCAGTCTGCATAAGGAAGAGTATGAAGGGGGGAACGGGAGCACCCTAGCACCGTGACACGATGAAATAAGGGACTGATGTTGATGGCTGCTGTGCCATCGTCAACTGTGTGACACATCTGAGTTGAGGGTATCTTGGCTGCAGTGGGCACCTCCCAGCTGTCCTTGCCCGGATTCTGCTCAAACCTTAAAATGCTTGTTGCTTTGAAAAATGTCAGGTTGGCGAGTTCTTGGCTGTGCTTTATGGCACAATTTAAAAATGAAGATTTTGGAATAACTGCGAGCCAGGCCTTCAATGACCAGTAGGGTTAGGGTGAGCAGTGGGTTGGTCTGTCTGTCTGTCTGTCTGCGGAGAGTGTCGACCTCATCGGGAGGCTTACTGACCTCGGCGGTGACATTCATGGCTCTAGTGACTCCTCCTATGACGTCAGTAGATTGGGAGAGCATGGGGGGGGTCATGAGGTCACTGAGGCGTGTGTGGCGCAAAAGGACGAAGGTGCAGGTCTTTAGAGTCCTGGTGCTGCCTGTTTGTGAGCCGTGATGAAGACTGGACTCCTTCATGTGCGTCTCTTGGGTCCTGCTGGTGTGACTTTGTGTTGCTCATGGAGTCCTGAATGAGTCACATGACCTGCATTGTGAGGCACTACAGCCACGTGGCGCGATTACCCGAGCGTGATCCGGCTCATTGGTGAGGACAATATAGAATATGGAATGTACTATTCATTAACAGGAGCAATAACAATTTATGCTGCTGTACTTTGAGCTCTGGTTACTTGATCACTTAACACTGCATACGACACATTTGGAATTATTTGACTTTTCTTTAAATGCACCTTGGGGTTGTCACAAAAAGTCATTTCATTGTATTACACGATGACAATAAAGTGATTGAACTTGACCCTGGGTGGCTGGACCAGGCCAAGGAGATGCCCACGTAACACCTGGCTGCAGTAGGTAGAGGGTCATTTGCGGTGGGTGGGACAGGACCGCCTGTCTGCCTAGGGGGCTCTGCCAACCAGGATCCCGAGCTGTCCTTGTTGTGCGGTGGGTGCGGCAACGTGCTGTACCAGTGCAGGCTCCCCGGGTGTTTATTGTTTATTTAACCTTCTCGTGAAGGGAAAAGTATTGGAATTCTCCAAAAACTCCATTTTGAGATTTTGATGGATCTCAACATTTTAGAGCTCCCTGAGTCCGAAAATACAATTTTTAAAATTGTGTCTGTCTGTGTGTGTGTCTGTCTCTCTGTGTGTGTGTGTCTGTCTCTCTGTGTGTGTGTGTCTGTCTGTGTGTCTGTCTGTCTCTCTGTGTGTCTGTCTGTGTGTCTGTCTGTCTCTCTGTGTGTCTGTCTGTGTGTGTGTCTGTCTGTGTGTGTGTCTGTCTGTCTCTGTGTCTGTCTGCCTCTGTGTGTGTCTGTCTGCCTCTGTGTGCGTGTGTGTGTGTTTGTGTCCGTCTCTCTGTGTCTGTCTGTCTCTCTGTGTGTCTGTCTGTGTGTGTGTGTGTGTCTGTCTCTGTGTGTGTCTGCCTGTCTCTGTGTGTGTGTGTGTGTGTCTGTCTGTCTCTGTGTGTGTCTGTCTCTGTGTGTGTCTGTGTGTGTTTGTGTCCGTCTCTCTGTGTCTGTCTGTCTCTCTGTGTGTCTGTCTGTGTGTGTGTCTGTCTCTCTGTGTCTGTGTGTGTGTCTGTCTGTCTGTCTCTCTGTGTCTGTGTGTGTGTCTGTCTGTCTCTCTGTGTGTCTGTCTGTCTGTGTGTGTGTCTGTCTCTCTGTGTGTTTCTCTGTGTCTGTGTGTCTGTCTGTCTCTCTGTGTGTCTGTCTGTGTGTGTGTGTGTGTGTCTGTCTCTGTGTGTGTGTGTGTGTGTCTGTCTGTCTCTGTGTCTGTCTGTCTCTGTGTGTGTCTGCCTGTCTCTGTGTGTGTGTGTGTGTGTGTGTCTGTCTGTCTCTGTGTGTGTTTGTGTCTGTCTCTCTGTGTCTGTGTGTGTGTCTGTCTGTCTCTCTGTGTGTCTGTGTGTGTGTGTCTGTCTGTGTGTGTGTGTGTCTGTCTGTCTGTCTGTCTCTGTCTGTGTCTGTGTGTGTGTGTGTGTGTGTCTGTGTGTGTGTGTGTGTGTGTGTGTGTGTAAACATGTTAACTTGAGTGCCCTTTCACAGATTCTGCATACAAGTATCGGGTACAAAACGTAGATTTCCATTAACTTTTGGGCCGTTTCCGTTAACCAGAAGTGCTACTTGACTTTTTATTCGTGCAGCTGCAGAGTCCGATTTATTCAACTTTGCTTTTATACTAATTGTTCAATGTATTATTTATTAATTTGATTTGTTGTTGATGGTTCTTTAACGTCCATAATATAAAAATATAACCCTTGTCTTGCGCTTTACTCCTCAAATATCCATCCCCAGATCTGATGCCCGCAGCGAATGTTCCAGGGGAGCAAGCATGAGAAACACAATACCAGGTCCCCCTGGCCACTAGATGGCGGCCTCCTGGGGTTGCAGCGGTGCCTCAGCCTCCCCCAGGGCTTCATGCGGGTTGGAGTTTCGTGCAGCCCTGTTGGGTTCCTCAGGAGCTGCTGGACCCTTCTGGGCACTGGTTTCGCCACACCCGGAAGTCATCAATCAAGCACCTGGAGCACTTCTGGGTGCCCAATAAAAGGAGTCAGCGCCCACCACTCAGTGGCAAGAGACGGGTGGAGGAGCACAAGGTTGCCTGGGAGGAGGAGGAGGAGTGGTGGTGCAGAGGAAGAGTGCTTTTGATTTGGTGTATTGTGCTTGGGATTGTGTTGTGCCTGTGAGGATTACAGGAAGGTGTGCCCCACAGGTGAAGAAAATAAATTAGTTTATTTTATACGTGTGCCTCCATGTCCAATCTGTGTCGGGTCAGGTGCATATATAGCGCCTTTTTCACACTGAGTATACAAGAAAGTCCAGGGGAGACCAGTCCTGATTTTTGATTTTTGAAGTTCTCGGTGGCTCATTTGTTTGTGGACTCTCTGCCCGTCCCTCCTGCTGATACTTTTTCTCCCCATTGCTTTTCTAACTCAGCCCTGCGACTGTCCCAATTGGTTGAGCTCGTGTTTTCTTTTTGGACACCGCTTCCTTTGGAGATTCGCATTTCACTTGATTTGGCCAAACAAAGCAGCGTGTGATGTTGAGTTGTGTTAACGCAGCCCGAGGCTGCTGACTCATCAGATTAGGAAACGAGGGCCTCTGTGAAAGCAGAGAGAGAGACTCCGTATCAGCAGAGCTGACTGTTCAGAACAAAACGTTCAGCCGTTAAAGAATCAAGCAAACCAGGAAGAAACCGTAAATGAAGACGAGTTAAACTGTATCCGAGGTAAAAGACCGTAACGCACCATAACGTTTACACTCCGGTGTCTCCAAACTTCTTAAAATGTATTTCAAACCTCAGACACAAGCAAGAAATCGAAACCTTTCACATCAAAAACTCCGACGCACAAGGACCTACCGAGTGAGCGGACTGCCTGACCTGAATATAAAGGCAGCGGGTGGAGCCTCCTGCAGTGACATCACTATGGCTCCACCTCCTGGAGCCCCACCCATTAAACACAAAAAACATAAAACACGAGAACATAAGCCATAAAACGCAATTCATCAATACTGAATAATACTTAAACAAAAGAATATCGGAGAAAATTATCAAATTACAATTACAATTCCAATTCCAGAACACAAGAAAAATAACAACTTAAAAGCAACGAAAATGCCAAAGAAAAGGAAAACAAACATACTGCAGACCCAGGAAGAATTCTGACCCCTTCACTCTCTGCACACTTTATTGTGTTGTAAATTTCGTTTTAAACAGAGAAATTCGCCATTTTCTGCTTACCAGTCTACACTGAATAACCTACCGTGACAAAGTGACAACACGTTTTCAGAAAGGTCTGCAAGTTTATTAATAACCAAAACCTGAAATCTCAGACCCTTTGGTGTGGCCCGCCGCATTGTGCTCAGGTCCATCCCGTTTGCTTTATTTCCTTGAGATGTTTCTAGAACTTGACTGAATTGATTGGAGCATTTGGTATGGGATTTGTGTTAATGTTAATGGTTGTGATGCACCATCTGTTGGAATGGAAAATGCAATGCATGACTGTGTTATCTGACATTGAATTTGTAAAAAGCAAAGTTACTGTCTGTGATGTGCCATCTGTTGGAATGACAAGTGCAATTTATTTTATTCTTGTGAAATTCAAAGATGTGTTACAAAATGGGTGAGAATCGCAGCAAGGGGGCCGCTTTCAATTCAGTCCAAACCCATTTATATAGAGCCAAGGTCATGGAGAAGCTGGAGCTAGAGCCAGTGCATTAAACTGGCCCCTCGTCACCTCCTGGCTTGTCCTTGTATGCCATGAGCCTGACAATGCAGGACTCTTCAGCCCTTCTTGGGGTTAAAAGGACAGTGGCAGAGACTGTGTGGCCATCTGCACCAAAGTCAAGGTGCACGTCTCTCCTGATCCCGCCTCTCAGTTCTCCGCTGCACTTTATCCTGGTCTGGCATTTCCCAACCCCCTTATCAGTCTTTACCCACGATTGCCAGAGCTGCCCTGTGAATCTTAAGAATGCCCGGAGCGCGTGGCCTGCTTCTCATCCAAGTCAGGCAGATGACTTCCAACAAGCAGCATCCCAAAACTTTTGCAATTCTCCTTTGATGCTGAGCCAAGTGGGCCAGAAATAGCCGACGTATCTAGCAGTTTGCTTTTCGGGGAGGCATCTGTTTCCATTATCTGTGACTGCCAGCTTCGGGCTTTCTTCAGCCTCTTTCAGGTGACATTGAGGTTGAATGAGATGTCCTGATCTGATCTGCAAGATTTCAACATCCATTTGACTAACCAGCAGTGGCATCCGTGGCCCACTAAGCCTTCTGTCCTGTTGTGGAATTGAAGCCAGTGCTATCACATTGCTGGATGGAGAGGTAACCTAACCTGCATGTCCTTGGGTGGAAACTGAATCACCCCCCCCCCCCCATACCCACTTAGACCCCACAGCATCCCCGAACCAAAACCCACGGACATGGGAAGAATAGGCAAACTGCACACGTACAGCCATTCTATGATTCTTGGGATCTGGAAGTTCTCCGCTACCTAATTCTAAAACGAGAAAGAAGGCGCTATATAAAGGAAGGTCCCATCAAGTCCTCACGTGGAGGCAGACAGAGTTCAACCTCTTCAGCACCACAGACAGCACCTGTCCGAGTCCATCACGTGAGCGCCTGCGCACTACTGCTGTTGTGCAAACGTCCGCATCCACCGAGTGACTCAGGAGCGCACATGCATTGCGGAGTCAGCTCGGAGCGCTCAGCACCGGCAGGTTATCAGCCGAAGACGCCTCCCTCGACGAGTTGCAAAAGGGAAATGCGAACACTTGACGTTCATGTACAGTTCACCCAAAAAAAAATTTTCTTATGAACAGAACATTTTTTAATAACCTTTGACCCGATCGACGCCGTCTTCGAAGGTGAACGTCCGGTGGGTTTCCAGTAAGCAAGCCAGCGTGTGACGGGCTGTGGCTGAGCCAATGCACCCCTGGCTCGATCGGTGCGTCTAAATGCGATGTCATAACGCGGTTCTTCACTGAAACCTCGTTTCTATAATGCAATGTAAATGCTTATTCCGGTTCCAGAAACGGGGTTAACACTCGTAGGCTTTTCCGCGAGGAAACCGTGTATGGTCATGTAAACCCGTTCAGTCTACGCATGTCCATTACGCTTTGTTGACACGGGCAGGTTTATTTTTTATGGATTTTTATTAGAAGCAAATAACATTTCACACAATCACGTCAAACTAAACAAACAGACCAAAATTCAACCCTCACCCAAGAGAAAGAGAGCAGAGCCAGCCAACAAAGCAAATCTTTGACAACAGCGAGAAAGGAAGGGTATTCTTTACCCGAATATATAGAAACTTATTTTGCAATGTTATTGAGGGGCAGAACGGTGGCACTGCTGCCTCGCAGTTAGGAGACCTGCAGGTTCACTTCCCGGGTCCTCCCTATGTGGAGTTTGCATGTTCTCCCTGTGTCTGCATGGGTTTCCTCCCACAGTCCAAAGACATGCAGGTTAGGTGCATTGGCGATCCTAAATTGTCCCTTGGTGTGTGTGTGCCCTGTGGTGGGCTGGCACCCTGCCCTGGATTTGTTCCTGCTTTGCGCCCTGTGTTGGCTGGGATTGGCTCCAGCAGACTCCCGTGACCCTGTATAAGGATATAGTGGGTTGGAAAATGACTGACAATGTTATTGATTAGATCCTGCCATATTTTTAAGAAAATTTCAACAGATCCTCTAAGTGAGAATTTGATTTTTTCCCCCCAATTTCAAGTAGTATAGAACATCCGTTACCCACTGACTTAAAAAAGGTGGGCCGGGATTCTTGCAATTGAGCAAGCAGAGCGACGGGCGCTGAGCAGGCTCCTGTCAGTCATGAAGAATCCACTGCATCCACTGAACAGGATCATCTCCAGACGGAGGAGTAGCTTCAGCGACAGACTGCTGTCACCGTCCTGCTCCACTGACAGACTGAGGAGACCCCACACTATGCAACTCGGGGGGGGGGTAAACGTTAACATTATATAAAGTTATTGTCTGTTATACCTGCATTGTTATCACTCTTTAATTTAATATTGTTTTTTATCAGTATACTGCTGCTGGAGTATGGGAATTTCCCCTTGGGAATTAATAAAGTATCTATCTATCTAAGGTAAGTCTTCGTGCCAGCGGTGAGGTAAAAGTAATTACAGTCTGTTTGTCCTCCACTTTAAGCCCCTCTGGGAGTCCACCAAACATGGCTGTTGATGGGTTCAAAGAGATTGGGACAACGTCTGATAGGTGGGTAAAGATTTTTGTCCAAAAACGACGTTAATTTGGTGCACACCCAAAACATGTGGTCCAGTCAGGCTGGAGCTCGATTACAACGTTCACAGGTTGAATCTTACCCTGGACACGTTTTGGACAAATTTCAATGAGATAAATGTGATGTGATGTGATTTTAAGTTGAACGACTGAATGCTGGGCAGCATGGTGGCGCAGTGGATAGCGCTGCTGCCTCGCAGTTAGGAGACCCGGGTTTGCTTCCTGGGTCCTCCTTGTGTGGAGTTTGCATGTTCTCCCCGTGTCTGCGTGGGTTTCCTCCCACAGTCCAAAGACATGCAGGTTATGTGCATTGGCGATCCTAGTGTGTGCTTAGTGTTGTGTGGGGGTATGTGTGTCCTGCGGTGGGCTGGCACCCTGCCAGGGGTTTGTTTCCTGCCTTGCGCCCTGTGTTGACTGGGATTGGCTCCAGCAGACCCCCGTGACCCCGTAGTTAGGATATAGCAGGTTGGATAATGGATGGATGCTTTATACATTTGGTGCTCGAGTGTATTCTGTGCATGGCTGCCTTCCACTCCTTTTTGGAAATTTTAAATGAGAGATCCTTTCCTCATTGTACCCTGGGGTCTTTGAAAAAGGAAGGGGCTTTAAAATGTTCTTCTAAATTGTGGAAATGCTATCTGAGTCATCAAGACTGATCAATATTTCTTCTGGAATTGGGCAGGTTCTGTTTGATAAAGTTTCTAGCTTGAAAGTAGTGGGAAATATGTGTGGATGAGAAGTTAAATTTGAAGATTAATTACTCGTAGGATGCAAAGACGTTATCGATGTACAAGTCTCTAAATGTTTCAATCCTGGACATTTTCCAAATATTAAATACTGTGTATGTTTGAGAGGGTGGAGGTGCAACAGGTTTTCTGTCTTAAAGTGCTTCCTACATTAATCCCATATTCTGAGAAAATGAAGGACAATTAGATTATTAGAGTATTGACAATAATTTGTATTAACTGCGGCACAGAGCAGGGAATATAAAGAACTGTAAGATTTTAATTCTATTGCAGACCAGGCTTATATTCATCAATGTATGTCAAAGTCCAGGTTTTTATAGCTTGTGTATTTGCTGCCCAGTAATAAAACTGAAAGTATAGGTAGTGCCATGCCTCCTTCTGCTTTAGGTCGTTTTAGAGTTGCCTTTGGGACGTGTGGATGATTCAAATTTCCAAATAAATGAGGTTATGATTGAATCTCATTTCTTAAAAATAGATTTGCTAAGGTATTCAGGGATGCTTTGGAATTGAAAACAAAGACTAGGAAGGATATCCATCTTGACGGTGTTGATTCTCCCTGCTAATGTGAGATAGAGAGTTCAGTCATCTAGTCACATCTCGGTCAGTGATGACTGGGGACATCCTTGTCACATACTGCGTTCTAATTTGAAGTAGTCCGAAATAATGTTGTTAATACAAAGTGCGGCTTCTGGACTAGCACAGAGTAGTCCCATTCAACCACGTCAAATGCTTTTTCTGCATCTAAAGATAATAAGACCCCTGGGGTGTTAGATTTAATTGGTGAATAAATCTCTCTATTATAAAAAAATCTTGGAAGGCTTGGAAGGAGACGATGGAAGACAATTTGGCATCCCGCGAGACAAGGCAGTGAGATAAAAGCACAGCTGTCGCACAGGCTTTTAAATGATCGACGAGCAGCGCGACAAGCAAAACACGCAGCTCGGCAGCAGCAGAAAGACAGCAGCTGATCAGACCGCATCTCCTTAGCGTGATTTCAGCCCCCACGCCCCGTCCCTTGACAACGCGAACGGCATAGAAGCTAAGTGGCTGGAGCACAGCGGGCCCGGTGGGGGCGAGCAAAGCCCCCGAAAGCTTGAAGATTTGAAGTGTCTGCCTTTAATATGTGTTAGCTTCCCTCATGGGCCAGGGGTAGAGGCTTCCATAATAATTAATTCTCCTGAGGCAAACGCTTAATTCCTTGTCCTGTTTGAAATAATCTGTCTCAGTATTTCAGAATCGCTAACTTTATGTTGATGAACTGAAGGTATTAGTTCAACAGCACAATTAGGAGCAGAAGCACATTAAAAGTGATGGGTGTTATGCTTTAAAGTGACGAGTAACCTGTTGTAATATTCCGTTTATTGAGGTAAAATAGCTGCGTTATTCTGATCGTATAGCTGCGGTGAGTGTAAGGCAAGAAGCAAACGCTTCTTTACGCCGCTCCTTTGTGAGGCTCAACCACACAGCCTCACCGAAAAGAGTGCGGCAGAAAACGTGCGAATAAAGCGTCAGTGTAGTTTTCATCCAGCGGTTTGCTATAAATACGCTGAAACAGTGTGATCAGGTGACGCAGCAGTTAGCGCCCATTTCGCAAATCATCGGGGGCTGAGGTCGGAGATTTTTAAAGGGAATGGATATGTTTAACTTCACAGCACATGAAGAACTACATTTATGTATAAAACACAGCTTTGGGATTCACGGTGGCCAATGATGACGTTTAATGATTTTTTTTGTCAATTTTAATAACTTCAGAGCAAAGGAGAACTCCAGAAGCGTACTCGCGCATGTAAACGCGGCTTGTGCCTTAACCGGGCTGTGAACGACTCCTTCTCTTCAAGTCGCCTCACACACTGGTGCTCGCATTGCACAAATACCTGAACGATGAGGCGCGTCAGTCACTTTGGACATGCGATCAGCTCCACTTCAGCACGTCACTCTCAGTTGACTTTTAGGTGGCTAATTTCCTATCCCCTGTAGGTCTGCTTACTGTAGTTTTGTTTGTCGAGTCTTTACTTGTGCTTCTTTATCCGACAGCATTCCTATTTTCATTCCTAGTTCCTGGTATTTAGTTGATTTTAATCCATTGCTTGTTTTCTTTGTGTCCCACTCTGTCCAGTTGTTATTCCCTCTCCTCTATTCCTCACTCGCTTAACTTTCGTACAGCTCTTAACAGAAATACGCTGATTTCCTATCAATTGGCTTCCTTTATCTTTGCCATTGCTTCCTCTCCATTATCTTTTACCCTTCTAGGTCCCTTTGTGCTATTCTTTGAATTTTAAAGCCTTCTTCCCATAATTGCTTGACTTTGTTCCACACTTCCTGAGACTTCGTGAACTTCCCTCATAAACGACCTACAGCACCCGCCTGTTGACAGTTTACTCTGCAATCAAAAAACCAGGGCACCTCCGTGCGATGCCATAGGGAAACCGTTTGAGTCTGTGAAGGAGCCATCCACCCAGAAGGTTCACGAAAGAACCTTTTATTTACTGCGGACCTATAAAAGCTCCATAAATCACAATGAAGAGGTGATAACAGATTTGTGAAATGAGAAGGGATTCATAACTCTAAGGAGTAGCGCAGGTTATCAAACTAAAACAAGTGGGAGTTCAGGGTGTGGAGTGTAGATGGGTGCAGAATTGGCTCAGGAAGCAGAGGGTGATGGTGCGAGGAATTGGCCGATGTTATTTTTAATATATATATCAATGATTTAGATAGGAATAGAAGGAACAAGCTGGTTACGTTTGCAGATGATACCAAGATAGGTGAATTAGCAGATAATTTGGAATTCATTATATCATCACAGAAGGACTTGGATAGCAGACAGGCTTTGGCAGATGTTTCCCCGAAAATAAGACAGGGTCTTATATTCATTTTTGCTCCAAAAGATGCACTAGGGCTTATTTTCAGGGGATGTCTTATATTTATTCATGTACAAAAATATACATTTATCCACATACAGTCATGTCATCTTCTTCTGGAATATCGTCATAACTCTCCACATTCAAAACCTAAATTTCAGCCTGAATTTCTTGCTACTCTAGCCGCTTTTAGGATCCTTCAAGATCGTTGTGCGTTTGGTGAATGGTTCGATGTGGTGAAGCAAAATGGCGACATAAAAATGAATTCATGGTGCTTTTATATTAAAGAGTGGCATATCCCCCAAAGTAATGACACGATATATTTTAAAAGTCTGACATACCATCTTCTGTGCCGTCTTTTTTTTTTGCGCCTTTACAATATACCATCAGAATGTACGGCGGCTTATTTGAGCCACAGAGAAAAAAAAAATAAGGACATAATGAAAATGTCTATTTTGTGATTAAAGTGAAAATTTCGACTTTAACCTTACTTTATCATTAAAGCAGACTGTCGTAAACGTCATCTTAAAACCGACCCAGTTGTTAAATCGCTATGCGCTTCTAAGGATTCCTCCTGAACTGACAGCAGCATCGCTCCACAGAACACATTACATTTATGATATTCCAGCTCTCTGCACATTTAGAATTCTTAGATTTATACTTGATATCACTTTCATGATGAAATGCATTCAAATATTTGTTACATTTTCACGGATAAATTGTTAACTTTGTTTAAATAATGAATACTACTAATAGTTACACATATGGGACGGCACGGTGGCAGAGCGGTAGCGCTGCTGTCTCGCTGGGAGTCACGTCCCTTGTGTTCCCTGCCTGGAGTTTGCGTGTTTCCACAGTGTGCTCAGTTTTCCATCCAAAGACACGAAGGTATGGAGATCTGGTGAAGCTACAATGACGGCAAGTGTATGAGTGTGCTTGTGTTCACCTTGCGATGAGATGATGCCTCATCCAGGGATTTTGTTTCTGTGTTGCACCGATGCTGCTGGAATGGGCACATCCCTGAACTGATGGGTGTAATCATTAAACATCTTTTTGAGAGATATTGTGGCAAGGTGTCCTCGGAATTTAACGGATGTTTCGGGCACACGCGTCGCATCTCGTGAAGTATAAACCTGGCCTTAGGTGCCTTACTTTTCAGCAGACGATCGTGACTAGGGCTTAAATTAGAGAGGAGCCTGAAAATCATGCTAGGGCTTATTTTTGGAGTAGGTCTTATTTTCGGGGAAAGTAAAAATGTGAGGTTTGAATACACAATGGGAGGTCTGAAAATCGAGAGCCCACCTTATGAGAAGGAGTTAGGAGTCACAGTGGACTAAGCTGTCGACTTCCAGACAGTGTGCAGAAGCCATTAAGAAGGCAAACAGAATGTCAGGTTATATAGCGCCTTGATGTGTGGAGGAGGAGTCACAGGAGGGTCTGCTCAGGCTTTATAACTCACTGGTGAGGCCTCATCTGGAGTACGATGGGCAGTTTTGGTCTCCAGGCTACAAAAAGGACACAGCAGCACAAGAAAAGGTCCAGAGAAGAGTGACGAGGCTGATTACGGGGCTACAGGGGACGAGTTATGAGGAAAGATCATAAGAGCTGAACCTTTACAATTTAAATATAAGAATAAGAAGATGAAGAGGAGACCTGAGTGAAGTGTTTAAAATGATAAAGGGAATCAGTCCAGTGGATCGAGACGGTGACTTTAAAATGAGTTCATCAAGAACACAGGGACACAGTTGGAAACTTAAGGGCAAATTTCACACAAACATTTCACACAAGTTTTTTATTTTTACACAAAGAACAATAGACACTTGGAATAAGTGACCAAGTAGTGTGGTGGACAGTAAGACGTTAGGGACTTTCAAAACTCCATTTGATGTTTTATTTGGAAGAAATAAGTGGACAGGACTGGTGAGTTTTGCTGGGCTGAATGGCCTGTTCTCGTCTTGATTATTCTAATGCTCTTATTACTCAACATTTTTGTGATGCGACATCTGTTGGAATGGCAAATGCAATGCATTTTACTACAGTGGGCATTACCAAATGCATTCCAACAGTTGGCGCGCTTCAAGCGTTAAGGCTGCAGGGTCTGCATTGATCACTTAGATTGGTAGCACAAGTAGTTATTGATGTATTATTATCATTTTAATTAGTAGTGTGTGCCATTAATAAACACTACATAATGCACAGTTATTATTATATTAATATTATTAGTTAATGTACATTCAAATATTTATAAATGTCATTAAATGATAATCCACTTATAAGTAACACCTTATAATCACTTTAATTAATAAGTCTTAAGTAACCATTAAAGAAGAGCAGCAGTTCATGTACAGTGAAATGATTGTCATTAAATAATATTTAATATACTGGTAACACTTTATAAGAAGTAATTAGTAACTCAATCATGAACATTATATTTGTCTTATCGGATTATTAGTTAAAAGCATCTTGGACATGGGAAAGGCGCTATATAAATAAAACATATTGTTAATGTCTACTGAAATAGTCACGTCTAACCCCCTTAATCCAGACCAGGGTCGCAGGGGTGCTGAAGGCCTATCCCAGCATGCATCAGGCATTAGGCAGGATCAAAGCCTGGACATGGTGCCAGTCCAACGCAGGATGAACACACACACACGCACACACACACGTGCCAGGTCCAGTTTAGCATCGCCAGTTCACCTGACCTGCATGTCTTTGGATGCAGACACAGGGAGAACATGAAGACTCCACAGAGGGGTGTGAACCCAGGTCACCTTACTATGGGACAGCAGCACCGCCACAGTGCCACTCACTCTGACAGTTATGCCATTAAATGATCATTCAGATAGTGGTAACACTTCATAATAACTTTCATTCAACAAACATTCTCTTCCAGAGCGTTACGGCCAGCCAGCGAGAGTCCCACTTTAATGGCTCCTTATCAGTATCAAGGAGGCACACAATCTCATGCTGTATGAAAGCTCACAGGACAATAAAAAGTGAGTCACCATTCGTGTAAGAGGTGACGCGCACTTCAGACCCCAACAGAGTACAAATGCCATCCTACAAACTGCTGTGTCGTGTGCTACGGGGCTCATAGAGTGACGAGGACTAGCGCTGTGCCAGGTGTGAAATGGGGCCTGCAAGAAAGACGAGAATGGTTGGCAGGAAGGGGTTATTGGGAAGTTGCTACTGCGTAACCATCCAGGGGGTCTTCCTGCAGTGGTGTACACTCACAGTTAGCCGCTAACTGCAGTTAATAGACGGTGCTCAATGAAAGGGACCACCAATTTGTGTCACTCATCGCGACAGCAAAACGCTTTACCAACAGGCAGGAACTGCTGCAGCAGGGATGGATCATCCATTGGGGCATTCTGGGTAAGCACTCGGGGGTCCTGTGACAGCAAGAAACTGCCAGTCTCCTTACCTTGGGGGGGGGGGGGGGTTCCATTAAATGGCAGAGTGTCCTCACGCCGCACAGTTCATAGTACGATCAACTCCCTGTGAAGGAGTCAAGTCACTCAGGGGCCCTGGGGGTCTTAATCAGGCCTTGGGCTGCAGGACAGTGGATGTAGGCCCCCCGCAGGCCATTTCCGTACAAACACTCAGAAGGGAACTGCATGCCTTGGATATCTGGAGCAGGGGACAGAGGAAGAGGCCCCTTGCCAGCAGCTGTTCACAAAGCTTCACAGTTTTACAGTGGGACGCGGACACGTTATCTGGTCTGACGTGATGCGTTTCCGCTTGTACTCGAATGATACGAGGCGGCGGGTACATCGTAAACCACATGGGGCCTTCCACGAGCTCTGACTGCAAGGGGCTGTTCAGACAGGAGATGGCTCTCTGATGTTCTGGGGGGTGTTTCAGTTACGAGGAGTAAGTGTCCTTTGGTTAGACCAAAATGGCCACATTAGGCTTCTGGACAAGCCATGTGTTACCTTTTGCGCTTCATTTCCAAGAGTGAACATGGAATGGCTTCCAGTCTGTGGGATGGACACAAAGAGCATTCGGAAGCCTTCTTGTATCTCGACTGGCCCGCAGCCAATAGGAAGATTTGTGGGACTATCTGGAGTAACGAGTGAAGCCACCTGACCAATTTGGCCAAACTGGTGCCTTAAGAATGGATGAGAACTGACGTCGCCTGTGACCACAAGCTGGTGACGTCCATGCCAGGCAGGACTGCGGCTGTTCTTCTGTCTTGCGGAGGAGGTACTCACTATTTATTTTTTTACATTTCATTTATAAAATGATCAAAGTAATCCAACACCAACACGTCACTTCAGCTCCTGCTACAGACCACCCCAAAACTGTCACGTGGCTCCTTCTCAGCCATTCTGATGCCCTCCTTGTGCTTTGGCTCATCTTCTTGCTGCCTGATTCATCTCAACTTCAGCCTCAGCTCATGGACAGGCGACCACATTTTCCGCTTAAGAACTTTCTGATGCAGAGTCGACTTCCTGATACCTGAACTCAAGATCCAACATAAAGACCACCAGACTCCCACCGCCATGTTCGACTGTTTCTGTGAGGTTCTGACTGTGGAATTCTGTGTTCCAGACATATGGGACACGTGATGTCCAGAACGCTCCACTTTTGTCTCCTCTGTCTGGAGACTGTTTTTACCCCAAAGGCCTGGTGGTCATCAGGGACCATCATAGGAGATAAGAGGCGAGTGTCTATGGCAGGACTGCTTTCAGCTTTTCTCCTTTCCATGGCTGCCATTTCTGTATTGTGGAGTTGTGGCCGTTGCTGAGGTAACAGAAAGCCTGCACTTGTTTGGATGCTGCACCCTGGGTGTAATTTTACAATGTCGACTACAACCTATGATTTCCCCCTCAGATATTAGGTGCCCGACTCTGATTTAGTGGAGTTCATGGACTTTGAAAACGGCTTTGTAGCCCATTCATATCTGATGGATATCAACAATGTTTTCTTTTTCTAATCACTTCTGGAATTTCCTTGCATTGAGTCGTCAAGTGCTTGTTGAGTCTTTGTGCTGATGTCTTGACTCTCATGGTGATTTCCCATTTGGAAAGTAAGTTTTTTACTGATTTTCATGGCTGACTGTACCCGAGCCTGAACCTGCACTCAACCGAGTCTAATTATCCTTTAAACGGGGCTGATTTAGCAAGGGGGGCAATTACTTTTTCACTTAGTGCCAATTGGTGTTGGATGTCTTTGTGCATTCATTGAACAACATTTTTTTCTGTAGCACATCTTACAAGGCTTTCTCAGGTCTTAATCCCTAATTGGCACATCCATGATATCACGTGGACAGCCAGGTATGTGTGCATCATTCACCAGGGGAAGGAGACAAGCCTGTGGAAGGGAGGAGTCGGATTCTTTGGGCAATGCTCTGCTGGGTAACCCTGAGTCTGGGCATTCATGCAGACATTAATTTGACACGTACTGTACCACCTGCCTGAACATCAGTGCAGACCAGGAACAGCCCTTTCATGGTAATGGTATTCCTTGATGTAAGATACTCCTGGCCAGGCGGCACAGAATGTTCTGGAATGGTTTGAGGACTTTAGGGTGTTTCTAAATTTCCCAGATCTCAATCCAAGCAAGCGTCTGTGGGATGTGTTGGAAGAGCAACTCCAATCCATGGTGGACCCACCTCATAACTTATGGGAGTTAGAGGATCTGCTTCTACCCTCCTGGTACCAGAAACCACAGGAGAACATCAGTGTTCTTGTAGAGCCCAAGCCTCAGTGGCTCAGAGCTGTTTTGGAAGGAGCAACAGCATATTGGACAGGTGGACATTATGCTTTGGTTCAAATTGTGTATATACACATTGTAATGGCTGGGATGGGTCGGGGTTTCTTACCTGGCCATTGGCCAGGGAGGCCAGTGCAATAACGGGTAGATGGCAGAACCCATGCGGTACATCTGCAAGGTATGCTGGGAACTGCAGTCTTATAAGGTGACCCTGTTGGGGTTCTATGGGTACCACCAGGGGGTGATGTGGAGATTCATAAACAGTACTTTATTGGACTTCCAAGTGACAGAGATGTGCCTCCTGCAGGCAAATGCCATGGCACTGGAAGTACTTCCGGGTTTTGGATAAAAAGAGTCGCTCTGCCTCATCAAGGTGAGTTGAAGTTGGGGAGGAATGAAGTGTGAGAGAGAGGAACTCTGTTGTGCTTGTGTTTAAATGCAATTGTAAGAGAAGAAACCTGCTTGCAGATATTTTAACTTCATATCTGAGCTCAGGACCTGTCTGTGTGGTTATGTCTGGGGTTTAGGGTGATGCAGCGCACCCTAGCAGTCACAATATATATATTTTATATATTTTCACACACGTGCGCTTAGGGGTCAGCCAAAGTGTCCAATTTGGGGTGCTCAGACAGGAGAAAAGGGCTGGTAATGTCTGTCCGCTTTTCACAAGAGAACTGCTTAACGGATTTAGATCGGGTTTTTTTCTATAATTGGCTTGAACATTCCAGTTGATTTTGCGACTTCTCTCATCGCTCTAAGTATCAAAGGTTGCTTGCAGGAGCAATGTATTCGTGCAAACCTGAGACAGAGGTTGCAGGTGGGGGACACGACCCGTCTCACTCACGTACCAGCCTCTGTTTGAGTCAGTCTACGTCTCGCCACATGTTGGAACGCACCTCGCCTCCGCTTAGCTAGTGATACCTGTTTGTTCAGAAGACATCATCTACTGATTTTTAAGGAGTAACAATAAATGTTTTTGAGAGACAGATCACAACTACATGTGTTTTAGAGGGTAGCTGCTCATTGGCAGACATATAACGGCCACCTGCTTATTTCCCCATGCGGGGGACGCTGTCCCATCAGAGCTGAACACAATCAGATACAGGGCCTGACGATGGAGCATACCGACTTGGCCAGTATTACATTTTTAACATTTATTTTTTTATTGATTTTTAAAGTTTGTCCTGTTTCACTACTACGACAGTGTAGCCGGGGGGCAGCCAGTATATATTTTATATATATATATATACACATACACACATGCAGCACTTATGCATAGGTGATATCTTCAGGGTTTTAATTTTATATCAAGGACCAAGGATCTTTATGCGAAAGCGAAATTTGGCACTCAGGTCCTGGTAAGTAAACAGTACCCACGATAACCCCATAAAAAAAACAAAAAAAAACCTTCATAATAAAAAGTACCCCATAAGTAGTCCCTTAACCCCCAAAGCTTCATAATAAAGGTATCACAGATAAGCACAATAAAATAGAATGAAATAACATTTATACCTAATATGATGACTATAGCTAAAGGACAACTTTTTGCAGTATGCCCTGTAATTAGCAGCAAGTTAAAGCAGTAAATAGTTTAATAAATGAGATTACTGAAACAAAATGCAAAGTCTAGTCTAAGTCACATAGAGTGCACAGTCAGATTTAGTGATGATGTATTCATTAGTCTAATGGCATCCAGGAAGAAGCTGCTCCCCAGTCTGGTGGTACTTGCCTGTAAGCTGGAAGGGGGGCAAACAGTTCATGTGCAGGACGTGTGCCATCTCTTATAATGGAGGAGGCTTTACTTTATATGTAATACCACCCCAAATCGAGAAATCATGTCTCAGTCAGGGTTCCTCCCATTTGCTGGAGTTTCACGTCTCTTTTGTTCATTTTTGGTTCTTTGATTTACGTCGTTTATGTGTATTGTTCTTTATTTTTCATTTTGTCTGTGTATACAAGCTGCCTGTGTCATGTCCCATGTGTTTTCTGTGTGGTTCCCCAAGAGGCGGGGCCACCTGCCAAACACCACCAAGAGCAGCCCAACCTCCTATAAATCTGGTTGGGGGGGGGGTGCCTCCTGCCGTTCCTGGTTGCTCATTTCAAATGTGCTTAGGATTGGTGAGTTCTTGTGCTTTTTGTAAATTGAATGCACTTTGTGACTTTCTGGATTTTTCTCACCTTCTGCTCTGTGTTTTGACTGTGCTACTGGAATCTGTTTCGGGACTTACATTTGATTGCCTTCTTGTTACAGGACATTCCATTTTGTCTTTTTCTCTCTACTTCATTTTTATTGGAGAACATTTTTTGTGAAGAATGACTCTTTTCATATATCTATACTAATAAAAGGCAAAGCCCTCACTGACTCACTCACTGACTGACTGACTCATCACTAATTCTCCAACTTCCCGTGTAGGTAGAAGGCTGAAATTTGGCAGGCTTATTCCTTACAGCTTCCTTACAAAAGTTATGCAAGTTTCATTTCGAAATTCTACACGTAATGGTCATAACGGTCGATAACAGTCGACAACGTCTGCCATTTTAACTTTCTTATTTATGGCCCCATCTTCACAAAATTTGGTAGGCGGCTTCCTTGCGCTAACGGAAACCGATGTACGTACTTATTTCGGTGGTATGACGCCACTGTCAGCCGCCATATTGAACTTTCCAACGTCACTAATTCTCCAACTTCCTGTGTAGGTAGAAGGCTGACCCCATCTTCACGAAATTTGGTAGGCGGCTTCCCTGCGCTAACGGAAACCGATGTACGTACTTATTTCGGTGGTATGACACCACTGTCAGCCGCCATATTGAACTTTCCAATGTCACTAATTCTCCAACTTCCCGTGTAAGTAGAAGGCTGAAATTTGGCAGGCTCATTCCTTACAGCTTACTTACAAAAGTTGAGCAGGTTTCATTTCGAAATTCTATGTGTAACGGTCATACCGGTCGACAACGTCCGCCATGTTCAACTTTCTTATTTATGGCCCCATCTTCACGAAATTTGGTAGGCGGCTTCCCTGCACTAACCGAAACCAATGTATGTACTTATTTCGGTGGTATGATGCCACTGTCGGCCGCCATATTGAACTTTTCAACAGTCTTTGTTACTTATGGGCCCATCTTCAAGAAATTTGGTACACGGTTTCCCAACGCTAACTGAATCCTACTTGCGTACATATATACGTCCATAGCCTGCAGCTCGCTCACCGTATATACTAGCAAAATACCCGCGCTTCGCAGCGGCGAAGTACTGCCTTAAAACTTTTATTAAGAAAAGTAAACCTTTTTAAACTGAGGGAAAATATACCAATAATTATTTGTTAAGGATCTCTTTGTATACCATGTTGTCAGTTCGGCCCTCTGGTTGTAATATGACGAAGCTGTGCGCTGAGCTTACTCTTGAGCATACAACGTACAGTTGGCCAAGTGAACAGTAATCTTGTTTCAAATCTCACAGCTTGGATTGCTGCTGTCATAATCAGTTTGAGTTTCATGGTTTGTTTCAATTACGACAGTATTTGCAGGACTTGTGTTGAAGAGACATTTGGCATCTGTCAAGCGTTGTAAGCATACAACCAGTTTCATCGATAACTTCACATCCAGCTTTTGAGAGTTTAAACATTCATAAACATCAAAGTGTCCACTACTGAAATCCTCACCTGTGAATCTAAGATGTTTAAGAGGCATTGGCGGTTGTCGAAAGGTGTAAAATATTTGACCATTTCGGTACACTTGAAAGCGACAACCGAACAATTCAGCGGCAGCCATCAACTCACATGCAGAACCATAGGTGAAGGGCTTAAGCATTTCACTCTTCTAGTGCTCCTGTGTAGTATAATTATCTCCTGTACCGTCATCAGTCCACACCTTGAACCTGTCCCAGTCATTCAATACATAAGACACAATGTTCCTCCGGATATCAAGAGTGAGCCTGATATGGCCGTGCAATATGTAACACAGAGAATGGAAAAGGTAGGTGCCATCTCCGGGCATGGAAACCACTCGGTAAGTGACAGTTCTTTGATCGATGGTGATCACCTCGATAGACATGGTAATGGGGGTTGGAATGATAAAGGAAATGGGTACCTGAGCAATGTAAAGTAAGTCTAAAATACCTATACAATAACTATAATCGTAATAAATGAACAATAAAACAGCGGAGAAGCCGTGGATTAAACAAAAAGGCTGTAGTTATCAGCAGGGAGACGTGAATACCGTGGCGAAGCAAGGAAGGGAATGTAGAGACTGGAGCAACAGATGGCCTTATATAGGCAGGCAGCCAACAACGTGGGAGGCGATGGGATGGGGGACCCAACGCCGCCTCACACGGTGAGCGAGCTGCAGGCTATGGACGTATATATGTACGTAAGTAGGATTCAGTTAGCGTTGGGAACCCGCAGACCAAATTTCTGGAAGATGGGCCCATAGGTAACAAAGACCATTGGAAAGTTCAATATGGCGGCCGACAGTGGCGTCATACCACCGAAATAAGTACGTACATTGGTTTCAGTTAGCGCAGGGAAGCCGCCTACCAAATTTCATGAAGATGGGGCCATAAATGAGAAAGTTGAACAAGACAGACGTTGTTGACCGTTATGACCGTTATGCGTACAATTTCAAAATGAAACCTGTTTAACTTTTGTACGTAAGCTGTAAGGAATGAGCCTGCCAAATTTCAGCCTTCTACCTACACAGGAAGTTGGAGAATTAGTGACGTTGGAAAGTTCAATATGGCGGCTGACAGTGGCGTCATACCACTGAAATAAGTATGTACATTGGTTTCGGTTAGCGCAGGGAAGCTGCCTACCAAATTTCGTGAAGATGGGGTCAGCCTTCTACCTACATGGGAAGTTGGAGAATTAGTGATGAGTGAGTCAGTGAGTGAGGGCTTTGCCTTTTATTAGTATATATACTCAGCAAAAAAAGAAACGTCCCCTGTCTTTCAACTGTTTTTACTTTCAGTAGACTTAATGTGTAAATATTTGTATGAACACTAAAAGAGTCAACACCATAAGACATAAACTAAAAATGTTTCACAATGTGTCCCTGAATGAAGGGAGGCTCAAAATCAAAACTACCAGTCAGTATGTGGTGTGGCCACCAGCTGCTTGAAGTACTGCAGTGCATCTCCTCCTCATGGACTGGACCAGATTTGTCAGTTCTTGCTGTGAGATGTTACCCCACTCTTCCACCAAGGCACCTGCAAGTTCCTGGACATTTCTGGGGGGAATGGCCCTAGCCCTCACCCTGCGATCCAACATAAACGTCTACATGTGGAAGTGTATGTGTCTGTGTGTCCGGCCTGGAAGTGATAGGTGGAGTCGGGGTGAGGGCTTCACCTCCGAGGAAACAAAAGCTCGCTTAGCTGCTAAATACACAAGTGAGGCCAGCATGTCAGCAAAATGAATCCTTCTAGGAGACATGTCAGTTTTTATTTGGATGAGTTCAATAGTTTCTAGGACCCCATGCTTTTTACAGCACGGGCTTACACAGCTAGTATTTTATAATGATTCCAACAGGCCCTTTTTATGTCTAGTCTGGGTTTTTGATGAGCCCACCCCACCCCTTACTGGCCAATAGTACATAACAAAGAGAGTCAGAGGTGTGGTGGATAAGATCTTGGTATGAAAGCAGTGGCTTCTCAGAGGATGTTGTGGGACCAGGAACCTGCACACTCATTATCCGAGAAGACACTCTTGTGTATTGACCTGGGAAAGTTGAACGTTCTCCTATTGTCCGGACTCGGCAGGAATACAGATAAGCTGGGAAATGTGTGCAAAGGGCAAAACAAACAAAAATAAAATAAAGCAAAGCGCCCAAAACCCAGGCAAGAGGCAAAAATCACAGTCAATAATCAGGCAAGATATGAAAATCAATCCCAAAGAGAACTGAAAAAAGGGTTTAGGCAGAAAGTTTTACAGATCAGATAAAACTCGGGACCTTTTATCCCATCTGCTGATTAATTTGAGGTCATAACCCCAGAGACCACGCCCCTAAAAATGTGGGATGCTACCCTGACAACGGTACACAAAATGGCTTCCATAACAGTAAAAGGTTGCAACATTCAGCCCTGATCATGACAGCTGTACTGTATTCTGTGTCACTGACCTCTTGCCAACCCCAAACTCCCCAAGATCTGGGTCAAGGAGGCCATCTTGTCAGCAGTGCACCACTGGCCGTAGTGCAAGAGAACTGCCCAGAACCTCCTCTCCATATTGCTTTGTGCTTCTGATTGGCAGCTGCAAGTGATAACTTGTCTTTCCGGAAGAGATGGATGTTAACCACACTCTGAGCAGATTTGATTCAACTGTCCATCCATCCATCCATCCATCCATCATCCAACCCGCCATATCCTAACTACAGGGTCACGGGGGTCTGCTGGAGCCAATCCCAGCCAACACAGGGTGCAAGGCAGGAAACAAACCCTAGGCAGGGTGCCACTGTCCAGGAACACAAAAACCATCCTGGCAGCCGAACACACGGTTCCCTGGGAAGACAGGCTGGCTACATCTCACCAGCTTATAAAAAGCCAAGGATCGGGAGTGGACCGAGGAGGCTCTCGTCAAAGGATGTCGCACAGCATTAATCCCCAACAAAGTGTGTTCTTTTTCTACAGAGGATCGAGTTGGGGACCCAAACATTTGAAGGAAGCCACTCCAGGGATTGCCACCAAGGCTGAGACCAGCTCAAGGCCGTGATGGCTGACAAAAGCCCATAATTGGTACCCTCCTGCAGATGGCGGCTAACGTAGTCTTTACTGCCCCGCTCAGGTGAGGCGTTCAGGGTAAGGGGGTGAAATGTTTGTGACTCTGAGATATGTGCAGAAAGCTTTCCAACCCTAGTAGCACCACCCAAATAAGGACAAACCTAAAGTGGAAAGGCGGCTCTGAGACTACAGATCTGCCCTGTTATTTGGAATCTTGCTTGTTCAAAGCCTGTTACTGCCAGAAGGGATCCTACTCCGTTGGGTCCTTAACCTGCAAATTGCTCCCGGGGCTGCCCCTTGTACAACTGACTCCTGAAGGTCATGTGAAAAGACAATACAAAACTGCAGCTCCTACTTGTAAACAATCACCTTCAATGCTGACTTTACTTGAAAGAGAAAATAGGGTCACCCTGAGACGCCACCAGGACATAACATATGGCCCTCTGAAGATGGGTCAGTGTGGTAATTGGGCTGCCAAAGAGGAATTTGTTTATGATGGAATGGAGGTCAAACCCCTAACGGGACGGTCAGTGCTCTCTGGTGTATGTGGTCCAAGATGGCCACGCAGTGACTGATCCACAGGCAGGTCTCAACAGTTAGTTTTCTGTGTAGCGAGGAAGGACGAATCAAACAGATGTGCGGCTCCTGCAGGCGGGTCAGTGCACACCTCTACTGTATATATGTTAAAAGCTAAAGGGACCTGTAGTGACGGGACTCCTTCATCTTTCCTTCTTGCATCAAACTCAGTTTGAACAGAGCCACACACACGTCAACTAATGAGGTGCGTACGAGGAATGGTGACAGACATGGCCTCCCTAAATCACACCCTTCATTCTGTAAACATTGCCAACTGGGACATTTCTTGGGAAGTTTTCCATGAATACGGTGTTTTCCCAAATAAAACTCCAAAGGAAGCTAAAAAAAGAACTTTCAAGAGAAAACATCCTGTTTCCAGCGTAACGCTTGAGGTGTGCGACGTTTTCACCTGACAGTTTTCCGGTGTAGGACTCCTAACTGAGTGGACCTCTTCCAGGGTTTATGTATTTAACTATTTTGCATTTTGTAAACTCTGTATTTTCCAGGCTTGTGTGCCACCTATGATTGTCAGGGCTCCACTGCGTCATGTTTAGCACTCAGAATGAGCCGGAGAGCAGGCCCAAAAAAACATGCCTCCAGCAGACTGGCCATAATTGAAAGTTGTAGTTGGCAATCCCCTGGCTAGCATCCGCTCCACAGCTCTGGCAGAAACAAAAGGTCACAAATTGAACTGCTTTAAAAGAATCCGCCCCCCCCACCATTACCAAAGAAGCATTACAAGAAAGTGAAAGTTCAAACAAAAGCGGATAGTTCTCCAGAATCTGCCCACTGATAAGAGTTATTGACACCTCCAACCTGTACAAATTAATGTTAGGAAGGAAACTCTCAGCACCCCCGACTCACATTCAGATGATCTAATCCGGGATGGGGGGCTGCATTTGTCAGGCTTAACTGATGCGAGGGGTCTTTGGATCCAAGAGGCAGGCTTGAGCTCCAATTCCAACTCCTGTCAAGTCTCAAAGCCATGCCAGTCCAGTCCACTTCAGTCTGGTCCATTATCTGCACAATACAAGTATTGTGCCATCCATCATCCATCCATTTTTTTTTTCAATGTATTTAGAAAGTCTGCATTCTCTTTCACTTCCCACACACTTTATTGTGTTGTAGATTTTGTTTTAAATGGGTAAATTTGCCAGGTTGGCCCATAAATCTACACTCAGTAACTCACAATGACAAAGCGACAACCTGTTTTCGGAAAGGCTGGTAGATTTATTAAAAATCAAAACCAGACATTTCTCATTACTAGAAGCACTCAGACCCCTTTGGCAGCAATTCCAGCTTTGGGTCATCTTGGGTAAGTCTCTCCAAGCTTTGCACACCTGGATTTGGGCAGTGTATCCCATTCTGACCTTGCCTCATTAAACTGAATGGGAAGTGACTGTAAACAGCCATCTTCAGGTTTCTCCACAAAACTTCTATGGCGTTTAAGTCTGGGCTTTGGTTGGGCCACTCAAGGACACTCAGAGACTTGTTCTGAAGCCACCTCAGTGTTGTCTTGGCTATAGACTTTGAGTCTTTGAGCCGTCACCCCAGTCTGGGGTGGTGTGCCCTCTGGAGCAGGTTTTCATCAAGCACCTCTCTGTATTTGGCTGCATTCATCTTTCATTCAATTCTGAGCAATCTGGATGGTATTAGGCAGGTGATGAGCAGTGCCTGGTCTTCTTCAGACACAGTGCTTAGAGATCAGCCCAGAGAGTTCAGTTTCTGACCAAAGGCTCTTTCTCCTCATGCTTTCAGAGTACAAGTGGGATACCATATGCCTTTCACTCAAGGATGGCGTCCATTTTGTCACTGCACCATAAAGGCCTCATTGATGGAGTACTGCTGAGATGTTTGTCCTTCCAGCATGTTCTCCCATTTTAGCAGAGCACTTCTGAAGGTCTGTTAAACTGACCACTGAGATCTTGCCCTTCTAGCCCGGTCACTCAGTTTGGACGGATGGCCAACTCTAGGGAGAGTCCTGGTGGTTCCAAACTTCTTCTATTTCAACACTGATTGAGGCCACTTGGACCCTGGGAACACTCAAAGCCTGAGACGTGTTTTTATCCCTTTGGTCTGAAGTGTGCCTCACCACGGTTTGATCAAGGGGGTCTACACAGACTCCTTTGGACTTCACGGCTTGGTACACGGAGTACAAGTGTGCTTTTCTAAATTTTTAAATTTTTCTAAATTTTCTTTACACAAAGAATGATAGACACTTGGAATAAGCGACCAAGTAGTGTGGTAGACAGCAAGACCTTAGAGACTTTCAAAACTCGACTTGATGTTTATTTGGAAGAAATAAGTGGACAGGACTGGTGAGCTTTGGTGGGCTGAATGGCCTGTACTCGTCTAGAGTGTTCTAATGATGACCAGCCACTTCAAATGACCACAGGTGGACTCTGCTCAATGTCTAGAAACATCTCAAGGAAAATTAAAGCAAACAGGAAGCAGCCAAGTACAATTTACAGGAAAGGGTCTTAAAACTTCTGTAAACATGTATTCAGTTTATCATTATGGGTTACTAAGTGTAGATTAATGAAAAAATAGCAGATTAATCCAATTATAATAAAATCTACAACCCAATAAAGTGTGCTGAAATGGAAGGGGTCAAAAGGCTTTATGAAACCACTGCAGATAGACAAATAGATGTAAAGGCACTATATGATAGATATATACAGTACAGGCCAAAAGTTTGGACACTCCTCCTCATTCAATGTGTTTTCTTTATTTTCATGACCATTTACAGCA